>JAMPIV010000828.1:600000-957436 GCA_024509875.1 Oreohelix idahoensis | reverse complement strand
CATTTTTAAGCTAAACTATTAGCTAGCTACAGGGATATTAAGTTCTTGGTGTCACATAATTATTGAGTTGATCTCTTTTCCTCTCCGGCAGTATTTAGTTACAATTTTTGTGTGTACTAAATCAACCGCAATTTCTGTGGTCGGCACATTTCTTTCTCTGCTATCAAGCAGATATTAGCTATTTTCTTATCAAATTTGCACTCCCTTCTGTGATAATTGATAATGTTTGCTTTGCGCTTCTTGGCTTTGCTAAGATTAAGACGCAGGTAAAACCAAGATAGGCCTGGTCAGTATTCGTATAGTGAGTGCGTGTCATGTTTACCTAGTAGTGCCCCGCAAATAAATTATTGACCTGTCGGCATGCACTGGGTGGAAATGAATGACATAATCATTTCCTGTACACCTTGTTACAAAGGCATTGCTTTAGATGAAAGTAATATCTTATTTGTAAACATTGCCGAGAGAGTGATCGGATGTTTCCATTCCATATTTGGAAGACATGACCTTTGCAGTAATGCACAGAAATTTCCTAGTGGAAATGTTTTGAATTACCCCATCCTAAACACGCATGTTTGAAACTATTGGCCCGGCACTTGAGATGTAAACATAACTACATTTCTGATTGGAGCCTGGTCTAATAGTAAACAACACGTGCCAGGAACGAAAGGGGCAATATAACCTGACACTTTGGTCAGTTGAAAGCACTGTGAAAATCTACCTCATGCCAAGAAGACAACCAGACCTTGCCAGAGTTAAGAATAGTACTGGACCTGTTGGAGCATATTGGGGACTTAGAGCCCAGGAAAATCGTACCATTTTAACACGGAAAACCAGAATTTGAGGAAACTGAAACACAAGTCCAAGTGGGAACTTATTGCTGAAGTAACAACACCCCAGACCAAGTGTAATAGGCCTGTACAAGTGCCTTTATTTCTCTGAGCCTAAAGATTGGCTTGGTGGTACCAGTTGAGGGTACTGTTTCTGGAACAAGTGAGGGTATAAGTGGCCTGAAGTCGACACTAGAACCATCATCAGACGGGTCTTAGTTTTTAATTTGCATTTACTCCCTGATTCTACTTGGAACGTGTTGCAACTCTTAAATCTTGACCATGGAAGCGAGCGATCCCGTCTCCGATCTGCAAAGAACCAAAACATCAGCGGGAGCAGAAACAACTATTGGCAGCTAAGTAAAACTTAAAAGCTGCCAAGTGAACTGTCCATTTTCGAAAACCATAACATTACACAGTGATGAATACTTTTTTCTAAACAATTATTCAATTTTATAACTGTTAAGACATAATTGATTATTAAATTTGTTACTAACTCCGCCTATGCCGGTCCCAAGCCCGGATGAAAAAGGAGGAGGGCGGCCTGCATGGAGGCCGTAAGGAGGCAGCCCCTCCACCATGCAAAGGCAGAACAGGCCAATCACCTGTTTGCTTTAAACTATGATTATGAGCAATATAAGAGAGAAAACCGGACTGATTCTAAAGGCGACGAACTGGAACGGACTACGACTTATGGAACTTGGAACACAAGAAGTATAAATGGGAAAGAAGAGGAGCTGATGGAAGAGATGAGGAAAGCAAAATTAGAAATCCTGGCTATTACCGAAACAAAGAAAAAGAGACAAGGAGTCATGGATCTCGATGGCAACACGCTGTTATACAGTGGTGTACCCACATCTGAAAGAGCTAAAGGGGGCGTGGGTTGCATTGTGGCCAAAAACCAGAAAGATAGTATCAAGGGATGAAACTTTGTCTCGGAGCGCATTATGGTTGTAAAACTAAAAGAAGGAGAAACCATAGTCAAACTGGTCATCGTGTATGGGCCAAATGAGGATGAGAGCAGAGGTCAAGGAGGAATTCTTCGAGCTGCTTCAAAGGACAGTGGATGACTGCCTAGATGAAGTTATCATGCTCGGAGATTTTAATGCCAGAGTTGGAAATGACCATGCTAGATGGGGTGGAGTTATCGGAAGATATGGAGAAGATACTCTCAATGACAATGGAAAGCGACTCCTTAGATTCTGCAGTGAGCAGAATCTGATCATCACAAACACAAAGTTCCCCCATAAGCGCATACATGCATACACTAGATGTGAACCAACCAAGAATGAGAAGTCAGTGATCAACTATGCCATTGTTAGGAGAAGCTCATTCAAATATGTCCGGGATGCTAGAGTCTGGAGGGGGCCAGAGATTAGAAGTGATCACTACCTGCTAACAATCAAAAGAACAATTGAAAGAGTTGCTCAGCCTAGGAACTGCCCAACATCACGCAAGAAACCAAGTAAACGAGCAGGAGAAATGAGCATTAGGACCTACAAGCTGAAAGAGCCAGAAATTAAGACCAGATATTAGGGGCTTATTGCTGCAGCGGTGAGCAACACAGAAGAAAGACCTGATGACTTGGAAACCCTCTGGAATAAATTCAAGGATATCATAAAGACAGCTGCAGCAGAAGCATGCGGTGAAGTCCGACTTGGGAACAAGAGATAGAGGACACCTTGGTGGACAGAGGAAGTCAAAGAGAAAATAAGAGAGAAGAAAATGGCATGGAAACAATACTTAGGAGCTAAAAACACAACAGGACAGATGGAAAAATATAGAGAATATGTGACACTCAGAACAGAAGCAAAGAACAAAGTGCTAGCAGCAAAACAGAAGTCCTGGGAAGAATTTGGAGAAAAGCTAGAAAAAGATGCACAAGAAAACCAGAAATTGTTCTATAAGACCCTAAAGAACATGAGAAAGGAAAAACAATGCCCTCTCAAATTTATAAAGGACAAGCAAGGCAAATTGCTTACTGCCCCGAATGAAGTAATGGAAAGGTGGAAAGAATATTTCTCAGAACTCCTGGGTGGTGAGCATGGTGAAGCATCAGAAATGATAACCACTAGCACAGAAGAGAAAACCAATGATGGTGAAGATGACATAAAGATGGAAGAACTGAAGGCAGCACTGGAGAAAATCAAGATAGGCAAAGCAGCAGGGCATGATGGTATAACACCAGAAATGGTTAAGTACATGGGAGCATCAGGCGACCTATTACTTTTAAGGGTTCTACAGGCAGCGTGGTACAGCAAGACCATACCAAAGGATTGGGAGATTGCCATAACACCAATTTTCAAAAAGGGTGACAATTGACAGTGTGGAAACCATAGAGGAATATCCCTTCTCAGTGTCCCTGGTAAAATCTACTCTAGAATCCTAGAGCAGAGACTCCGACGCCTAGCTGAGCCACAACTGGATGAGGTCCAGTGCGGATTCCGAGCGAACCAAAGTACTCAGGACCTAATCTTCACAATCAGACAGCTGAGTGAAAAGGCCCTTGAGTATAAGAGTGAGATCCGTCTTTGTTTCGTGGATCTGGAGGGGGCGTTTGGCAGGGTCCCCTGGAGCAAACTTTGGGACTGTTTGGCAAGGAAGAACATTCCAGCACCTCTGATTCATGCTATACAGAGCTTCTACAAGTCTTGCAGAAATTATGTGAAGACAGCAAACCATAAGTCAGAAGAGTTCAGGACCACCACTGGTGTAAGACAAGGTGATATCCTGTCACCTTGCCTTTTCATGCTCCTCGTGGACGATGTCATTAGGGCATGTGGGGAGAGGGCAGGAAAGTATTCAGTGGGGTGCTGGAGGATGGGACAGGTCTGTATTTCGGAGCTGGCATTTGCTGATGATGTTGCCCTGATTGCTAAATCAGAGGCACATCTCCAGTTCGGTCTGGAGGGGGGAGCTGGAGGGGAGAGGGATGGTCATGGGCGGCTCTGGAACGAAATCCATGGTGATGTCGCGGGAAGAGGGAGGACATCAGATTAAGCTGGGAGAACAGGTCCTGGAGCAGGTCGACCACTTTAAATATCTCGGAGCTATTATAGACCGAAAGGGAGACATCAAAGAAGAGTTGGCCACTCGGGGGGCAGCAGCTGGGAGACTTTTTCAGGCCATAAATCGAGGATTCCTCAGCAAGAGAGAGGTTGGTAAGAAAACGAAGATGGCTGTATACCGCTCCACCTATGTCCCAGTCTTGACATGTGGATGCGAGTCATGGGCGGTGGCTGCGGCCCACGGAAGCCAGATCCAAACCTCAGAAATGAGGTATCTGAGGAAGGTGGTTGGGGTAACAAGAAGAGACATGGTACGCAACCAGACGATACGTCAAGGCCTTAAATCCCACCCCCTGCAGACCCAGGTAGAACAGTCCCAACTAAGATGGTTTGGCCATGTCTGCAGAATGGGAGAAGACCGGCTACCACGACAAGCATGGGAAACAAAGAGCCAAGGATCCAGACCCCCGGGGGTCCGCTGGGGGGACAACGTTGGACAATCTTTGAAGGACCGAGGACTAGAATGGAACCAGGCCAGGAGGAAGACAGCCGATAGGATAGTCTGGCGCTCTCTCTTCCAAACCTCTACACCTCACGGTAGAAGGGGAACGACTAAGTAAGTAAGTAAATTTGTTACTTGTATAAAGGCAAATCTAAAGTTGATTTCATCATTTTGAATGTACTACAACCGTATGTCTCAGACAATTTCTTAAATACAAGTAAACAGAGCTAAATAATAATAAGAGGAAAATCGCTGAATTAACTCAGCTGGGGGCTTGAACGAGCTAACAAATCATAAGATTACATAATTCTTCACAAAAGTTGACGGCAGATACTAGAGTTAGCGTGCTCAGAAAATGCAGCATTGTTCTCGCTTTCTGAATATCTTGTGAAGATTCCCTTGAGGTAGAAGCATCAACTCTGCCAAGAGTAATCTTGTGCGAAGGTAGACACCTTTGAAGATCCACATTAGTTACTCTTGAGTTTTGGCCACTGTTGGACCACTACTGCAGAGCTAAGGGGAGGCAAACCGTGACACTTGGTCAACTACAGAGATATTATGTTCTTGGCTAGCTACAGACTTTGACAGATATTAAGTTCTTTGTAAACTACAGATGGTACAGCCATGTACCAACGTGGCTAGTACAGACTAACAGATATTAAGTTCTTGGCTAGCTACAGATTATAACAGATATTAAGTTCTTGGCCACCTATGGACTATGACATATATTACCTTCTTGGCCACCTACAAATGATGACAAATATTAAGTTCTTGGCCACCTACAAAGACAGATATTAAGTTCTTGGCCACCTACAGACTATGACAGATGTTAAGCTCCTGGCCTTCCACTGATTGACAGATAGTATATTCTGGGCTAGCTGCAGACTGTGACAAATGCTAAGAACTTGGCTAGCTACAGACTGTTATAGACGTTAAGTTTTTGACCTGGCACAAAAATATATAAATAATAAATTAATCAAATGGGGTGTGACAGAACTGCATAGGTGGGATTTCAGTTCAGCAGTATGTGACTTCACAAAAATAAAATTAATAAACTTTGGAATGTTGAAGTGTTTTTTATAAAACTTTCTTGTTTTATTGTCAATTGGATATACACTTAGAATCTGGAGCTTTTAGTGTCGGGGACTAATGAAGAGCTAAAATACTCACATGTAAATACACAATTTTACTTAATATTTTTTTCAACAATTTTGTAACATGCCGACATTTCACTAGACAAAACAATTTTTTTGTACATTACATAAGAGCTCACTGCACGTCAAAATATTCTTCAACCAATTTTCTAAAGCTTCATGCATAATATATATGGCAACTGAATTAATATATATGTCAACTGCCTGTTTTAAAACATTACCCACAGAAAAAAAACTGCATTAGTTTTGAAGCTCTTGGCCAGCCACAGACTAAGACAGATATTAAGTTCTTAGTCAGCCAGAGATTAAGACAGATATTAAGTTCTTGGCCAACCACAGACTAAGACAGATATTAAGTTCTTGGCCTGCCAGAGATTAAGACAGATATTAGGTTCTTGGCCAGCCAGAGATTAAGACATATTAAGTTCTTGGCCAACTACAGACTTAAGACAGATATTAAGTTCTGGATCAGCCACAGACTAAGACAGATATTAAGTTTTTGGTTAGCCACAGACTATAACAAATGATAAGTTCTTGACTAGCCACAGACAATTACAGATGTTAATCTAAGTTATCAGCCAGCCGCAGACAAAGACATATATTACATTCTTGGTCAGACAGAGATTAAGACAGATTTTAAGTTCTTGGCTCATCACAGACTGAGACAGATATTAAGTTCTCAGCCAGCCACAGACTGAGAAAGATATTAAGTTCTCAGCCAGCCACAGGTTGTGAATGAAAGAGATTAAATGTTTGACCAGCTTCAGACTGAGACAGATAATAATCATCATCAGGTGCCATCTTCACATCAGAGGTCGGCTGCAATGGATCTCCAACATCTTCCATCTCTTGTCTTGATGGTGCACTGTGAAAGACTCTTTCCAGTCCATCTCTTGATGTTATTTTCCCACTCATAGCATTGTCTTCCTCTTGCACGTTTGCCTTAATCTCTGCCTTCTATTATGGTCTTAAGTAAGGTGTTTTGTCTTTTTACATGGCCAAAATATTGTATCTGTCTAATTTTGATCTCCATTAATTCTCTTTCAGTCCTAGGTTTTCTAGGACCTCTATTTGTTTTCTTCTCTGTCCCTGAAACGTGCCCCATACTTCTATATATCCACATCTCAAGGGCCTCAATTCTTTTTTCTAATTGCTTGTTCATTGTCCATGTCTCTACACCATACAGCATTGAAGAATATATATATAGCATTTGATGATTCTCAATTTGAATTTGTGAGTTAGTTGTTTAGTATCTGTCTCATGTTGTTGAATGTAGCTTTGGCTATTCCTATTTTCTTCTTGATTTCTGTTTTGCATCTGCCATCTTCTATTATAATATCGCCAGGATATGAGAAACTCCTGATTTGTTCCAGGATTTTTTCATTTATGCTTATCTTTATGCTTTGTTAATTACCATAGTTTTTGTTTTCTCAGTGTTAATGTCCGATCCATGAATTATACTGTTTACTTGCTTCACTAGTTCTTGTAAGTCCTGTTCAATTTCAGCTAGAAAAACTGTATCATCTGCATATCTAAGGTTGTTTATTGATCTTCCACTGATGTTCAGTCCTGGCAGTTCCTGTATCTGTCTGAAAATGTTTTCCGTGTAGCTATTAAATAGGCAGGGGGGCAATATGCAACCTTGAGACAGATAAGTTCTTGGCCAAATATGCCGCCTAAGTGTCAAGTACCCATTTTATAGCTGAGTAGACTGTGGTGTTTTTCTACCAGGTTTTTATCTGGAAACCAGGTAACTTCATCACAAGGGGAGAGTGATCTAACCGCTTAGCAAGTCAAATACTCAGCACAATAGACACTTTCAAGAACCTTTAAATCTGAAGGTTAGAAGAAACGGGAAGAGATACATTTTTAAAGGATATTTACAGAAAATACTTTAAATTATTCTCTAATCCTGGCACGGTTTACAAATGGAGATGGAACAATAAATCAAGGTTGTAATATCAGCAATGAAGGAATGATATTTCTTAAATGAAGTAACCCAACACAAGTACGTGTGCACTGAATAGTGAAACTGATCATTTTAATTACACAATGTGCAACACACAAATGACATCTGCTTGTGGAATTCTGTTGCTGCATGCAGTAACACACTCACACACATGCATTAACAGTACATGTAGACTAACTTCTTAAATTACCAAGGTTTACTGTTCTTTAAAATACAGATAGGCAAAAGCAGGTGCATCAGCTCAGACAAGTAAGTGTGTGACAGAGGACATCTAAAAATGTGTGCATTACACTTCCAACAAAATGTCTTGCATAAGTCTTTTCTCACAATCAAGCATCATTTATCGCAGCATGGTTGCTGAAGTAACATTTTTTAAACATAAACCATTAGCAAGCAGACTTCAGTTTATAAAAAAAACGCCATTGTAAATAATTATTTGTGAGGACATACACTTTTTTATATGTTGTGACATGTTCTCATTAATGTCTCATTATTGGAGATTTAAATCCAATCACTAGGACCTATGGCCAGACACGGGATCAGAGTTATGTGCTACTTAGAACACATTCCCGAAAAATGTAGACACAGAAAAAGCAGTTACATAGATATAGGTGAATCATAATGTTTAAGATATTTAGTCCACAAGGTAATGTTAATAATGCACACCTAGACCTGTCAGTCTTGAAAGAAAAGAAAACATTTAACACAGTACTTCCGTTTTGGCTGATCACAGTTTACCTGACGAAGCACTTATATTTTGGTTCAATATTCATAATTTGGCTTAAAACTTTTACTAAGTTACTGTCAGTTTGATTCAGGACTCGGTTTGGCTGAATGCTGTGAATTTGGCTTCTTACTGTAAATTTTACCATTATCAGTTGTTTAGTGTTACACTGGAATAAATATAGAGGATCATGCAGGATACGCGAATGATTGCAGGCTTTCATACAGGACATTATGGTCAGCATATACAACACAAGCCGGCAGGTGAACAGGTCCACGGGAAAACATGGTTGACATTTATTGTACGTTCATCACAAGGAGACATCCATCAAGATATATACATGGCATAGCATATGGCAGGGAAAACATGTAAATGCGATAAGCAGTTACGTCAGTCAATAACGAGCCTCAATCAATAGGCTCTTCTTCATCTCCATCGTTAATAGTAAAAGTAAATATATTGAGAGATATCCTTAAATCTGTTATCAATCCTGGCCGTGTACTAATAGGTAGGGCAATATTCCCGGTACCCAAGTAATGTGGCGAACAAACTGATAATGGCGACCTAAACTCAGTTACCTCAATATCTTTTAGATACTCCTTACGAAAATTATCAAAAGAAGGAGTTGTGCAAGACTTCTCAATAAGTTTCCTTCCCCATCTAGAACATTCTTAACAAGGTGGCGGCCTTTGAAAAATACATTTACTGTCCCAGTTAGGAAAAACACACTCTCCATAAAATCCTGGAGCTTAGAAGAAATCACGTCCACTTCAAACCAGTGAACGAATACGAACGGCCCAAATAAACAACACACTGACCCCACGACATGTGACGGAAAAAACGTCACTAGTTGACTGTCGCTCACCACGGGTGAACGCTTCGTGCAAAAGGTAGTTTGACTACAGGCGAACACAATTCCTCACATAAAATGGGCATATGCTAGCGTGTAGTAACATGTTACATTATTTTATCCCCAGATCTATCCTTAACATTTAGTCTATAATAACTAGGATAATCTGATTATAAGATATACTGTCCAGGTGCATATACTATTATCTTCTATCTTTTCCTACTGTTTTACAGAGGTATTATTTATCTCCCTTCAGCAGCAGTATCTCATAATTTAACTCTCACCTTCCTCAGATGCTTTGCCTGCTTTACCATAAAAGAAGAAAGAAACTAATGTCTCATGGGAAATAAATGTTGCAGATCACCATCTGTGGAAACCTTTGCAGAAGTTCCACATATACTTTCTGAACAATTGAGCAGTGACTGACATGTTTGCTTCCAAGAGACATCCAGTGTTTGCATTTTTGCAAAACGCAAACACTCATACATTTACTGACTAGCACGGTTGGCACAATGAGGATCATAAATTGTCCACTGGAAGGTCTATTCACTTTAACAGGTCTTCATGAACATGTTTTTAGGCTGCCTAAATCTTAGGTTCAAACCTCCACGCTTTTATGTTATAATTTCTGAACCACATTAAAAATAATTATATACACCAGTGGCTGGAAAGATCTTCCATTTGAGCAGCCTTTATGGGAACTTGTTACTAGGCAGGGAAGGTTATTTGAGATATCTTCTATGGGGTGTTTAGAGCTTCTATTGGTCATTGTCATATCAGCTTGTAAGAGACCATTGCTGTCTGACCTAATGATATTTGTATCTCATTTCAAATGAAGTACAGGGTTCGCTGCCAGCACAGGGAATATAATTGATGGAATTTTCTTTGTCTGAATCAGTGGTTCCTAATTATGTCATACTTCCCCCTGATCTCCTGGGTAGTGAGATCGGATGTCTAACCTTCTCGAATAAGGGAGAAAAAAATAGGCCCCATGTGCAAGTTGCACGCGTTAAAAATCCCTCTGCAGTTGGAAATCGTAAAGAGTAGGCCATACGGTCGCTACAGTGGCAAAATTTGGAAACCTACCCAACACAAAAAATATTTATAGAATGTGTGATTCCTGTATACTCACATTGGGATCTTCGTCACTGCCACAGAGTTCATGCACTGTGCTGAGCTCTTCCTTGTGTGATCTAAGGGAGTAGATTGGAGCACTGATGGAGTTGTCTGTGTGCAATGAAGATGGTCCTTAAAGCCGAACCAAACCAATCAAATGAAGATTTATTCCTCACTGAAAGTTGGCTAGTTGTAATAGATCAATGTCATTTTCTTTCTCTTGACTTGATTTTACAGTCTGCCCAGCACACCAGGGTTACTTCTCCGTTATCTCTCGTTGTTAACTTCTCATTTCTATTGCCATATTGTTCTATTGCTTTCAGTCATCCCTCTAAATATGATTTTACGATATATAATATGTACATTAAATTTTAAACATACAGTCTTGCATAAGTATTTTTTTCACAAGCAATCATCATTTATCACATCATGGTTGTTGAACTTCTGGTGTGACCATAAAGCATTAGCAAGCCAAGCAGACTGCAGAGGGTGCTTATAGAAATGAGAAGCCATAGGGCCTAGACTAATGTCAGCTATATTCAAAACTTCCCGAATGAAAATAAAGATGAAGATAGTCCAGTTTTATGGGTCAACTAATGACAAAGAAGCATCTGACAGAAGAATTTTACACCAGACTACAAAATATCGTGGATTAAAAAGAAAGGTAAAGACATAGTCTTGATGGGCATTGTAAATGCAATATTAGGGAACAAATAAAGTACTTGGGAAATCGATTGAAAATACAAAAATTTTCATAAACCACATTCAACCTACAGAAAAGAGCTACTAGCCAACTGTGAAAAACCAAGGAAGAAATAAAGCCTTCAAGAGGTGGGAACGTTGCTGGCTCAGATGACATTCCAGCAGAGGCTGTTATTGCAGACATAAACAGACAACTTTACCGAGATATAGAAATTACTTTGTAAAGTCTGGGAGAGAGAAGAAATACCATCATGATAGAAGGAAGGATTTATGGTCAAGTTGCCAAAGAAGGGAGATTTACAAGTATGCACAAATTACAGTGGAACAGTAGTACAGTTAGTGCCAGGGAAAATATTAAATATGATCATCCTTGAGAGAATTAAAAGAGCCCACAGATAGACAAATGAGAGAGGAACTAGCAGACTTTTGACAAAACCGTTCCTGTACGGGCCTGACGTGTACTAAATATAACAGTAGAACAGCTTGGAACTGAATTCATTGCGTTGCTTTGGTTCGTGAACTATAAAAAAGCCTTCGATATTTCAGATAGAGAATCGCTTCAAAAACTGAAGAGGCACTAAGGAAACTCCCGTAAGTTCCATAACCTAATAAGGACAACTTATGAAGACATTAAAAACTTATATATTCGGGTGCCATAGTGTCTCCTGACAAAAAATATGTTTTCATTTACCCTATAGTCAAACTAACAGCAAAGATATGGTCATAATACTAGATAGTCACAGACACATTGACTAACACCCTAGTGTTCTAGCATTCGCTATCGGTAACGTATTTTTGCACGAGTTGTTGAAAAGAGGCATGAGAGGGTAGGGCAAAGTCCAAAAGAGGGGAACGTTAGGACTGAGAGGTAAATGTAATATGATTTGGAGGGGAGTTTGAAAGGGGGAAAGAAATTATGGGATGGCTCAAACTGAATATTTTTTTTGTAGAGTTAGGCCAAAACCAAGTCTATTTTTGACGAATGCCAAGTTCGGACGGACAGACCGACAGAGGTACACTAACATTGGACCGAAATTGGACCTTAGTTTTAAAAATTTCAATTGACAAACTTAGTAGTTAGATCTCATTGGTCGAAACAGTTTAGATTACTGGGAAAGTTGAAGGCTCGGTGCCATTTTCACGAAGACTGTTCATAGAAGCAGGACGCTTGAGAGCTGAGAAGTGTGACGTGCCTTGAATATAGATATAATTAATAAAAAGTATAAGGGCGCCATAGTCCAGCAAGCAGTACATCTGAGGTTGTGCTAATTCAACGTTCCTGTGTGTATCATTGAATTGTGGTAAGACCGAAATTATTAACATTATTTATACTATTAATTATGTTGTTTGACTTGGGTAATGAAGAAAACATTACGACTGTAAGTAAAGAAGTCATTAGTAGATTCCATATTGGTACTTTTGTTACACTACCACCACCATTTTCCTTTGCACCTCTTACGGAGCATGGAGTCGCCACTGCAACTGACCTACTTTACGGGAATCCTGCACCAAGCATTCACATGCTTTTGCTGTAATGGTTTTTGTAGCAATTTTTTACATGATGAGGTTGCCAGCCACATGTTGCACTATTTAAAACCTATTCTGCTTAAACATTCATTTATTAAAGTCTGAAATCTCTTGGATTTCGTTCTCCAAGTTTCAAAGCCATACATTAGGACGGCTGGACATTTGAGTTGAACATTCCTATTGTAGCTTTGCCTTCGATTTCCCCCCCCCCCCCCCCCCACCCCCCCCCACCACCATCAAATGCAATGAAAGCTCCTTTTTCCATCTGTATTTTTATATCGCTCTCCGTTCCTCCATCTTTGTCAATGTTGCTGACAACGAGGCAACATATTGTAGAGGTTACGTTACCTTCATGAAGAACAACTTACAGAAAAACCAACAACCGCCCAGCAGATACATTTAGAAGGATGTCAGTAGCGAGAGAGAGCAATATAGTATCATGGAAGAGGATATATTACAAACACCATAGACATTAAACATTACCACAACAAACACCATAGACATTAAACATTACCACAACAAACACCATAGACATTAAACATTACCACAACAAACACCATAGACATTAAACATTACCACAACAAACACCATAGACATTAAACATTACCACAACAAACACCATAGACATTAAACATTGCTACAACAAACACCATAGACATTAAACATTGCTACAACAAACGGCAGATAAATTATAGCCTGGAAGAGCCAACACACAAGAAAAACAACAATCTAATATGGTATATAGAACGATAAAGACTATGTATCCTAATTTGTGGTTTATCCAGTTATCCCGTGCACACGACAAACACCAGTTTTCAAGTGCATAGTTCCAAAACCAAAACGTCACCATGTCTGTTCCTACTGCTATAGACAGGAGAATGAAAATATAACACCAATCACCAGAAACAGAATCAATGAACTCTGACAAAACAGTTCGCGATTTAGATGTTGATGAAGACATTGCCCTTCTGTTTGATAACCGAAGCTAGATGCAAGACAAAATGACATTACTTGATGAGAAGTGAAAGTTGGGTCTGTAATCTCACAGGGAATAGATAAGAGTGTTAGAATAAACGCAGCAGCTGGCAGTCAGATTACACTTGAAGAAACCCCTCTACAACATGTTGCCTCGTTGTCAGCAACATAGACAAAGATGGAGGAACAGAGAGCGATATAAAAATACAAATGGAAAAAGGAGCTTTCATTGCATTGGTGGTGGTGGTGGTGGGGGGGGGGGGGGGGGGGGGGGGGGGGGGGGGGGGAGGCGGGCAGAAATCGAAGGCAAAGCTACAATAGGAATGTTCAACTCAAATGTCCAGCCGTCCTAATGTATGGCTTTGAAACTTGGAGAACGAAATCCAAGAGATTTCAGACTTTAATAAATGAGTGTTTAAGCAGAATAGGTTTTAAATAGTGCAACATGTGGCTGGCAACCTCATCATGTAAAAAATTGCTACAAAAACCATCACAGCAAAAGCATGTGAATGCTTGGTGCAGGATTCCCATAAAGTAGGTCAGTTGCAGTGGCGACTCCATGCTCCTTAAGAGGTGCAAAGGAAAATGGTGGTGGTGGTGTAACAAAAGTACCAATACGGAATCTATGGACAGAGTCAGACAAATACCAAAGGAAAATGTTGGTGGTGGTGTAACAAGATTACCAAAATGGAAAGAGCCAGACAAATACCAAAGGAAACTGGTGGTGTAACAAGAGTACCATTATGGAATCTATGGAAAGAGTCAGACAAATACCAAAGGAATAAAAAAAATATTGTAAACACAGGCTTTTTTTTTGCACTAAAAACCCAAAAATAATTTTTCAAGGAGTTTATAGCTTGCAGTAAAAATGTAACATCAAATTGGCAAAAAGTCTGGGGTGCTGATTCCATATGAAATTAATTAACTTCTGCTTTATACTTCATTAGACACCTACGGATAAAATATATGATGAGCGCTTAAGCTCTCCAGGCTTTTTGTCAATTTGATGTTACATTTTTACTGCAAGCTATAAACTCCTTGAAAAATTATTTTTGAGTTTTTATTGCACTAAAAGCCTGTGTTTAAAATATTTTTTTTTTAATTTTTAATTTTTGTTGTTTTTAAATTTAAGTCAAATGTAATCGATCCGCTAATGACATTATCAGTTTTCGATAAACGAGTTCACAACACAGGAGGTGGATTTCATTATTCAGTATATTACACGGAAAGTTAATTATTTTTTTATTTTGATAAGAGTTGTAAATTAGTTTTTTTTAATTTATTTGTCAGTTGTGTGTATGTCCGGGGGGTGGTGGGGGGGGGGGGGTAGGGGGGGGAGGGGGGGGTAGTGGTGGGGGGGGGAGTTTCAAGGGAGAGCAATCTTGGTGGTGGGGGTGGTGGGGGGCGGGGTGGGGGGGGGGGTCGGGCGGGGGGGGTAAGTTTCAAGAGAGACAATCTTGTTGGAAAGAATACAACTAGATTATTTGCAGTTATCACCCATTTTAGTGATTTAAAAAAAAAATATATTAATCTAAATTTTATTATTTTTACGACTGATTATTGTATTGTCATGGGGAATACACAACTACGCCAATTTTCAGAGCTATTGCTCATCTGGAAGTGACTGAAAAATCGATTGCAAGATGTGAAGGTGACAACAGGGTGACATACGTTGCGAGTTAAAGAAAAGCCTGTAAAAAGAGGCGAAGACGTTGGCCTAAGATATTGATCTACGTAAAAGAAATCAAGGGAGGTCAAGAAGCGCTGGAGGCGACAACTGGAGACAGACTTATACAAGATAAAGAAGATTCGTGGAGAATTAGACTAGATGGCACAGATTAGAAGAGCTCTACGTGGACTAATATGCAGGGCGCTGAAAGGTAATGATGATGCTGGATGTCTGTAAAATCACAGTAGTGTATAACTGTTTGGTCAGGATCGTTTAAATGCTTAAACGTTTCTTAAGAAAGCAAGTCTCTGCGATTCAGCCAATAGACAATCGAAGCTGGAAATCTTTGACCGACATCAAATACTCATAGAAAGGAGTTCAGTAACGCAGGAAGGGAGACAATCTGCATTTACAAGTGGATTTAGCACAAATACATGTTGTAATCGGCATCGCTTTCACAACAGGAAGAGCCGGAATCAGATTACAATAGCTGTTATTGCTTAAAATCAATATGAACTTTCACAATAAGTAGCTTGAATAAGCCCCTCTTTCTTTATAAATAACATCAATATAAGCCACTGGTTCTGTGTGGTAAATAAGGGATTGTCATCTATAACAACACGGACACTTCTTCTTCCGGGTTAACCTTCATGAATATAATCCACTCGCTCTTTATAAAACTATGTGAGTTCAAGGTCATGTTCTCTAACAGTATGAAAATAAAACAATTTTCTTTATAAATACGTGAATATAAAAAGTGACTGTTTTTAAACAGCATGAATAAAAAGCCACCCTCTTTCTATAAACATGAATATAAAATGGACGTTCTATATAAACCATGTGGATATAAGCATCATATGTTAACAGCACACAATATATTTAGCATCACGTGAAATAAGTTGATGGTAAAAACATTGTTTCTGAAATCTAAGCCACGTCACATTAATTTCTGCCCTGAACTTAAAAAAGCAGGCACAATCTTAAAATAACAGTGAATTCCAGATTAAAAAATCAAATTCATTTGTCTGCATACAAACAATTTTAAAAAACCTAACAAATACAAAATAAGAAAATTTTCAATGAGAATACAAAGCGCGATAATAAAAATGTAGACAAGGACATAAAAAAAAAAATAATTGAGAAACACAAATAAAGCAGCAGAAGTTTCGACAAAATAGATCATTGTAATGGGACAGAAGCAACTAACACAACAGAACTGTTCCACAATTTGGCAGTCAATCAACAAACACAAAGAGCTACATTGATTACTTGATCGAGACATTGAACGACTGCTATAAATGCACGCTGCTGCCATGTCCTTTTCTGTTGTTTTCCCGTTCAAAGCACACTGACGAGGAACTACGCCACTCTACTCGATATTTCTGATGTTTTGTTGCTTTGCTGAAAATGCTATATCTATATGTATTTCATCTTTATTAAGTTCCACACCTTTCTAGTAATACAACAAACGGAACATCCGAACAACATAAATAAATATATATATATATATATATATATATATATGTATATATATATATATATATATATATATATATATATATATATATATATATATATATATATATATATATATATAAACCCTCTGTGGATGGGAAGGAGCGAAGCTCCTGACCGGGTTGGAAGGAAAGTCCACAGGATCCCCAGCCTCGCTAGGACATGTCATTGGGCCGAAGGGCTGAAAGCCCACGTGCCGCTGGGTAAGGAAAAAAAAATATATATATATATATATATACTTACTTTCATATAAGGCTCCTTTAAGTGTCATATATACTGGCGTTGGTAATCATATCATAAATGTCCACAACTTAATGGCTGTATCGTTGTTTATCTGATCTGCTTGTAATGTCTTTCTACGCTACGATGTTTAAACTATTCTTATCTTCTCTCTCTGCCATCCTCCATTTCTAGTAGCACAAATCTGTATTTATCTTTATATTGTAGCTTTTCTCTTCTTTTAACACGCCAAAAATAAAAATGTTTATCTTTTCCTTCTGATGTGTGTAATAAACTTCTTTTGCACTTTGATCTCTAGCAGGACATTCTTACTAGTCCATTTAACTGCCCATGAGATTCATAATATTATTCATTAACCACATGTCTGTTACCTCCAGGAATCTTCTTGTTTAATGACTGTCGCTGATTAACCTTCGTGTAACAGGATTGGCTGTACTTAGCAGTTAAGAACTCTCTTACTTCCACTGACAACCATTTCTTGCATATCGAGCTTTTCATTTTATGGAACGGTTTTTTTTTTTTTTTTTTTGCTTGGGCCTTGCTGTTCTTTATTTCTTTGCAGCATCTTCCAAATGATGTTATTAGTATTCCAATGTATTTAAATCTTTGGATTTGTTTTTCAAAGTACCCAATTTTCTTAGAGATAAATATTATCTCTTTCTTTTTGCTGTTCAGGCTAAGGCTTTTGGATGCGTCACATTTGCAGCATAAGTGCCAATTTTTTCTTCATTTAATACGACGAGAAGCTGAGAATGCCTACTTTAAAAACAAGCATTATAGCGGTTTAATAATGTTTTTAAGTACTTAAGATTTCAGCACAATTAATAAATGTTTACACTTGCCGCTCCTTAAAATAAATATACAATAAAACAGCTTCTATTTAGACGTTTTATCAGCTGGTTCACCGCGCATATGATCCATCGTGATTGGATTACGCTGTTTAGGTGGAGCACTCAAACATCTCCTGCCATCTGGTAAACTACGAAACCTAAGACTTAAGCTTCTTTGCAGAGGAGATTCAGCTTTTTTATCGCTTAAGGGTAATTTTTTAATCCCCACTGCCTCTGACACCCAGTCTGGATGTATGACGAAGTATTCAGCTTGGCCAGAGTGTGCGCCGAGGAAAAAGCCACCGTCGTAAGAGTAAGAAGAACTTGGTCGTGCTTTTGTGGCTTTCCCTGCTGGAGAGGTCAATCCTGAGGTATCGTCACGCGAGAATCTCGGTGATGAGGACGAAGAGCCAAAGTTACGGTGAAAGAAATTAGAAGCTGGCACACTTTGGCTCATAAGTTGACTGCTATCTGTCCACATATGTGTGGTTTGATTGCGTCTTTGATACGCCATTGAATGTGAGATAGGTTGGCTCATCTCTTCACTGAGTGTAAGGGTCACAAGCTTAAAGTTCGTACTGGATCTAACGTTGTTTCTGTTTTGTGGTGGGCTCCCGATATTCTTTTTTCTGGTCGTGTCTTGGTATCTGAGAATTATACACTTATAATCAAAGAAAAAAAAACGATTTAGCAGTTTAATGCATTAAATGGCATCAAATATTTATCACAGTGACACATTCGGATGAACATATGAGCTTACAAATTGCATAAACGATAACATTATTTATACTTATTTCATAATTGTTGCAGTAAAATGTGAAACGAATTAGATATTATGCTTGCGCAATATTTTTGATGTTGTTGTTAAGGATATGCTAATATTCTTTCTCGCTTCCTGTTTTCTGCACTTTACCCTGTACTATTAAATGAATTGTTTGTCGTAATTTATCCGATCTGTGAAACAGATTTATTGTGGTAATTCGTCATGATTCTGTACCTTTCCCTACACTATGAAGCAAATTGATTGTCGTAATGTGTCATGATTCTGTACTTTTACTCTGCACTGTGAAACAGATTTATTGTGGTAATTTGCCATGATTCTGTACTTTTCCCTCCACTATGATTGGAGTGTCAGTGGCGCGGGAAGTGTTTAGTGAGCCACCCTTGCTAGCATATAGTCGGGATAAAAATTTGAGGGACCTCCTAGTCTACAGCCGTTTGAAAACTGTCAACGGTGGCCATTTTGGGACCCAGCCATGTAACCGAACACGATGCAAGACATGTCAATATGTAATCCAAACACGTTCAATGTCATTCCCTAAGGCCAAGTTCACCATCACCCATGGCTTCACATGCGAGTCACGTAACGTCATTTATGCTATTATATGCAAACGTTGCAATATTATTTACATCGGCCAAACGGGCACACGACTGAGTGACCGATTCTACAGACACCTCTACGACATCTCTCAGTTGAAATCCACACTTGTGGCCATCCATTTCAGTGGCCCTGGCCACCACGGTGCCACTGACATCCAGGTGACAGCCATCAGATCCTGTTCCTCGGATGCCAACAGTCGGTTCCGCCTTGAACAACGCCTCATCCATCTTATGCGTTGCCTTAAACCCTATGGTTTAAACACCCAGCATTATTTTTTCTGAGGCGTCCTTTTCTATCAAGTCCAAGTTTTATTATGACTTTCTATTATGATTGCGATCAACCTTGACTTCTCTCCTATTATATATATATATATATATATATATATATATATATATATATATATATATATATATATATATATATATATATATTATATATATATATATAATATATATATATTATATATATATATATATATATATATATAACTATGATATTATATATGTATGTGGTAACAGCCCTCATTAACGCTGTATGAATTTATATAAATTTACTTTATGTAAATTCTAATGATTCTCCTATATGCCATGTTGTATTTTATTATATCATGTCAGTACATATCAATGTATTTTCTGGAGAATAAAGATTCTGATATGTATGTATGTATGTGTGTGTGTGTGTGTGTGTGTGTGTGTGTGTGTGTGTGTGTGTGTGTGTGTGTGTGTGTGTGTGTGTGTGTGTGTGTGTGTGTGTGTGTATGTATGTATGTATGTATGTATGTATGTACGTACGTACGTACGTACGTACGTACGTATGTATGTATGTATGTATGTATGTATGTATGTATGTATGTATGTATGTATGTATGTATGTATGTATGTATGTATGTATGTATGTATGTATGTATGTATGTATGTATGTATGTATGTATGTGTGTATGTGTGTATGTATGTATGTATGTATGTATGTATGTATGTATGTATGTATGTATGTATGTATGTATGTATGTATGTATGTATGTATGTATGTATGTATGTATGTATGTATGGTATGTATGTTTATTTGGGGGGTATGTATGTATGACATATAGTATTTGGGCCTGACCATGAAGTTTTTTTTTGTAACAGAAAGCTGAAATTTTTGTATAGTGTTTTTTTTTTTTTCAATGGTTTTTTACACACGTCCTGGTTGTATTTACACACTTCTGCCATTCTTGATATGCTTGACCTTGAAAAGACCTTGGTAGTGGTTAGATAGTTGTTTATTCTATTTATATTCAACTAAACCAGTCATCACATGCCATGTATTTGTTTGTTTATCGCTGTCAAAATGATTTTCCGTTTGTAGGTTGTTTTTTAAAGATTTGGGAATAGAAAAAATGTAAAGTTGATGGATTTGTAAATTGTTTTAGAATATGGTGGGTGTGGAAGAATTTTTTATATTCAAATCGTTGGCTGTTAGCTGATGTTTTGTTTTTTTCTGCCGTGCTTTGTTTTTTGAGGGCGCGTTGTTTGTATGTTTTTAAAAGGAAGATTTTGAGAATAAAGTGATGCGTTTTATCCCTCGTTTTTGGTCACAACCTTTCTTAGTTTTGTGAGAAGAGATCTGCATAGTATGTCCATTAACTGTGTTGCCTGGCCACGAGTATGCAGATATAATCTTTAATGACACCTTTTGCCGTCCCAAAAAACAGTCAGCATCACTTTTCCTGCAGATTTTTTTTTTATTTTATTTTTTTTAATAATTTTCGGCTTAACAGGTGTTGGGGAGCCCGGGTTTTTGGCTATTGCAATGCTGGCAATTTTGGATTCGGGGTCATAATGGTTCCACGACCCAAGTCACTCATCTGCTGTCAAATATGGTTTTTGGATCTCCAAAAAATGTAGGTGTTTTTTTCCCTGAAAAAAAATCAGAAATTTTATCACAGCCTCTGGCCTCCTTCTTTTCCATTGTTTTGTCAAATCTTTGGAGCAGCAGATCCGGTCAATAGGGTACGTTGCGCCGTGCACCGTAACGGGAAAACCCATTGAAGAAATACACGCGTACTTTACACATTCAGTTTTGATGAACTTTAAATGTGCCAAGTTTCATCTTTCCTGTGACTCCTTCATGGTCAGGCCCAAGACTTATGTCAATTTTGTAATATATGTATGTATGTATGTAATGTATGTATATATATATATATATATATAAAATATATATATATAATATATATATATAATTTAAATATATATCAATATATTTTTACTATATATACTATATATATATTCTTTTTATTCCTCGATTCTCGCAATTATTCCAGTAAAGGACGGTGGTTGAGCGTTGTGTCAATCCATGTTTACGCCTAAGCTGTGATATCTGCACCTTTCGGTCGACACATCCGACTTCTGCACGGCATTTTTTAGGGACCGGGTTTGCCTTCCAATTGCGATCCGCACTCGCTCAGCCAGACTGCACTGCTGCAGACTGTTTCCAGGACCACCACGTGGAGGTGGAGTGCGATCTTGACCAGCTCTGGTTCGCTGGTCCTGATGCAAGCAGTACAGCTATGGGTCGGCTCTAATGGGTACCTCCGAAATCGGAGAGTATTTGCCTGAATGGCGAGGGACACCTGTCTCTGTACAAGAAAAAGGGATACTCACGTAAAATCAATGTCAGGTTAGACATTAATAATAACCTGAGATTTCGCCTCGAGTATTAGCGGGCGTACGAAAAAAAAAAAAATATATATATTTTTTTTAAATACATGAATTTTACTCCATAAAATAATTTTTTTTTAAATTTTTATTATTTATTTATTATTTTTATTTTTTGTTAATTATTTATTTAGTTTTCTTTTTAAGTAACACTTTCCTCACTCTGTTTTCCAGTCCTTGTTTTCATAATTTTTTATTTTTTTTTTTTGCTTTTAATGTACTATCCACTTTCGCTTTCCAGTTCATTGGCAGACATTTTCGCTCCAACATGTGACACACATCAGGAGTATTTTTCTTTTGTTTCTATAGTTTCATGTTCTCCACTTAATTCTTACTTTATTTCCCTCCTGTCTCTTTTATGTATGTGCCTGACGAAGGCCTTGTGGCCGCAACGTAGGTTTTTATCTTGTCCTTTCTCTTTGTAAGACGTATTACTATTTGTGTGTTTTTATTTTATTTTTCATTCTAACCTCCACTATGAAACAAATTGATTGTGGTAATTTGTCATGATTCTGTACTTTTCCCTCCACTATGAAACAAATTGTCGTAATTTGTCAGATTCTGTACTTCTACCCTAAACTTTGAGACGAATTGATTGTCGTAATTTGTCATTGTCGTAATTTGTCATTGTCGAAATTTGCAAGATTCTGTAGTTTTTTTTTTTCCTATACTATGAAACAAATGGATTGTCTTATTTTGTGATTGTCATAATGTGTCATTGTTGTAATTTGCCAGGTTGTGAACTTTTACCCTACACTATGAAACAAATTGGTTGTTATAATTTGTCATCGTCGTAATTTGTCAGATTCATAGTTGTCCCTACACTATCATACAAATTGATTGTCGTAATTTGTCATTGTCGTAATTTGTCAGATTCATAGTTGTCCCTACACTATCATACAAATTGATTGTCGTAATTTGTCATTGTCGTAATTTGTCAGATTCATAGTTGTCCCTACACTATCATACAAATTGATTGTCGTAATTTGTCATTGTCGTAATTTGTCAGATTCATAGTTGTCCCTACACTATCATACAAATTGATTGTCGTAATTTGTCATTGTCGTAATTTGTCAGATTCATAGTTGTCCCTACACTATCATACAAATTGATTGTCGTAATTTGTCATTGTCGTAATTTGTCAGATTCATAGTTGTCCCTACACTATCATACACATTGATTGTCGTAATTTGTCATTGTCATAATTTGTCCTAACGATGCTGCCAAAAGACAAAGAAAGAATAGAACAATTGCTTCCATCAAGTATATAATAAGAGACGAATAAGATAAGATTGTGTCTGGTATGGGGCCTGGCAACCCCCTCATATAAGATAAATTGCAAGAGCACATGAAATGGCGTAGCTTTCTTGAAAGGATGGGGCACAGATAAAGGACATCTAATTCAGTGGTAGTCCCCTGCTCTTGAAGAAATGAAAAAAAGAGAAGTACGAATTAATTCAGCCCAACTATAATGTCTACTTTCCCCCTATGCATATCTCTACTTTAGCAATGTTATAACGTATTCCATGATTAACAAAAAAGATTAAATCTCTCACTACCTTTTATCCCCATGAAGGTGCAACCCCTGCCGCTTCACCTTAACAAGGTCACATATCTTTCCAGGCAAAGCTGACCATGGGCGTGTCTGTGTTGATCTGTAGACGTGTCCCATAGCATCAGCAAGAACCCCGTCCCCATCCTCTAACGTATACAACAATGGCGAATTGTGTGGCAACGACGATGTTTTTAACTTTGGATTGTTATGTATTTGCGTCTCCTTGTCGGCATCGTCGTCGTAAAACCTCAGTCGGCACTGCGACATTTTCACAAGTCTGGAATCTGTGTTTATATCATCATTTGAATAACTTGTTCGCTGACTGCCTGAGATCAGATTGTTGAAGACGGATGATAGTCTATAATCATCATTCACATTGCCGCTGTTACCACGGGGAGTTCTCTCACATCTGTAATGTTGAGTGTATGACTTCAGTGCTTTCATCATAATATCCCGGTATTCCAGATCTACATCTGTGGAGAAAACATTCATCAGCAATGTCTGAAACGATCAGAGTAATTAATCTAGCATATTATTACTTGCTTGGAAAGCCAGTGTAAGGTTATATCTCTTCAGAAAATGAGCTTCACTTACCTTATCGCGCTATCTCTTAAAGAATAATAATCAGACTATTGACGGAAACTCAGGTCTCAATCGAAAAAAGCCGGATAGTTTCTACAAACAATTGAAAAACATCATTAGTGTAGATACTATCATAGATAGAAGCACCCAGGTCACACACTGTGGGGTAAATCAACAGTAGTCTCTGGTAACAACAGCAAGTTTATATCAATATCTTTCACAACTGTATAAGCCCTGACACAGAACACAGTCCACCAATTTCGCAGGCCTGTAGTATGCCTTGTGTGAATATCGATCAGTGCTATATAAAGCACATATAGAATTGACGGATTTGTGTCGCACGAGCTGCTCACACAGTTCCCAGAGGCGTCTCTCGAGAGAAAATCAATAGCCTCGTCAGTGTCTCAGCGAATGTGCTTCATTTGTCTTCATTCCTTCAGCAGACAATATATTTTAGGTTGTTATAATAGTTATATTGTGGAACCGTTTAAAACAAGTCAATATAGATTCAAATACCAAGGCACTAATAACATTTGACAGAAGATGCGTGTCAGAGGTTAAGATTAAAAATAGCTCAGGCAAAGGGAGCATTCCATAAAATGAAAAGTATTTTATGCAACAACTCTTTGTCAGTAGAAGCAAATAAGATAGTTCTTCAGTGTTATATAGAACCAATCCTGACATATGAAACTGAGTCATGGACAGTTAGTAAACAACTAGGAAAAAGCACTAGAGGCCACAGAGAGTTTTACAGAAGAATGTTAAAAATACCATAAGCTGCTCAAACAGTAATGCGTATGTCCTGAGGGAGGCCAATGAGCGATGGAAGCTTATTACTCACATTAGAAGGATGCCCCACTTTCTTCGGGCTTTTATGAAAAGAATCTTACTTACTTACTTAGTCGTTCCCCTTCTACCGTGAGGTGTAGAGGTTTGGAAGAGAGAGCGCCAGACTATCCTATCGGCTGTCTTCCTCCTGGCCTGGTTCCATTCTAGTCCTCGGTCCTTCAAAGATTGTCTAATGTTGTCCTGCCAGCGGACTCTGGAGTCGTCCTGGGGGTCTGGATCCCTGGCTCTTTGTTTCCAATGCTTGTCGTGGTAGCCGATCTTCTCCCATTCTGCAGACATGGCCAAACCATCTTAGTTGGGACTGTTCTACTTGGGTCTGCAGGGGGTGGCATTTTAGGCCTTGACTTATCGTCTGGTTGCGGACCATGTCTCTTCTTGTTACTTCAACCACCTTCCTCAGATACCTCATTTCTGAGGTTTGGATCTGGCTTTTGTGGGTTGTAGTCATTGCCCATGACTCGCATCCATATGTCAAGACTGGGACATAGGTGAAGCGGTATACAGCCATCTTCGTTTTCTTACCAACCTCTCTGTTGCTGAGGAATCCTCGATTTATGGCCTGAAAAAGTCTCCCAGCTGCTGCTTTTCGAGAGGCCAACTCTTCTTTGATGCCTCCCTTTCGGTCTATAATAGCTCCGAGATATTTAAAGTGGTCGACCTGCTCCAGGACCTGTTCTCCCAGCTTAATCTGATGTCTTCTTTCTTCTCGTGATATCACCATGGATTTTGTTTTAGAGCTACTTATGACCATCCCTCTCTTCTCCAGCTCTTCCTTCCAGACTTGCAGGTTGGATTGGAGATGTGCCTCTGATTTAGCAATCAGGGCAACATCATCAGCAAATGCCAGCTCTGAAATACATACCTGTCTCATCTTCCAGTACCCCACTGAATACTTTCTTGTTCTCTCCTTACATGACTTGATAACATCGTCCATGAGGAGTATGAAAAGATAAGGTGACAGGATATCACCTTGTCTTACACCAGTGGTGGTCCTGAACTCTTCTGACTTATGGTTTGCTGTCCTCACATAATTCCTGCAAGACTTGTAGAAACTCTGTATAGCATGAAAAGAATGAAGCTGGAAAATATCGTGACAACAGGAAGATTGAAGAAAATAGAGGGGACGGCAAATAGGGAAGATAGTGGACAGTTTGACACCATGGCATTGAAAGGATTCAACCACAGCATTTCTAAACAGTAATGGATACAAGAAGTTGTGGAGAGACAAGATCACCTATGCCCGCTGGGTATGGTATGTGAAGAAGAAGATATTGTAGATAAAATTCACCTAACTCCTTCAGGAGAAAACAATAATGTGTAAGGTGTGGTTTTATAAACGTTGTTACCAAATAGAAAAATAGACCACACAAACATCTATTTTTCCATTGCCTCATTTTCTACACAAACATCTATTTTTCTATTGTCTCATTTTATCTGTGCACGTGCAAGACACATTTTACATGGAATTCTACACCACTGCTTAACTAGTGACCAAAGAAATACTATCGCGTTTTGGCTCACGTTAGCGGCTGATTCACTAGCACCGGTAGGTCAAACTCACCGAGACTTTAGCGATTGCCCACCAGCTGCCCTCCAGTACATCCTGTGCTATTGGAGTGAGCTTTGACGCTTTCACCCGTATGTCATTGGTGCTTTTATCGATTTCTTGTTTGTACAAGATCGATGCCTGTCTTTATATCTCACAGAGAACAGATCATACGTTTTCCCATGGGTTGACGCTGGATCCAGATGGTACTCATCGGCCAAGTACGATTCAATTTTTTTAAAATGACCAGTGAGGGCCAGCTCTATATCTGTCTGTCTGTCCGTTCATTCGTTTGTCTGTTTGTCTTTCTGTTTGCCTGTCTGTTTTTAAATTTTGCTCTCTTCCACACAAACGCACACTTTTACCGCAATCAAGTTCATTATTTGACAATCTTGTCACCATGTTTATCTACCCGAAACACCCATACACAGTATATAGATCTTTATTCAAAGCACAGGTGTTCTCTAAATCTAACATGTGTGCATCATAATCGTGCTTTTTATGTTCCTCTAAGAAAACCATGTGTGCTCGCCACTGACATCTTTGTGTGGTCATTTTCTTAACTGTGTCCACGAGGTTCAATTTCTTGGCTTCCTCTTTTATTGTTTTTCACTCAACTCTCTCTAGCCTCCCAGCTTTTTTCCCCCTGTGAGTTTCAGTCAAGGGCATGTTTGGTTATTTCTGTTATTTTTTTTCAAACGGTATGTCATACGCATCCTTTGTTTTTTTATACCCCAGGCACAAGGACAGTGATATTTCTCTTGTGCATAAAACACCCGATTTTAATCCCTACTCGTTATTTTTGTTGTCGGTATACAGTATTTTAAAAAATTTTTTTTAAATCATAAATAATATATAGTTCTTGTTTTTCTTTGCTGTTTATTCCAGAGTGCACATTTTGGCATTTGTTGTTATAATCTTTTATAGCTGATATAATATATACAGGGTACCCCATTCCAAGCACTTTAATACCCCCCCCCCCACTACGCTTCAGTGTACGAAAGACTTTTAAATTTCATTTATTTGCTTTAATTTGGTTTACTTTATTGTGTTCTTTTTTACTTTTTTTTTTACAAGATAAGTTTTTTGTTGACGTTTTAAATTTATTTTCCTTTAAACGAGTTTGCTTTAAATTTGTGTTTATTTTTATTGTGTTCTTTTTCCACGAGACGCTCAAGTGGCTAACTTTAATGTTTACATTATCATCAGTTTTGATTTCTGTGTAATATAAGCTCACTAGAACATCACCAGAGCTACATGCTGTGTTGTTGTGTTGCTTGTGGTTTGAGTATGGAATGTCAACTCGACCTACGCAGTGGTGTGTAGACATAGATTGTGAGTATAATATGCGAATGATAAGAAGAGTTCGTGGTGTTGACAAATGGTCTTTTTCTCACACTCATGTATGGCTGGAAGTCATCGACACCAACGACTGTGTACCTTTGCTACAGTTTAATTGGACGTACACACTCGACAGCACAGATAGTGACAAATCACAGGTTGGCATAATACATCATGGTACAGTGGATAAATGGTCTTGCAATGATACATGGGCACTCATGTAGAATAATAGCATAATGGACTGTCAGTAGACAAGCACTCAGTATTGCCCATATATATATATATATCTGAGTTTACTGACAAAGCACGTCAGATTATAAACAACATTCAAGATGGCTTCTAGACCTAACCTCGTCTAGCGAAGATTCCTTGAAATAATATTCAGCACATATTTTTTCATATAATCATATTGAACCGCTAGTACTGGGTTCTCATGTGTAGCAGTGATCTCTGGACTCATCAAGCGATAATACGGGGTATCCCTTTCTCTTCTTGAAAGTCACAAAATATTTGGATACAAGATGGCTTCTCTCGTGAGCTGTCACTCACGTTTGGATACAGATAATGAATCTGTATTAAAGTTAGTCATTCATTAAATGTTCTCATAGCTCTGTAGATTCTATCATGATACAATTGACTTCATCATACAAGATATAGTGCTGCTAGGAATGAATGTCATCTTCATCTAGTTAAATATATTCTCTCAGACGTACAAATCGTGCCTATCGAAAAACGGTGGCTTCGTAAGAGAGTTCATAAGGAGAATCTTTTGTTACCTTGGTATCAGAAATATGATTCTGCCATTCCTTGGCAATAAGAATAAACACTGGGGTAAAGCATACACGATAGGTCTAGACGACTATCACTTTCCCCATAAATACTGAGATCACTTTTTCCGGCGACAAGCCGCTACACAAAAAAATCACAGCCCCCATCAGGGCGAAGCCAAATCACACCTCTCTAGCGACACATCCGCCGAACAGCCCTTTGACCTTTCTAACGACAAAAGACCATATAGTTCGACTTAGATATGTAAAGATATACAGATATAAGACAGACTCGTCCTACCCAGACAAACAATACACATAAATTCAGGCCATAGATACACTGAAGCAAGAACAACCTATTTCTACCCAAACAAAGAATAAATCGCAGTAAAACTGGATTCATCCGCGGAGTTCGATCGAAGTGACGACACTCCTTTCAAGGGAAGTAACTCAATAATGACTTTTCCTTAAGCACTAAAAAGTATCTATTTTGTTTACAAAATATTTGCGAACATAACAAGCATACAAATGTATTATATTGTAAGATATCAAAGACTGCACGTAACAGTCTTACCACACCTCCCGGGAAAAAAAAAATGGAACATTTTTTTTTTTTTTTTGAAATACATCTAGGAGCAACGTACAATAGGCTCACAACGCATGAATAATGCGCAGATGAAAATATCAGGAATAAATATAACGCCTAATATGAGGCTAAGTCGACTTATGGAGCGACTGGTGAGAATGTATCTCATAAACTGAGAGAAATTATTTCTCTACAAGTAAATTTTTCCAGGAAGGTGTCATCAAAGTATAATACAATTCTGGCAATTACACAATGCCTAAAAAATTTCATACCATAATTTCGTATTAGATATCTTAAATTTATGATTTATGAAGAAAAATCATCAAAGCACAGCGGTGAATAAACATCAATGAACCGCTAAGTAGTGATACAATCATTATATTATTAAATTACAAATGTGTATCTATCTTGATATAGAAAGGAACTATTATAAACTAGACATATCAAGAAGTCTAAGACCTAATAGTTATGTGGAATCATGTGGGCATCTTGACAGAATGTCTGCCATCACATTATCTGATCCACGAATAGCTCGCACAGAGAAATGAAAAGGTTGAAGAGCAATTGCATATCGAGTAGACCTCGAGCTCTTCAAATTCTTACTCTGTATAGCAGTAAGAGCTTTTTGGTCGGTTTCTACTATGAAATGTGCGCCTAGAAGGAAGCTCTGTAGTTTGAGGATCGACCAAACCATAGCTAATAGCTCACGGTCTAAAACCGAATAATTCCTTTCTGCCGCATTAAGTTTTCTGGAAATATACATTACAGGATGCAGAGTTCCAGAGTACTCTTGCATTAGTGCCGCTCCAATCCAGTGGATGAAGCATCACTACGAAGAACAAATGTCTTATCTTTAGTAGGTAACACTAAAATAGGTGGTGTTGAAAACAATGTTTTAATCTTATCCAAAGAGCATTGGCATTCCTGAGACCAGTGGACCATATTAGGCGAACCTTTCTTTAAAAGTGTAGAAAGAGGTGCCATGATAGAGGATAGATTCTGAATGAATCTGCCATAAAATTGAATAAGACCTAACAGACTTCTCACCTGTTTTTTAGTCTTAGGGATAGAGATGTTAAGTATCTTACTAGTATTATGGTCCTCTGTCTTTAGGAAACCATGACCAACTCGGTGGCCTAGGAAAGAAATTTCGCTAAAACCAATATAGGCTTTAGAGGGTTTCGCTGTCAGGTTGTGCTCGCGCAAAGTAGACAGCAATTCATCTAACCCTGAATAGTGATCTTCCCAAGTATCGCTGAAAAGACAGATGTCGTCTAGATATGCAATGACATCTGACCGATAAGATAGGATTCGGCGCATCATGCGTACGAATGTAGCTGGTGCGTTCATAAGACCGAAAGGCATAAAATTCCATTGGAACAAACCTCTAGGTGTTGAAAAAGCCGTGAGAGGTTTGGCGCGTTCAGATAAAGGAACTTGCCAATATCCTTTAGACAAATCAAGTTTAGTGAAAAAATGAGATTTGGAGAGTCGAGTAAGTAGCTCTTCCAGTAAAGGCATAGGTTCGGCATCGAACTTCGTTACTTGATTCAATTTGCGATAGTCGACGCAAAGACGTATGTTATTGTCTTTTTTTCGAACAATAACCATCGGCGAAGAATATGCAGAGGTGGATGGTTCGATTATTTTCAAATCTATCATCTCATCCAACTCTTTCTCGACTTGTGCTTGAAAATGTATAGGTATAGGATAAGGTCTAACCCTAATAGGAGTATGGTCAGTTAGAACAATGTCATGTTCAATGACATGAGTTTGTCCAGGGATGTCAGTGAGTACATCCTGAAATGTTTGCAACATAGTTGAAACTTGTCGCTGTTCTCCTAGAGACAAATCAGGAGAGACAGTAACGTTCTTCCATGATTCACTAGAATGAAGTGGGATCATTGGAAGGGGAAGATTTACATCTGAAAAACTTGTTTCCTCATCCTGTATCACGGACAGTGATGAGTAATGACCATGTTGTACTGGAGAATTGTCCGTTGCTTGGAAAATGGGTTGCAAATAATCCGGACGTTCATGGAATTCAGTAAGCATATTGATGTGGAAGGTTTTATGCTTCCCATCAATATCGACAATATAGTCGACATCGGAAATTTTCGATATTATATCGTACGGACCTTTCCAAGAAATAAGTAGTCTGTTTTCCCTACAAGGTAGTAATACAAATGCTTTGTCCCCAGGACAAAGTTGTCGTAAGCATCTCTTCTTATTGGCAAATTGCCTTGCCTTCTGTTTCGCAAATTCAGAAGAAGAAGTTGCTAATTTGCATGCTTCGATAATCTTTTGTCTCAACGCGATGACATATTCGTAGGATGACTTTGTGTCATCGTCAATATTGTCAGCTGTTATGAGATCATGAAGCAACGACATAGGGCCACGCGGACGCGCGCCAAAGACGAGTTCAAAGGGGGAAAATCCTGTATGTTCATTGGGGACCTCTCTGTAAGCGAAGAGGGCCGCAGGTAAAACTCTGTCCCAGTCTTGAGGATGATCCTCAGTTATCTTCCCTAGTAAGTTTTTAAGTGTTCTATTAAGGCGTTCGACCATCCCATTAGACATTGGATGATAGATACTACTTAAAGATCTATCTATCTGCAGAGTAGACATTACTTGAGACATGGTATCTGATATTAGTTGGGTGCCATGGTCTGACAATATCTCTCCGGGGAACCCCAGACGAGAAAATATAAGTGTTGCGTGCATATTTTTGACGCACATATTACAAAAAAATCGATATGGTTATTTAATATGGGAAAAATATAGTCATGCATCCATCTGTGTATGAAAATGCTGTTTATTGTAAAAGCGAGATAATCCATGTTTGATTCACACTTTTGATTATAGGAGTAATCGGTCTGGATATCGATCCAGCGCAAGAATAGTACGCTTGCGTTTGTACTTAATTTTAGGGCCAGAAAATATATTAATTTGCTTATTGTGTTTATGGCCTGAATTCATATGTATTACATATTATTAGTACAAGTAGAATCAGTCCTATATTGTATATTTTGGATGGGTATGAGGGACTAGATTCTTGTTAGCGGAAGTATGAGTTGTCTTAACAAGTCGTGATGAGTTCCGATGTACTGCTAAGAATGGCGGGGTACGTTTTTCAAGAGCTGGTCCCTTCGTCAAGAAAAAATGTCTTACGAAGTGGTTTTTTCTTCTGGAGGAGATAGTGTCTCTACGATAGTTTGTGTTAGAGACTCTCCTTATGTCAGTATATAGATGATTCGGACTCCAGGTAAACCCAGCTCGTCTTTTTGATGATCTCTCGTCGGTTAGGCCTAGCTTGACTTTTTGGGTGCTTCGATATGCCAGTGTCGTGTTTTGTATCGACGAAGATGACAGATTTTCCTGCAGCGGTTATGGCTACGTGAACTAACCTGATCACCGTAGTGCTGCATGGAACCATTTATGAAATCCGTTATATATCCATTGTAAATTAACTTTGGCTGATATTCTTCCTATGAATGAGTGAACGACAACTCAGGAAGGTAGCCATGTTGGATTTCGGTCATCGTCTGTTTTGATCACTGCCAAGAGAACAGATTATTTATCTTATTATCGGACAGTGACAGAGAGATCTCAATCCTGCTAGAAACCCCCTTTTCGTGGTTTCATAAGATGATGTATCATGACATTGAACTTTGATGTACTACCCATTATTTCTGCATGTGTCATGACTTCAGATCTGCTATGTATACCTACAAATTGTTATGTCAACAAAGCCTGATGTACTCGTATGTTCCAGTGTGTACGTCTGAATAAATTGAGTAAACTAAGATTCCAGCAGTCTGCATTGGTGCCTTGTAGACACATGTGTATGAGTGATTATATTGGTCAGCACACGAACAGTACACCATTCGCGGTAATCACACTCTACACTACTACTTCATACATACACCATCCTGCGTCGGCTGAAGTGACCAAGTTTAGGGCCTGCTTCCCCTGGAGCCTTTGCCTTCCCTAACTCAGGACTAGGGTGAGTTACCCATTTACAGCTGGGTAGACTGGAGCATGCCTGATCTCAATAACACACCACTCTTCCTTACAGAGCAGACAGACTGATACTTTACAGTGGTGTACTACAGGTGTAGTAAGAAATAACGTCTTTACAATAAGCCAAAGAGCATCTGCAATATCAGCAGTAGTAATGCTCTTCAGAGGAATAGCCTCTGGCCAACGTGTGCACATATCAACACACGTCAAGATAAACTGATGTCCTCTGGCAGACTTGATCTTAAATGGACCAATAATGTCTATGGCCATTGTTTGAAATGGCCGAATAGGAATGTCTGCCGCCTGAATGGGTGCAGCATGCCGTGGACCTTTGGATTTAACTTCCTGACATACTTTACAAGATCGACAATAAATCCGTATGTCCTTGTTTACCAATGGCCAAAAGAAAGCCGCAAGGACTCTTGACTTAGTACGGGAAAAACCCATGTGTCCAGCACACTGAGAGTCGTGAGCGTGCTGCAAAATTTTAACTCTCAAATTCTTGGGAACCAGGATTTGAGAATGACTTGACGTAATGGAGTCTTGAACCATACGTACAAGTACGCCATTCTTCTTTGTAATCCACGATTTACGACTTGTGTCTTTATTCGGATCACCTTTAGTTGCAAGAATGAAGAATTTCTTCAGAGTGGGGTCATCTTCTTGCTGTTTTATAAACGAGTCACGAGAAATTACCAAGGGATCATCTTGGTTATGCACTTCATTATCTTCAGTAGATGAAGTTTGAGGCATATTAAGAGCCTGAGCTCTAGTGACTACAGCGTTAGCAATCTGCATGTTTTGCCTTTCCCACGCGGAAATTTGTTGCGGAGTGCATTCTTTGACTCCATGAATGCGACCGATGATGAGGTCAGCGATCGGATTCGGAAGAAGACATGCGTGTACATCTCCTGTAAAGAAAGGAGTAGCAATCCTAATGATAGCAGTAGAGTATTTCTCTAATGTGCCGCCAAATGTTACACATTTGACTACTTGTCCAGTGGCACGGGAAGGATCTACGAGTGACTGCCTAACACCAATTGTGGTGCACCCAGAATCAAATAGCACGGAGACTGGATTGTTATTTACTAAACCCTTATGTAAGACAAGAGAACCTCTTCCATCATGCGCGACTGATGCAGGAAGAGCAGGAAGAGGATGGCCGCAGCTTAAAGTAGACACTGTGGTTGGCTCAAATAATGTTTTGCATTGGGGGCACTGAGATGCTCTCCCAAAATCAAAAGCGGCACATGCCATATTATTAGCGTCATTATTGTCTTTACTCTGTTTATAGGCTTCATGGGACTCTTGTTGTGCAGAGTTTGCCTGAAAATGTGGTTTATGTCTTCTGTTTTGAGATCTACCTCGGTTATTATTACCTCTGTAGTTATTGTTACCTCTATTGTAACCCCTATTTGGGTTTGAGTCATAGTTCTCTTGGTTACCATTATCATATTCATTATAATGAGTATCTCTGTAATTGCGATCTTGTTGACTCCAAGACGGATACCTCGGATAGTTTCTATAATTACTTCCTCTATGGAAATTGCTATAATTGTGACCACCCCCCTGTGTCGAGAGCTATCAGCTCGTCTCCAGTTCTTTGAAGAAGAACCCTGAAATGATTGGTTACCTTGGTTTTGATAACTATTATGGTTACCTTTTTTATCAAATCTGTTTTGAGGTCCCTGAAATCTGTGTGAATAATTGGGATTGTATGGTGTTGCTGAAGCAACTGGCATACTCTCCTTAATCTTAGTGTTGCCAAAAGTCACGTCGGGGTGTGCAGTGACATATTGGGAACAATATTCTTCCATTTCCTTTAGAGATTTGGGTTTACGCTCATGTATAAATTCAAGGAATGGTTTGTTAACACATGACATAATCTTATCTCTGAGCAACAAATCCATAAGTCCTTCATACGTTTTTTTCTGTTTTGGAAAGCTCAATCCAACGATCAACTGTGAGACGTGCCTTTGCAATGAATTCTGAGAATTCTACACCTGTCTCAGGCACCATCGTCTTAAACAAAAGGCGATAGCCTTCCTCACTTAGCTGGTATTTTTTTTATCAAAGCCGCCCTAATGACATCATAATTATCCTTATCTGCTTCTCCTACAAGGCATAACCTAGTCAGAGATTCACCTTTCAAGTTTTCTGCTAATTGGTTAGCATATTGTGATTTATCCACATTATGTGTACGACAAGAACGTTCAAATCTATCCAGCCAGAATGTAATATCGTCACTGGACTGATTGAACGGTGGAACCTTAACCTTGTAAGTAGAAGGTTTACCATTACCACTAGATGCCTGATTAACATTACTCATACTTGTCAATCTCAATTTCTCTAACTCAAATTCATGTTCTCTTATTGCTTTTTTTTTTTCTTCAGCTTCTCTGTCTAATCTTTTTAGTTCAGCTTCCCTGTCTAATCTTTTTTGTTCAGCTTCACTGTCTAATCTTTTTTGTTCAGCAGCAGCTTCTCTTTCTAATTTTTTTTTGTTCAGCTTCAAATCTCCTTTCCTCCACCTGCATCTGCAATTTCTTTAGTTCAGCAGCAGCATCAGCTTCTTTTTCTAATCTTTTCTCTTCAGCCAGAGCTTTTCTCTCTTCTGCAGCAGCTTTTTTCTCTTCAGCAGCAGCAGCAGCAGCAGCTTTTCTCTCTTCAGCAGCAGCTTTTCTCTCTCTTTTCTGCAGCAGCTTTTCTCTCTTCAGCAGCAGCAGCAGCAGCTTTTTTCTCTTCTGCAGCTAATGCTTTGTCATATTGAGCAACTGCCCATTCTTCTAATTGTTGACCAGTCTTATCAAGGGCTTTCCCTTGTATAATGAAGTATTCTAATGTAGACATGATGTCTAACAATAATACTAATCACCTGAAATAATAATAATACCACAAGTTCTTAATGACTTGATTAATCAGCACACTATCCCAATATCTGTGGGTCACAAGCCTTAATAAGGTCTTGTATAACAGTAATAATAATCAAGTACTGGTTTTTACCATAATCCAAGTGCAGTGCACAAGCAATAGTGTCTTATGAAATATACCTATATAAAACATATGTCAACCAACAGAATACATAAAGTACAAATAAGACTGACAATACGAAAACGTTTGCAGAAATCAAATAAATCAAATAGGGAAATCAATGAAAATAATCACTGAATCTGCAAGGAATAACAACACAAATGACGTCACAGTATATGAATATAAATTGTGAATACAACTAAATAAAAGGAAAGGGGAGACCAACAAATTACAAACAAATCAAAACAAAACTAAAGAACAAAGAAATATTACAAAAATAACAATAATTACAGTCTTCACAGCTAACACAAATAGCAACTAGTTGTTGCAAGCAAATTTCCAATTAAGGAAATTGCACCTAAAGAAAACGCCCACAACGGACCCTCTATCACGTGGGATATTCTGTTGTGAGGACACCGCCCAACCTAAACACAACCCGCTGACATATAAACTAACATACTATACAAACAAATAACATGTAAACATAAATATATAAATTATGTGTATGATAGTATGTGTTGCAAAATAGGCTCAGTTTTACAGTAATGGCAAAGTTATATATGAAAATAAACAAACTGCCACTTTATTGAATTACAAATTCTGGCCTTAAATATTAAAGTTCATATATAGAAAACAAGAAGATCCATCGATGAAAATAGGACTTCTTAGTTCAATAATACTGTCTTCCTGTTAATATTGACAAGAATTGATCCAACTGTTCTGTGAAACTCTGTAATGTCTAATGTAAAAATGTCAACAACGCTGACCTACATACTGCATTCACTTGACAGGTCACGTGACGAAGTGTTGACAAAGAGCAAACTAATACTGCAAGTGTGTCGTATCAGCCACAGGAAACGGTCTGGTATCGGTAGTCTGTTGACTTCTCAACTTCTGCGAGGTCAAACCCAGAAAGCTGGTCCACCAGTTGATAAAGTCTCTTCTAGTTGATAACTCTATTTTCTTTGCTCATCAGTTGATAAATATAAGCTCACTAGAACATCACCAGAGCTACATGCTGTGTTGTTGTGTTGCTTGTGGTTTGAGTATGGAATGTCAACTCGACCTACGCAGTGGTGTGTAGACATAGATTGTAAGTATAATATGCGAATGATAAGAAGAGTTCGTGGTGTTGACAAATGGTCTTTTTCTCACACTCATGTATGGCTGGAAGTCATCGACACCAACGACTGTGTACCTTTGCTACAGTTTAATTGGACGTACACACTCGACAGCACAGATAGTGACAAATCACAGGTTGGCATAATACATCATGGTACAGTGGATAAATGGTCTTGCAATGATACATGGGCACTCATGTAGAATAATAGCATAATGGACTGTCAGTAGACAAGCACTCAGTATTGCCCATATATATATATCATCTGAGTTTACTGACAAAGCACGTCAGATTATAAACAACATTCAAGATGGCTTCTAGACCTAACCTCGTCTAGCGAAGATTCCTTGAAATAATATTCAGCACATATTTTTCATATAATCATATTGAACCGCTAGTACTGGGTTCTCATGTGTAGCAGTGATCTCTGGACTCATCAAGCGATAATACGGGGTATCCCTTTCTCTTCTTGAAAGTCACAAAATATTTGGATACAAGATGGCTTCTCTCGTGAGCTGTCACTCACGTTTGGATACAGATAATGAACCTGTATTAAAGTTAGTCATTCATTAAATGTTCTCATAGCTCTGTAGATTCTATCATGATACAATTGACTTCATCATACAAGATATAGTGCTGCTAGGAATGAATGTCATCTTCATCTAGTTAAATATATTCTCTCAGACGTACAAATCGTGCCTATCGAAAAACGGTGGCTTCGTACGAGAGTTCATAAGGAGAATCTTTTGTTACCTTGGTATCAGAAATATGATTCTGCCATTCCTTGGCAGTAAGAATAAACACTGGGGTAAAGCATACACGATAGGTCTAGACGACTATCACTTTCCCCATAAATACTGAGATCACTTTTTCCGGCGACAAGCCGCTACACAAAAAATCACAGCCCCCATCAGGGCGAAGCCAAATCACACCTCTCTAGCGACACATCCGCCGAACAGCCCTTTGACCTTTCTAACGACAAAAGACCATATAGTTCGACTTAGATATGTAAAGATATACAGATATAAGACAGACTCGTCCTACCCAGACAAACAATACACATAAATTCAGGCCATAGATACACTGAAGCAAGAACAACCTATTTCTACCCAAACAAAGAATAAATCGCAGTAAAACTGGATTCATCCGCGGAGTTCGATCGAAGTGACGACACTCCTTTCAAGGTAAGTAACTCAATAATGACTTTTCCTTAAGCACTAAAAAGTATCTATTTTGTTTACAAAATATTTGCGAACATAACAAGCATACAAATGTATTATATTGTAAGATATCAAAGACTGCACGTAACACAGCCCTCTTTCCATTCCTTTATAAGTTTTTTTGAGTCGACGTTTGATCTGTTTTGTCCAAACTAATTTCTAATGAGTGTAAACTGTTTTGCGGTCGTCCACATATAACGTCACGCAATTGTGGCCATGTTTACCCCCCCCCCCCCCCCCCGTCACATTTCGTCACACAAAACCCCCCCTTTCCTCCCTTTTTACGTGACGTCACAAATCTCTTAACCCCCCTGTTTTTGTCCCTATTTTTTTGTTCATGTTGTAAAACTTAAACGCAACAACGTAATCGAATACACGTTAGTTAACTAGTTATTCATCATCATGACCTTTCAACTCCCTAAGAAGCATATGTTTTATACCAAGTCTTCCTGTCACGTGCCATCAGCTCAAGGTCTTTCCATATCTACTTCATCCCTTCATGTCCGTCTCCAGTTATCTTCTCCGTGTATTCCTTCGTCTTCCTAGGCCTCTCTTACCCCGGAGATTCGTTTTCTAGCCCTACAGTAGAGAAATATCTCTCTACGATTTCCTCTTTTTGCTTGCCTGAATGTGCTCATTCCGGCATTTCGACAGTTGGTAATACAGCTTGCCCCATGTGGCCGAGTAGACAAAGAAAGAGTAGTATTACTGCTGACCCTGGCATGTCGTAAAAGGCTATTAATATGAGGTTGTGCACGGGACTAGCAATCTCATCATGCAAAAACAGGTGGCTCCAGAAACTAATGCTGCAAGGCACGTGACTTCTTTGGACTGGCCTCTGGCAAGCGGGCCATTTGTAGTAGTTGCCACATGATTCACATGGGAGCGAGGGGAAAAGTGATGATAATGAATACAACTTATTTTGTGTTTTCTTTGGTTGGTGTAAATTTGTATTCCCCATACATGCGTATTCGAGGGTGTGCGTGCAGTAAGGTGTGATACCATATCACATGGCCCTTTATATTTGAACTTGCAACATAAGACAATCGACGGGCCCTATGTCAAGTGTGACAAAACGAATTGTAAAAAAATTATCTTCTTTGGGCGTGGTTTTATTTCATTTCTTATTCCATGATATAATCCAGTTTTCTATATCATCCATATTTTCGTAGAGCTTCTTATCTTAACTTCTCTTTGTATTTGTGTACCCCCCACGGTTTTGGTTGTTTATTCTAACTTTCTGTATCTCTTTTCTAGTATTTTACTTTGGGTGTTACTATTTGAGTAGATACACATCCGTTATATACATTTAGTACTTTTTCTGAGGATTGTTCGCAAATGTGTCTATTGTTTCATCTTCTATTTAAATCTTTAAGTCCCAAAAGCCGATATATTGTACTTCCTTCTAGACCTATTTGGCCCGATCAACGTAAAATCGGCTTTCGTATCTTTTGCCCCTTTCTAGAGCAGTTTTCTAATTTTAACAACCCAAAACGTCATTTCTTACAGGAAGTACTTTCTTTTAAATACCTCGTGTATTTATGCATATGAACATAAAAAAAAAAAAAAAATTTCCAAACAACAATAATACAGCACTGTGGTGGCCATTTTTGTTTGGGCCAAACCCAATTCTTTGCTTGGGACTGAAATAGATAATGTAGCTTTACCTTTCAGTTTGGAAAGCTATCCAGTTTTTAAAATATGTTTTAATAGCTGAATCTTTAGTTTTTCTATTCCTTTTTTTTTTCGTTTATAATGAGTTTTTCTGTTCATTTGTTTCGTTTATACTTATGTTTTTGAATTGTTGTTCTTTCTTTTTTTTTTGTGGTAGATGGTTTTTTTTATTGTCCCGTGAGTATTCCAAAGTCCCGTATAGCTCCCAGTGGTTTCTGAAGAGACAAACAATGAGTAGGGCTACTTCTGCGTGAGGCATGTCGTACAAGGCGACTAATATGATGCTGTAATTGAGGCTGGCAACCTCATCATGTAAACAACTTGCCGCAGAAAATACTGCTACAAGAGCGTGTGAATGTTTGGTGCAGGTTACCTGTAAGGGATGTAGCTACCATAGTGGTCGCATGCCCCATAAGGAGTGCCAAGAAAAATTATAATTATTATTTCCGGCTGCGTTATCATTTGGCATGTTTTTTACTCTTTTTTTTTTCAAATTTCTTCCAGATCCTTCATTGCAGTTGCAGGAAGGTTTAAGTAAAGTTTGTTTTTCGCACTTACTTCTTAATTTGATTTTCGGTGTCGTCCCGATTTTGTGTTTTGCATGGTCACCGTTATGGTGACCGTAGAAACATGCGCAGAACACGTATTTTTCTTTCGTGAAGGTCATTTGTTGTGGTGAGTGTTACTTTGTATTTTCCCCCTTACTTGTTGGACTACTAGTGGCGCTTCGTAATGTGGACCCTGGGCAAGATAACAGGGAACTACTTTTGCACTTACTCATACAGGAGTCGGCGTTTTAGATTACACCTGCAAACCTAATTTAATGAGTCTCGCTACAAAGGGAGACAATTAGTATAATGTTGTGGCTCTAAGCAAAGCATCTCTGTTTTTGAGACAATCTATTACATGACTTGATTCAGAATAAATCACTTATAATGAGATACTGAAAAAAGAGCTAGGTAATTACCAGTGGAACAAGAGGTAAAAAGTCACTTTGTTGAATAATGGACAAAAAAATTGACGAAGTTACAAGGCAGTCCTTGTTATAGAATTTCCAGAGACAGAGAAATAAAACGGAACCCTAAAAAACATGGAGTAGGAAAGTAGAGGCAGACATGAAAGAGATAAAGAAGCTATGGAGAGACCTTGAATCGATGGAGAGGACGGTAAAAATGGTCTGGAGTGAGAAAATAAATAACATCTCTACAGACAACCCAACAACTGTCATGTTTTTATTACGCTCTAACCCGTACGATGATAAATGTCTGTGAAAGATCTTGGGGAATTAAAAACAAAAAACAATAAAAAGACAAGCAGAACGTCTGAAAAACTGCCATAGTGGGAGAAATTAAATTAATTCCTGTAACGTAATGTAGTAATATCAATAGTAAAGCCAACGAAATTAAATTCATGTCTATGTCAGTCCTTGTTGTGCAGAGGTAGAGAAACCGAGAGAGAGAGAGACAGAGAGAGAGAGAGAGAGAGAGAGAGAGAGAGAGAGAGAGAGAGAGAGAGAGAGAGCAGTAGAATTGACATATAGGAATAAGCGTATCATGGTTTCCATTCTGAGTAATGAAAATTGTTTAACGACTTTACCGTAGGCGTCAGTGACAGACAGGCGGACATCCCCCTGGCCTTGTGGTCGTTGTTGCCACTTGCTCTACGAAAAACAAATAGAATTAAAATAATTGATGTTAAATGTTCATCACATTAACGAGTCCTGTATGTCATAAGACAGGCGTCATTCATAATATACGTCATAAGACGGGAATTAAATTCAAAAGCACCAATACCTAACGACAATTTTGCTTATTCAAAAGTATTTTTAAAAAACCACTGCATTACCACAGTTTACGAACTGCGTAGCAGCAGCGAAGATCCCAATGTGTGTATACGTGATCGAGTGCCTGAAACATACCTTTGTGTATTTTTTATTTATTTACTGTTTACAGGTTTCCCCTCCTTGTTTGTTTACATGAATATTTGAGTGCAGGCTTCATGCAAGGGAGCCCCCAGCAGTAGTGGCTCCGTTCTTCATAGTGAGCGAGAGAGAGAGAGAGAGAGAATTGTTTGTATTTCTGACATCCTGAGAAACCCAGAGAATGCATTCTAATTGCAAGTACAAGGGGCTTGACATAAGTCTTGGTCCTGACCATGAAGGAGTCACGGAAGGAAGATGAAACTTGGCACATTTAAAGTTCATCATATTTGCACTGAATGTGTGAAGTACGCGTTTGTTTCTTCAATGGGTTTTCCCGCTACGGTGCACGGCGCAATGTACCCTATAGACCGGATCTGCTGCTCCAAAGATTTGACAAAACAATAGAAAAGAAGGAGGCCAGAGCTGTGATAAAATTTCTGATGTTTCAAGGAAAAACACCTACAGAAATACACAGGTAGATGGAACCAGTGTTTCGTGATTCTTGTCCTTCATATACTTCGGTAAAAAAACTGGTGTCAACAGTTTAAGTCTTCCCTCTTCGATCCCTACTCACTCAGCCACACTGCAGTGATGCAGCCTGTTTCCAGGACCACCACTTGGAGGTGGAGTAGGGTCTTGGTCAGCTCTGGTTCGCTGACCCTGACGCAAGTAGTCTAGCTATGGGTCGCTAACTGCATTCCTCACTGTTGACGCGTCTTAGGTCCCAGTTCTTAGTCTGAAAATTATCACTTGATCTCTTCTTGGTAATGTATGATATGGTTCTGAAGTATGAGAGTCTGGTTGTTCCTTATGCCATTTTTCTCTATAGTTACTTCTGACTAATGCTTTTATCTCGTCATTTGTGGCTCTGACTTCTGTTTGGGTTTTCATACTAGTGAAGTTCTCTCTTAATTACTCTTTGTCTATATCATTACTGATATATGTTAAATAATTTTTACACTCATCTGGACGAGTAGCACACCCCTGACAAAACTCAGGACCCGCCTCTGCATTTAATATGCCACGGGTTACAAAGATTTGCAGTGGGCTGAATTAGCCACGAAAATGGAACCACTGTAATGCTGAATTGCGCAAACGAAAAGTCACTTCGTGAGATTAGATCCGTGGAGGTTGTCCTGCACTCAATGACAGGCTGATGAAATGGATGCGCTTCAGCGTGGGGTCTCATTGATAAATATTGTAACAACAGCAGGATGAGCTATTCTGATCTTGTCTCTATTTGAACATCTGGTTCATGAATTGGTTCATGCAAGGTAATGGCGCTTTCATAATGATCATGCAGACAAGTACAGTTATTCCTTATTTTATAATTATTATTCTTTAATTAAATCCCATGAAAATAGCTCACCTAGCTCTTCCTTTTTGTTTAGCTTTCTAATAATAGCCCCTTTAGTCATAACTGACTATGAGAATGCACCCCTGAGATGACCACCCTCAGCTGCTTATTTTCCTGGTGTTCCTTTCGACGTTTTCTCCTCTCTTCTGCTTGTTGTGAGAGATTCTTTTCGCCCAATCTGAGGTGGAGCTCTGCAGGGCGCGAGTTTTGGCACGGTTATATGGAGATCAAGCTGTTTAACTAGCTTTCTACTTAAGTCAAAGTGGTACTTGTTTTTTTTTTCTTTCGCACTATCCACTGAGATAAGCTGAGTTCACTATACAGTTTTTTTTTTCTTTGTTTCCCCTTATCTATTAATTTCATCAGTTGTCATCAGTTTCAACTCTTTTTTGTGTTTGTGCGACAGCAGCCGTGGTCTGTAGCGTCTTAATATGACCTTTTGTCATCGCTTAAGTTCAAATAATGATGGCCTTATCTTATTCAAAAAGAAAATATTGTGTTTAAAAATTAACAATGCAAATTCCAAATCCTGTAGTAAAGAAAATGATCTATCTGAATGTCAAATACAACACCGGAACAATAGATTAATAAAAACGTAAGGCCTCGTTACTGATGTTAACGTCAGAAAATAGAGAAGTTAAATAAATACAAACTCCAAATTATCGATTTTATTAAAACAAACGGACAAGGATAGCTAGGAAACGTTGAACAAACAAAAAAACATTACAAGGAGAAAAGCAAATATTCTGTATAGGATAAATCAACGAGGAGCGTTAATAAGACATCAGCGATTATATTTTTATTTTTTTAAATGGACAAAGGAATAGAAATTGAGTATAAAGAGACCAAACGAGAAAAATGGAAAGCGATCTTTCAGAGCATGGAGGAATGGAGACAGAAATTCAAGAACCCGTATGACTCAAGTGTAAACGAAGAAAATAAAACAGAAAGAAGATGAAGCAGCAAGATAGGAAGAGAAACAAATAAAAGCGTCGATGACTAAGAACGATCAGGGATAATATCTCACATTCTTAACTGAATAAACTGTTCTTTCTGGTGCATGGTTTTATAGTTTTATTGAAAACCTACCTGTACCATGAAGATTTTTCTAGCATTTTCAGAACTGTGGAGCTTTGTATTCTGAACAGATCTCCGTGTCATCATGTTGGTGTATTGTGAACAGATCTCCGTGTCATCATGTTGGTGTATTGTGAACAGATCTCCGTGTCATCATGTTGGTGTATCGTGAACAGATCTCCGTGTCATCATGTTGGTGTATTGTGAACAGATCTCCGTGTCATCATGTTGGTGTATTGTGAACAGATCTCCGTGTCATCATGTTGGTGTATTGTGAACAGATCTCCGTGTCATCATGTTGGTGTATTGTGAACAGATCTCCGTGTCATCATGTTGGTGTATTCTCCATGTGGTCCGTACATATTTTGGATAAACCCGTGTAGTTTCTGGCGGCCTGTGGGGAGATAACGAACAGTACATGCACTGTCGTACAAGGCATCTATTAAGAGGTAGTGTCTGCGGCAGGCAACCTCATGATGTACACCACATTGCTACAGAAACCACCGCTGCTAGGGTATGTGAACGCTTGGTGCAGGCTTCATGTAAGGATGTAAGGGGTGCAGGCTTCATGTAAGGATGTAAGGGGTGCAGGCTTCATGTAAGGGGTGCAGGCTTCATGTAAGGATGTAAGGGGACCAGCTACAGTGGGGAGCAAAAAGGAGAATGATGATGATAAGTACTGCTCCCTCAGACATATGTAAGAGCTGACTTATATGTGATTTATATGTGACATATGTGATTCATATGTGACTTATATGTGACTTATATGTGATTCATATGTGATTTATATGTGACATATGGGATTTATATGTGACTTATATGTGACTTATATGTGATTAATATGACATATGTGATTTATAGGTGACTTATATGTGATTTATATGTGACTTATACGTGATTTATATGTGACTTATATGTGATTTATATGTGACATGTGATTTATATGTGACATATGTGACTTATATGTGATTTATATGTGATTTACGTGTGATTTACGTTTGATTTATATGTGACTTATATGTGATTTATATGTGACTTATATGTGACTTATATGTGACTGTGCATGGGGCAGGCAACTTCATATGTCAAATAAGTTGCTACGGAAACACCGCGCAAGAACAGATGAATGCTTTGCTGCAGGCTTCTGCAAGTGGAAAACTAGACAACAGAAAAACAACAGAAGTGATAGGCTCTTCAGAAGAATCGAACCCAGGACCATCCGAACGGCTACAGAAGCGAATCACGCTATCCTCCCTGCCAACTAGGTACAACTATCTAGTTGGCAGGGATGATAGTGTGATTCGTTTCCGTAGCTAGGCGGTGTCGCCGTTCGGATGGTCCTGTGTTCGATTCTTCGGCGAGCCTATGACTTCTGTTGTTTGTCTGTTGTCTAGTTCTCTACTTTCTTACTCCCGAGTGCCTGCAACATACCTTTATGTATGTAATATATTTACTGTTTACAGGCCTCAGGTTTCCCCTCTTTATTTGTGTAAAATGTTTCTGAAAGTGGGTAGCTACAGTGCTAACTCCATGTTCCATAAGTAGCAAACCCCCCCCCCCCTCTCCCCCCCCCCCCCCCCTCCCCAGAAGATAAATTAACATCGATAATAAAAACAGGCAGTGCTTACCATAACAAAATGAGACCAAAATACGAACCTCCAAACCTTTCTTAACCGGTACAGTATTAGAAACATGGTACTTAAAAATGGCAGAAATAAGAGCTGATGTGTTAAGTGATACTGTAACTGAAAATAGTAGAAAGAGCCAATTTAAAATTCAGTGGAGAAAAGTAAAGAACTTTTTTACGAGTTCACAAGAACAAGAACTGTGGGTCTACACGCAAAGCTTTGGTAAATAGGCAGAAATGGATAATAAATATATATCTAATTTTAGACTTGCGTTTTATAGCTAACCAGTTGAACTTATGGTTTATAGCTACCAAGTAAAATTTCTTCTATAGCTACAAGTAAATGGTTGAATTTATGTTTTGTAGCTAAATGGTTGAATTTATGTTTTGTATCTAAATGGTATGTAGAGTAGTGGTTCTGGAATCCAAGAACGATTATTCGCTTCCATTAGAACAAAATCAGTAAGTCCAGAACTGCAAAACATGACGAACCAGAGGCTAATTGGAAAAAAAAAACAGAATAACCAAACCAAGGTAAAACTCAGCCGGACAGATGTTGAGAAACACCTCTCTAGATATACTGTATCTCAGCTAATAATCAATTATATGAGCACCTGTCTAGATTTATTTCATCAGATAATCAGTTACATATAGCCCACAGAGAAAGAGTACAAGAAGATTTTGTTACTTATGGAAGGGAAGCATGGACCCGCCTACACAAAGAAAACGCACACTACAATGAGAGAAATGAAACCCGTCGGAAGTCAGACCTACTATTTTCAGTTACAGCAGGTGTAATAACAGTATCAGAAGCTAACAGATGGAAGAAGAGAGAAAGATAAGGATAGAAAGATGTGAGCCATGAACATTACAACAGAAATACAGGGTGGGATGAATCAATACAAGTAGTGTATGTCTTACTATGGCGAAGAAACTACGTACGGTGCGACCACACGGACTTCGTCAGGTACACAAGAACAAAAACAGTAGAAAAAATAAAGTGAAAAATCTCATTCTATTAAAAATATTAAAAAATGATAAGAGCAAATTAAAAGTGATTTCACAAATTAAGAAAAAAAAATAATCTTCAGAGTGGCGAGAGTCATGAGAAAATCACACTCTGGACAAAACTTCTGACAATAGAAAAACAAACATACAAACAGAGATAACAAAAAATTAAGATATGAAAATATACCATGGAATAAGATCACAAAAACAGAATTTAATGAAACACATAAAAGAATGTTGCAGAGGTCAGCCTTAAGCGCCATAACTCAACATTGGAATTAAGTCAAGCCGTTTTAAGATGTAATTAGAAAAATAACGATGAAAAACAACACACAACAACTGAAAAAAGGATAGAAATGTTTGAAAAGTTAACAAACTGAAGACAACATTTTGAGACAGAGAAAACTAAAAATTAAAAGTGAAAAAATAAAACAACATTACTAACCAAATTCAGGAAACGATTCCTTGTCTTACTTCTGTCTGGAACTTTCTAGCTCGACGCATATATTTCACCGCAAGTTTCTCTTTGCTTCCAGCCACAAGACATCGAACTGAGAGTGAGACTACCAACCAGCTAGGCCAGTCAAGACCGAACGTCACGGTGACATGAATGGTAAATAGAAGTTGTGACAAATCGTTAATGGTACAACTGTGGCTACGGAAACAATCAGATAGCAAATTATTCATGTTATTTTTCTCTTTTGAGCCCTAGGGTGGGTCGGGGGTGGGGGGGGGGGGGGGGGGGGGGGAATCCCTGTAGTTTTCTAGGTGGACTGTCAGTGTTTCTAAGTTTCTTTGGATTCACGTGTTCAGTAGAACTAATTTCTATTTGCTGAGATCTAAAATGAAAATTTTCATCTTTGTTTTCAGTATCCCTATGTTGAATGTTTTCTCCGATATCAACAAGTCGTCATTGACAAGCCAGCACTGTTATCAAGATTATCATCAGCGCCAAAATATGCTGCTATTTTATGTACTATACAATACTGTAAAAATATTTTCTTGAAAGGAAAAATTTTTTTTATTGTTTGCCGATGGGTATACGTTTCATATTGTCATTATTAGCTTATGGAAAATTGGCATCATGTTTGGTCTTATTAGAAAGTTAAAAAAAAAAAAAAACAGAGACAAAGAACACAGAACCAGTCAAAAAAAAAAAAAGCACAAGGACATAACTAATGAAATTAGATATTACATTTTATCCAGACCTAACACAGATCAGGAAATTACTACATCATATGTTATGACTATTTATTTTAAAGCTAAACTTAATATAACATTTCACTTTCGGTTGCACAATTCCCGCTTAGAATACCTGTGTCCCCACCTAAAATTTAGGGTACGTTATAAAGTGACACTTTATGAAAACATAAATTAAAATTAGCTGAGAACAAAAGTGAGCGTAGAGTGGCAGAGTAGCTTGAGCACTTGCTTCTTGGGGCACAGTTATCGGGTTCGAAACTTGGTTTGCGTCACTCTTGTCCAGTCCACACATCTGTAAATGAGAACCTGACTCTGCAAAGGCAACGAGAAAGGGAACTGGCACCCCACCTTATGAAGCTGAGGCCTAGTATAGAAAAGTCTCAAACACTTAACTCTCCTAAGGCAGTATCTGCAATAGTTCTACCCTACCTTTTTAAGAACAAAAGTCTATGTCAGTGTAGAATCACGGACATATCATTATAGAAATGTCACTGTAAATAGTAATCTTTAGGATTTGTCATATCTATTTATTTCTATATCTAAGATTCACAAACGGGGATTCACCTAATTATTCGAGGACGAAAAAAAAGCAACCAATCAGAGGTGCGGAAAAAGAGGCAATTAACGCAGAAATAGCAAAAAGGGAGAAATAATCAGAAGGAAACACACTTGGAGATTCAGCTTGAGACAAATTAAACCAATTAGACTGATACGAGAGAGATTCAATCATACACAAGCTCAATCAAATTCATGCGGACTGGGAAACTATATTTAAGCCCGTGTGACGGTATTGCCTCCCCTGCTTTACGGTAGTGGTCCAACAGTGGCCAAAACTCAAGAGTATCTAATATGGGCTTCAAAGGTATCTACCTTCGCACAAGATTACACTTGGCAGAGATGTAGATAGAAGGGTGATGACCCTTCTATTACAAAGGGAGTCTTCACAAGATAGTCAGAATAAGCGAGAAAATACTGCTTTGGCTGAGTATGTAACTCTGTAATTCCTCCGACGCTTTTGTGAAGGATTTAAGCACTTCTTAAGTTCAGCTCGTTTAAGCCCCCACCCCTGATTTACTCAGTGGAATTCTATTATTTTAGTATATCTCTGTTTAGAGTGTGTGTAGTAAACTGACTGCGACAAACATGCAGTAACTTTAAATTTGTAACGTTACAAATAACAAAATTTAATAATCACTTTAGGTTTTAACAGTTGAAAATAATTTGAATAATTATGAATCAAGAAAAGTTATCATCATGGTCTCTAAGGAATGTGAGATGTTACAAGAAGTTCAAGTGGCAGCATATATTTGAACTTAGCTGTCAATGACGGTTCTGCTCCTTCTTATGGGTTGGCTCTTTTCACTCTGCTCAAGCTCGTCTCTGATCAAGGTTGTCGGGGGTAGCTCGTTTCCCAGAAATGTCAAGGAGAGTCTACCACGTGGGTCCTTCGTCTTAAAGCTTAGGCCACTGTTCCCTTCTTGTTCCAGATATAGTACTTTCTGCTGGTACCACCAATAACTATGGTAAAAGAATAGAACGAAACGCTCTTCTGAGTATGGCTTGTTCCACCCCATAGTTATGCTTTCCTATCTTCCCATACCACCATCCCAATTACTCAGACTTTACCCTCGATGAGAATTGTTAAGGTCAAAGGGGAAGTAAACCTTAGAATGCTTGTTGGACAAGTTAGATTTTGGGTTACGACGCTTGAATGCGATTTAGCTTACGATTTATTTAAAAATATTTTCTCGTATGTTCGAGAGACAGAGAGTACAGAAAGCGTGGTGAACGCTAATCATCTCAAGTGTCGAGAGGAATTTATTCTGAGCTGTTTTGAGTTGTGGGTGTGATTAGCTCTCGCGGCTAGTCCGCGCATGTGTTAGTGTTTGAGCTGTGTGAGAACAGCCGATTCTCGTGACAGTCGTTTCTGGGGCGTTGACCTGTGTCTTGAGAGTGTGTGCCTGCGCAGTGTACGAGTAAGATGTCGACTAGTGTTTTTTCGCTGTGTGTACAGGTGAATATTTTGCAACTGCAATGGATGCAGTGATTTTGGATATTGATGTTAAGATATTATGAGGCCAGGATTTGTGTAGGCCATCTTTTCCTGTGAGCGGATAGTTTACTTTATGAGGCCATGATTATTATAACTGCCGTGTGTGCAGTCTTTATAGCGCAGAGTCTGAGATGTGAGTACTTTATGAGGCCATGATTATTATAACTGCCGTATGTGCAGTCTTTATAGCGCTGAGTTATTAAAGATATTTTGGGAGGCCATATTATTGTAGTTGAGCTCTATGGAGTGTATTGATATTTTCAAGCTGTGGAGTAGTTGAGCTTTGCGGATGGAGTTATCCGATATTTCACATTTGCTGTAAACGGTATTTCGTCTATGTCAACGTGACTGTGTTGTGGCATAAATAAACTGTTGAAAACGTCACCAGTTGTTTCAGCGCTCCATGACTCCTATATACGTACCTGTGGTGTGAGTGACCATACCAACACACACCCACTTCAACATTCCTGACTCAGTAGTACCTCATATGTATAAATAGCCTGTGTGGCGTATGTATTAAGAAGATTCCATATTTATAGTAGCCCTGTGTGGGCGTATACCAAGAAGTTTTCCATTGCTACAGTATGAATTAATGATCCACGACTTCTACAAGAATAAAATTTAATCCCTCGGGGTAAAACTTTCTTTACATTTAAATAGAATAGCTATCATAGTTACTTTATCAAAAAATGAAAAGGTCAATAATACAGATAGAGTCTGTTTATATATATATACATCTCCACTGATTGAAAAGTGTTCACAATATAAATTGAATATGTTTTCATTTATTTTTTTTTTTTTTTTTTTTTTTTTGCGTACGCCCGCTAATACTCGAGGCGAAATCTCAGGTTATTATTTTTATGTCTAACCTGACATTGATTTTACGTGAGTATCCCTTTATTTCTTGTACAGAGACAGGTGTCCCTCGCCATTCAGGCAAATACTCGCCGATTTCGGAGGTACCCATTGCAGCTGGGTCGGCTCAGGAGCCGCCAGTCCCTGGTCGACGACACTCCTTCAAATGTCCTCGCCAGGTCTCGAGTTAATCCAGTCCAAATCCCGGTCGACGAAAAATCCTCAAATGCCGTCGCCCGGGTTTGATCCTGTATCACCCGGTCGCCAGAGCGGTGTTGTAACCACTACGCTAGCGCGGCTCCCCTTTTCATTTATAATTTACATTGATTGAGGTTTGAAACTTCCATTACTTTAAAATGAATATTTTCACATAGACATTTACACATGTTTAAAGCTTGAAAACTTACATTAATTTTAAAATGACTATGTTTATAGGGACATTTACACTGCTTTGAAAATGTAAGTATTATACTTAGAATGTATATCATTTCTTTCATCTTTCCCTCCCTGCTCCATTGGGAACCTGGAACTACTTTATGCTTTTAGTTCTCTTTACGAAACTATCAATAAAACAATCACCAGCCCTTGCAGTGGTGGTTCATGAATCATCATTCTAGATACTGAGGTTTGCCAGTCCCAAATGACTTTGACCTCCAATAGCGAGTTTTACAAATTAAAATTCACATGGTAATATATACATATATATGTGTGTTGCGTATCGTTATTATTTTATATGCGTGGTTCTTGTTGTGTGAGGTTCTGTTAATTTTCATGCATTTAATTAAAATTTACCAACATTTAAAACTTAACTTAAAGAATTTAAGTAAGTCTGCACATGCAGATGGCTCCCTCTGATGATGGAGAGAATCTTCAGATGAAAACCTTTTAACCAACTGTTCCAACGAAACTGAGGCATGTTGTGAGTGTTACACACGATATGGCTGGCCCTCTGCCATAGACTGGCACTGTATTCGTTGCAACTTCATTAAGAGAAGCCTCTTCTTATTTGTTGTAGGCTTTAGGTTAAAGGATTAAACCTGAAACTAAGTCAAACGCAATCCCTGTATTTGCCTATCAATATCCCTCTATGACACAGATGGGGACGTTAGACAGTTTCAGACTAGCGTGCTAGCAGATGCACAAGGTATAGTATAGTAGCAACAATCATTTTAGTTCAATGTGGTCATAATTTTCTTCTACCTTCTTAATTATCATTCGTTTCCCATTATTTGCCTCCATACAATAATTTCGTCGCGAATAAAACTACTAAGTAATAGGTCAAATTATACAGTACTTTAATCCCTTTCATCCTTCCTTATGTTCCTGGTAGGTGTCTCATTCCATTCAAGAAATACTTCTTTAAATACATTTCTAAACTCATATACACACTTGGCCATCATTCTCAATATTTTAAATATTTCCGAAGGCAGGCTTTGCCTCTAGAATTACACATGAATCTGTAAGTTTCACCAGTACACACTGTCCATTCCTAATACATCTATACACGTCTTATCGCACAGATGGATTAATCAATAGAATTATATATATATATTTATATTTATATATATTTATATATATTTATATATGTATTTATATATGTTTATATGTTTATATGTTTATATGTTTATATGTTTATATGTTTATATTTATGTATATTTATTTATATTTATATATATTTATATATATTTATTTATATATTTATTTATATATTTATATATTTATATTTATAGATTCGTTCTTACCCTCAGGCACACACAGACGAGCCCTTAATGGTTGATTAAGGTCAGCTAACAGGTACAGAAGGCAAACACTTGCATTAACATATGCTCCTTTTTTGTCGCTCTCTGTATATTCAAATAATAGTGACTGACCCGAGTTTGTTAGGCAATTCTATTTATAGTGTGACCTTGGACGTACGAGATGGGAACCCCGAGGAATGTAATCACGATCAGAAAATATGGGTACCTGTTTGCATATCGTTCAACGTAGGAAAACTACTTTTTTAATTATCTCCGTTATTCCTGATGCGATTTTATTCCCCCAAAGCTTAAATTATACCTGGAATTAGGCTTTATATATCTATGTAATAATCTTTTAATTTCCAAATTGCATTTTATGCTATGCATAGTTTAAACTGCTAAATTGAGGACAACCTGAAGCTTCGAATGCATTCAACCAAGATTTCTCCCGTCCTATATTAGTATTAGTAAAAGTATTATTACTTACGGGTAGAGTAACTTCCCCAATATTGTGTTGGTACGCTCTTTCAAGTACTACATCTTCCAAAATGCTGTAGTAAAATTCCGAAGTTAATCAGGTTAACAGATTAGGCCTTGCCATCTTTATTTTTCCAGCGGTAGTAAGCACAGGGCCAAGAAAGCGTTTTCATTGGTTAGTGTATCATATCTTTCTACAATGTATGGCGTGCGGTATGGTCAGAATTATTTAGAATTCGTGATGTGAGACAGACGTCATTTCACGACAGGGAGCCGCGGTAGCACAGTGGTTAGTGCACTGGCTTCCTAGCTCAGTGGTCTATGGTTCGATCCCCAGATGAGGTGGGATTTTTTTAGGCTGCAAACGGCTCCTGGGTTGACCCAGCCCCAAATGGGTACCAGAGCAACTTCTGGGAAGGTTAAGGCGGCCAGCGTGATGCTGACCACATCACCCCTAGTGTGCCGATGGCCAAGAAAATATGGGCCTAACACCATATTCCCAATATGCCTCAATGGGCGTGTAACGGGATTTAAGAAGAAGAAGAATGGCAAAATTGGAGGACCTTGAAACATCACTCTCCTCAAAAATACAAGCGCAAGGTCAGTCCATAAGTACATAAGCATTCATAGTGGTATAGCATCAATGTATCATCTCAACTATTCAGTTCTGGCCGCTGTACTAATAGGTGCGTGTCAGCCATCGACACCCAAGTAATGTGGACCGAAAACGTGAATGTAAATTTCATGGATAAATACTCCTCTACAAGGTGCGGAACTTCTTCATAAGTTCGGGACCATCTTAGAAACAAGTGGCGGCTTTCGAAGTTAAATTAGTGCCACATAAAATATAATATTCCTCTACGATTCTGGGAGCTTGAAAACACGTCTTGCTTTGACGACTTGAAGTATACAAAAGGCCACGAATATTAGCCGTTATAATAAATTAGTGCAAACGCGTTACGTTATTGACAACCCGTGACGTATTAAATAAGCAGCGTTCAATACAAGTTAAAAAGCGTGCAAAAACATGAGTTACCACAAATAGACATATTTCCTCAATAACAATGGCTGTATGCCTGTGTGTGTGGCAATATACCATGGCATATTAACTTTTGTTGTTTAACAATATGTTAGTTCTCATGTTAGTTATAAATATGAATTGTAAATCCCAACTTATGCCAATCCTGACTCACAGACTTTTTGCTCGGATGAATAAAAGAGACTTGAATCGGCCTCTTTCACGCGTCTGGGGTGTCGTTTATTTAATAAGTTCCCTCTCTGACTTCGTGTGTGGTCCTTCAGTTTCCTCAGTCTCGGTTTCCTTATTTAAAATGTTAGAGATTTCCTAGGCTATATTGTAAGTCCTGATAAATACTCCAATAAAAGGTGTCCGGTATTTTAAGAAGGAATTCTGTATTCTAATTCTTCACTGTTGCAGTATGGTGTCTTGGCGAGCGATTTCTCAAGTGAAATAACTTTAAAAAAATGATCAGATTATATTCCCTGCCTTCCCACGCCTTCGTTTGTTATGAGCTATCAAAAAACTCCAATCATATTCAAGCTGGTGGGTTATGGGGCAATTTCAAAATATTCCGACATCGGATAATTTTGAACGTAAGGCAGAGGTCAACTCTTCCATATATGGTAATAAGATGTTCGATGCCCGTGTACAAACTTACAAACACACCGTAACCGCATATGACCATGTGTTCGAGATGTAGCAATCTTACTTTTAACTAAAGTAATCTTGTCATCCATGTCTGCCTGTAAGTTGTCTCCCCTTTTCCAAGCTTTGGTGATGCGTGCACCCATGTCTTATCAGTGATTAAGCCGAAAGCGCTGGCCGATGTACGTGTTAATCTGCCGCGTCTATAACCAACAAACCTGGGCAGCGCCAAGCAAATGTGATTATTATCACCTACAGGGAGTGTCGAATGATTTGATAAAATCAAATATCTGCTACTTAGCAGAAAAATAACAAAGAAAGTAAGAAAGAAAGAAAAGTGCGACAATTGAGAGCAAATAATAAAATTCAGTACCGCAAATGTACCAATACTGCCGGAGTGAAACAAAGATCGATGCGTCATTAATAGGCTGGACTGCCCATGGTAAATTTCCGGTGTTATGTGTTGCGGGTCACATTAATGACCCGTCATCGAAGCATCATTTTTTGGTGATGCCTAGATGGCAGGGAGGATAGTGTGATTCGCTTGCATAGCTAGGCGGGGTTGTCGCACGGGAGGTCCTGGGTTCGAGTCCTGGGTAAGCGACTCACGTCTGTTGTTTTTCTGTTGTCTAGTTTTCTACTTCTGTATTTTTTACGAGTGCCTGAAAACATACCTTTATGTTTGTCTAATATTTATTTACTGTTTACAGGCCTCGGGTTTCCCTTCCTTATGTGTTATAAGTGATAAGCTCAGATTCGTAATATTGTGTCTGAAGGGTATGTTAAACCTGTAGTGGTCATTAGGTAACAAAGCATTTTGGTGTCATTTAATTTGATGTACGAGTATTATTTAAAACTAATGTAAAGGGTGACTTTGATTTACTTACTGGCATTTTAATCTTGGTACTCTAAACACTATTCGGACAACTGAAGTTGATCTTCAGCTGAATATAACCTGAAACAATCCTGAACAGCATTAAGCAGCTAGAGTCCTTGTCAGGATTATGTTCAATACCAGCTATAAGAGCTTACAAGGACTTAGCTTTTAACTGCTGGGTGCTAAAGAGATCATTATCATCTTTTTTTTTTTCTTCTTCTTCTTCTTCTTCTTCTTCTTCTTCTTCTTCTTCTTCTTCTTCTTCTTCTTCTTCTTCTTCTTCTTCTTCTTCTTCTTTTTCTTTTTCTACTGCTTCTCTTTCCTCGTTTCCTTTCATTCAATGCAAATTTAAATTTTCATTGATGAAATGTCTTCAAAGGGAAACCACTTTGGCATAACTTAGGACCAAAGGGAATTAATAAAGACAGAATTCATAAAAATTGTATAATGATGTTCATAGTCTTTCAATGCATTTTATTGATTCTTTGACGTACGTCTTTAATTGACATGACCATGATCTCATGGTCTATGTTATCTAAATGAGGATTCTGATCAATAGTGGCCCGTCATTAGCAGAGGATCGTCTTGGTTGTGGACAACAGATACCATAGTCTGGTGCATATTTTTTCAGGCTCCTACCCGAGAGAGAATTCGCAACAAAGCTTCTGATAAGAAGCTGAACAGACTGTAGTGTGAGTAAAGAACCACCTCTGCATCACCTAGAAGTAGCATTGTGTCTACCTGTCCAGGTGAATTAAGTATCTTGGAAAGTATATACATGATCAATGACAGAAGTGTCTATAGTGACAGGAACCGAAGGAGTAAACGCTCATTAAAGAAGCAAAATCCAGAAGTCAACAAATGACATGATGAAAAAGACAATGACAAATTATTATATTCCAGTTTGTGTTTTTTGTAAATGCCTATCTGCAGTTTTTTACTGAATTTCTATTTTAATGATTAAAGTGTACTGATATATTTTTATAAATGGCAGTTGATTGATTTTGTTTCAGTTGTAGTTCTAAATGTTTGTTTGTGTGTGGAATTCAGAATTATTTAATATTTTAAATCGGTAGGGAATAAACGAGCTGCATTTCAAATCAAGTATTCATAGAGACTCCCATGGAGCATAGGATCGGTCTAGGGAGAAATTGACTAACTTCACAGTTTTCTTCCCCAGCACCGTCTAGAACTGTGCAGTGAACTATCTGACGTGTCCTGTGCCACCCTTACCACTAGTTCACTAGTTCTCCTCTCAATTTCTGGGAACTATATTTGTTCTATCTAATTTGCATCTCGCCACAATCATTCAAATATATTCAGAGTTCTGACTTATTCTGAAATTCTGTCATCAACTACTCATTCACCCTACATTTTACTTGGAAGAAAAATGAGTTGATTGAAATATATTTATTTAATTTTTTTTTATTTGTAATGCACAAATCGCAATATAGTGAGTATTGCATTCTTCTTCTTCTTTGATTCAAAACCACCAAGCGTCAAAGTAATCAGTGGCCATCACGCCTGGTGGCGTCTTGTAGGACAGCAAACAAATTGATTCCACTTTGCTCGGTCGGCGGCCATCCTTCGTACAGTGCCCTAACTCTGGTTCATTCTTTGCATCTCGGCCTCCACAGTTCTCCACTAAGTTGTTTTTGGTCGGCCTCTCCTTCGCTTTCCCTCGGGCGTCCACAGTATAGTTGTTCCTGTGATGGTATCAGGGTCCCTTCTGAGAACGTGGCCAACTCAACTCCAGCGTCTGTCAGCTATGATGGTGTGCATGTCCTCCTGGTTACTCCGAATAAGTCGTTCTTGGTTACTGATGGTGTTTGGCCAAAAGATTCGGAGAACTTTCCTTAGACAGATTGTGTGGAAGGAGGACAGTTTCGACCTTTTCTTTCTCTGTTACTCTCCAGCATTCCGCACCATAGAGAAGCACAGAAAGTACACAGCTCTCATACAGTCTTAATTTGGTGTTTGTGCTGTACTGGGAAGACTTCCAAATGTTGTTGAGACTAGCAAAGGCTGTTTTCACTTTATTAATTCTGTTGTTAATGTCCTTGCTTGTTCCGCCGTCAGGTGTTACTATGCATGCTAGGTAAGTAAATGTGTCTGCCTGTTCTAACTGCTGGTTTCTTACTGTTATTGGCTCAGGATTGCCCACATTTAGTGTCAAATATTGCATTCAGAACATGTAATAATACTGCAGAGATTACATCACTAAATCAACAAACTATCTGCGTTGTTCCAGACTTCAATGAATTACGGAACTACCATCTTGTTGTTTTGTTGACGGAATAAACATTTAGTATTGTGATGAGTTGTGTTGAATTTTTTGGCCAACTCAGCATGTCAATTACACGTTTTGCCTACCTCTGTTTTGACCACGCACTATTTTAATTTTATTTGATACTTAGACGCTTTGTCGCGCAATTATCTTCGTGTCAGTCTTAGTTCTGACAGCGTTATAGAACGCCCCACACGTCCACATTTACTTCAACATTAGCCGACAAAATGTTTTATCTTGTGGGTAGGCTGAAGGTTCCTTAGTCGTTTTAAATCAACTAAGGAAATAGAACCGCTTGTCTCGGAACGATTTTCTTGCCTGCCGGCTAGAGCCGGGTTACCTTTGATACCTGGCCACACTGTCAAAATCTGCCTGTCAAAGATGAGACTGGGCACCTTTTATCCTGTCACAACAGGGAACGAGGCAAACGAGCAGTAACGTTGCCAGGGGAAAAGTTTGCAGCCCATCCCGTTCACCTGCACGACTTCAGAAGCATAATTTAGGTCTTATTTTATGTATATAAGGAAGTACTTTTAAATTGATTCTTACTTACAGCAGCGACAACCCAGTCACGCGAAGTGAATTCCTTACTTACAGTTATACAGTAGCGTTCATTTCTCTTGCACCTTCTAGGAGAGATAATTTCCAGCGGATTTCAAATTCTGTTTGGACAACAACCGATTCAGCCGTGTAAGTCAAACAAATAGCGAAGCATCGCTGTTTTATTTATACGGAAATAGGAGCCCAAACTAGCAGTACCCAACTTGCCACTAAGCCACCTGACAACATTTTCTCCAACTGGGCTCGAACCGTTTATTCTGTCAGTGAGCTGGATAAATGCTCAGTTTTATGGCAATATCCTATGTGAGTTCTCAGTCAGCATCAGAATAGAATAAAATAGAGCGCTGATCTAATCTGCCTGTATTAACAAGCCCGTGTGGTTTTTTTTTTCTCTCGATCACATTGTTGTTTATTCCATATGTGACGTCATACAAATTAGTTAAGCAAATTTTCTTCTTGATTGTTACATGTAGTTTTTGATTCCTTGATAGATGTTTTGTTGCATTGGTTATTTATCTTTTGAGTTGTACGGTTTAGATATTTATTATATCAAGACAAAGGATTTGATACCAGACAAGCAGTTTTCTCAAGTATTTCGGAGTCCTTTCTGTATCTGTATAACCAAGACATAGAAGGAAGGCGTGCCTTCACTACAAAAACAAAAAGAGCGGAAGTGGAAATCAAGATTGAGGTCTCTTAGTAACCTGTTATCTTGATTGGCGAACGTCACGCAGATAGAGAATCACTATCATTGATTCTGTCTATCATATTCTATTTTTGCACCTCAACACTCAAGCCTGTGCCTTCACCTTCACATTTAAATATCCACTCCGCGACAAGTATCCTCAGAAAATTTTCAGTGAAACTTACCAAAAAAAAAAAACAACACAAAAAAACCCTCGCCAACTACAACATGATATTGCAGAGGCAATCACACCATTTTGAAACATGAATCTTCTAACAACGAGTAAGTTCATCTCAACGTGAATACAAGTAAGGCACAACGTGTAAGACCTTGATTAAGTAACGTACAGCGGATTTAAGACATCGGAGACCAGTAGGATATAGAGAGACATAATCGCTAACGTCAGTATGTACAGCACATGATGATGATGGCATGCCGCCTTGCCACTAAGAAAGTCTGGTCACATTGTTTAAGTCTCGAAGTTCTCATTAGAGCTGACACGGATTTTTATAAATGCCTCGTATTCGCGAAGCGAGCTCCCTTCAACCACATGCAAGGCGTGAAGGTTGTTATACATATATATATATATATATATATATATATATATATATATATATATATATATATATATACAGTAGAACTCCATTTATCCGAACCCCATGGGACCAAGCATCGTTCGGATAATCAAATGTTCGGATAATTGGATTACATAATGTATCGAGTACATGTACACATATTTCTAAAAATAATTAACCATCACAAGGAAAATACACTATAAAACATATTTAATTGTGCTGTAATAATAATACCCACACTGTATTAGATCACTGTATCACCAAAATCTTTCATTATACTGCAGTGCATGTACTACTTGTATTAATTATTATTTTTTAAGAAAGAGAAATGTTTTCAAAATAACATTACAAACGATTCAAAACCAGGCGCAACTTACGTATACATGTACTTGCACAGATGTAGCCCACTATTTAAAATAATGAGGAATCCTCTTTTGCACCAAACTGGATAGTCTCCTTTTGGGTGCTAAGTCCCGCATTCTCTTCAACAGCAGAAGCTGTGTAGGACAGCTGTCATCTTCTTGCTCGTACCAAGCCATCGCTGTTTCTAGTGCTATAAAGGCCTCTTCAGGACTTGGTCAACGTTTTGGGTTTTCTTCTTAATCTACAAGTACATCATGTACTTCTGAGGAGTCTTTGTCATCGGTCACTACATGCATTTTTTTTTCTTCTTGCACAAAAACAACATTTCTTCGTCATTCAAAAACGGAAAACCAGAATCATTATCATCTTCTAGCCACATGTGTGCATCATCTTTGTCACAGTCCGAAAATCCGGGCATTGCTTGAAACAGTTCCACAACTTCATTTATACAATCATCATTTGTGTCCACTGCAGTAGTTTCATTTCCTCCTTTTTCCCAAGCAATCTACTCCAAGCCTTGTCGAGATTATCCTGTGACCTATAACACCCTGATCCATTGGTTGAATCAGTGCTGTTACATTGAGAGGCAGGAAAATTACTTTAAAATTTGCATCAACTGCATTCAATGTATCCGTCTCTGGATGAGATGGTGCATTGTCCAGTAGAAGAAATTCGTTTCCAGTTTTCTTTTCTTGTTCTCTCAACCTCTTCACATTTGGGATGAACAGATTTGTATACCAATCAAGAAATATTTCACTATTCATCCAAGCACTCTTCTGTGCTTTGTGGCACAATGGGAGACATGTCACATTCTTTAAACAACGTGGTTTTTTGGCTTCGCCGATCATTAGCACCGCACCGGTGAACGATGACTTCCACTGGCATTCGCGGCTACCAAAATTGCACTTTTTAAACCCAGGGGCAGATGCTTCGTGCTGAGATGCAAGTGATTTTTGAGGCAATGATTTCCAGTATAAGCCAGTCTCATCGGCATTATACACATCATCGAGTGAATAACCTTCTTCTTCCAAAAAAGCCAAGAATGTTTCTTTAACATTTTCAGCGGCAGTTGCATCGCTAGATAAAGATTCCCCTTGAATCTCCAATTCTCGTATGCCATGTCGAGATTTAAAGTTTCTTAACCATCCCTGGCTAGCCTTAAAGTCAGGAGGACCGTCAAGTTGATTGTTGAACTGAAGTGCCTTTTCACACAATAGAGAGCCAGAGACAGGTTCCCCTTTGCTTCTTCTTTGCACAAACCATATATACAAAGCCTCTTCCAATTTCAAATCTTTCGCATTTCTCATGGTTTTACGTTTCTTCGACCCATTTTCACTATCCAATTTCGATGCAAAACTCATAATTTTATCCTTGTTACTTTTGATGCCAGAGACGGTAGCTTTCCCAACATTGAAAATCCTCGCAAGTGAAGACACAGTTTCATCTTTTCCTAGTCTCTTGATAATTTCTGTTTTCGTTTCAATTGACAAAACATTGCAGTTCCTTTTATATGCTTTAGGCCTACCGGAAGATGCTATATCGCACAGAGAAATACTTGTACACCAAAATTATTCTGCTGTAGTAGCAGACACAATTATTTTAAGTTGAACTGTCTGTTTAGCCAGTGTTCTGCCTAGAACGCACACGTACACTGGATTGGTAAACCAGATATTAACTGACTTTATGATCTAACTGACTTCTTGTACGTAAGCGACCGACCATTAGCCCATCATATCCTCTACAAATTGTTCGCACACATTTGAAGCTTGCCGCATCAAAAGATTCAGAAATGTAGTCTAACATGACTGGTGGCTCCTGATTTTTTTATTTGTTTTTTGGAAAAAGTGTTCGGATAATTGGATGTTCGGATAATTGGGGTTCGGATAAATGGAGTTCTACTGTATATACATATTCATTTTCAGTCATGTCTGACTATAGGAGCGTACCCCCGAAACAGTCTGGTGGCACTAGGTTGGGCACTTGAATAAAGAGGTCAAGCTATTGCTGGTGCGATCAGAGGAACAGCGTGGCTGTTACAGTCTGAAACCAGGGTATTTGAGTTTGTTATACCTCATGTCATGTTTGAACTAATAAAGACGCTCTTTCCGCAAGGGTCGGAGCAAGTATATATATATATATATATATATATATATATATATATATATATATATATATATAATATATATATATATATATATATATATATATATATATATATATATATATATATATATATATATATATATATATATATTATCGATTGGAGGCCGACCTCTGTGTAATCTACGTTTTGCTGATGATATTGATCTGATAGCTGGAACAGAATCAGAACTTCAAGACCTTACCTCTAGACTGGAGAAAGTAACAAGAACATATGGGATGGAAATTAATATAGAAAAAAGCAAGATATTGGTGAATAGCCATAAGAAACATGTTCCGACCAACATTACGTTAAATGGGCAAACGTTAGAAGAAGTTAACACCTTTAAATATCTCGGGTCCACTATATTTAGTGATGGAAGATCAAATAAAGAAATCAAGACAAGACTTGAGATGGCCTCAGCTGCCATGACAAGGTTGAATGTGATCTGGAAAAGTAACATCAGTTTTCCTGTGAAGATCAAATTATACAAATCACTTGTATTAGCTATTCTCTTGTATGGGTGTGAGGGCTGGACACTCACTGCAGATACGGAGCGAAGGATTCAGGCTTTCGAGCATAAATGTTATAGAAGAATTTTGCGCATTTGCTATAAAGAGCACAAAACAATGTCTATGTTAGAGAGAAGATAAACACCTATGCAGGCCATCAAGAACCACTTTTGTCAATAGTGAAACGTCGAAAGCTTGCCTGGTTTGGGCATGTAACTCGTCATGACTCCCTTTCGAAAACGATCCTCCAGGGAACAGTCGAAGGTAAACGGAGAAGAGGAAGGCAAAGAAAATCCTGGGCTGATAACATCAAAGAATGGGCAGGACACGGTTTCTCCACACTTGTACGCATTGCTGAGAATAGAGAGCAGTGGAGGACCCTGTCTGCTGATGCTTCCACCATGGCACCCCTACGACCCATGACGGGTTATGGGTTGAGATGATGAGATGATGATATATATATATATATATATATATATATATATATATATATATATATATATATATATATATATATATATATATATATATATATATATATATATATATATATATAATATTTTTCTCGTTGGGTCGTTTTCATCAGTTTTGAAATGTTTCTCTACATCTTCATATTTTCCTCTAGTTTGTGTGATGTTTCTTTTTCAAAATATTCCAGGTCCTTATGCCTAAGCCATGAATGATTGTTAAGGTATTACTTCTGCAAGACTGCTGTCTCTCAAACTAATTGTATTGAGACGTCAAATGTGCCGATTGGACAATGAGCATACCACGTCATGTAAGGATGTTTTCTGTCCAGTATTTCACCGATTAAAGTCATTACCCCTCCAAGACATGCTATCGCACGAAAGATGGACTTCCACAAACGTTAGCTCTTTGTTACTAACCTTTACCTTACATGCCTTCTTCTTAATGACCACTAGCAGGTCCTCACGTAGTCGTGCAGATAAATGTTCAATAAATTATTCGATTAACAACAGTATATTAATGAAGGTAATCACCATCGACATTACCCGTTAGCCCCACAAGGAGCATAGGCCCTCAACAAACACATACCAAGTCCTCCTGTCACGTGCCATCAGCTCAAGTTATCTCCATGTTTTCCTCATTTTCACTTCCGTATTCAGTTCTCCATGTGCTTCTTGGTCTGCCTCTGCCTCTCTTACTCTGTGGGTTCCAGAATAAGGACTCCCTTGTAATGCTATCAAAAGGTTTTTCTCAGTGTGTGTCCTGTCCATCGCCAGCGTCTTCTTCTCAACTCTTGTTCCACTGGCACTTGTCTGGTTCTTGTCATCAGGTCCACATTGGAGACTGTCATACTATTTTGATCCATTCTACAAAAGCACCCGTTTATGAAAGTCTGTAGCTTTTTGGTTGTTGTTTTTGTTGTTCTTCTTGTTTTAGAGCCATACAATAGGACTGACTTGACATTTGAGTCGAAGATTCTTGTTTTAGTGTTGGACTTATGAACTCCGAAAGGAAAATTTTTCTTAAAAAGTAAAGAAAAAACATACCACACACTTACTTAGTCGTTCCTCTTATACCATAAGGTGTAGAGGTTTGGAAGAGAGAGTGCTATACTATCCTATCGGCTGTCTTCCTCCTGGCCTGGTTCCATTCTAGTCCTCGGTCCTTCGGAGACTGTTTAATGTTGTTCTGCCATTGGACGCTGAGAAGTCCTGGAGATCTGAATCCCTGGCTCTTAACCTCCCATACCTGCCGTGGCAGCCGTTCTTCTCCCATTCTGCAGACATGGCCAAACCATCTCAGTTGGGACTGTTCTTCTTGGGTCTGCAGGGGTTGGGATTTTAGGCCTTGACGTATCGTCTGGTTGCGGACCATGTCTCTTCTTGTTACTTCAACCACCTTTCTCAAATACCTCATTTCTGAGAGAAAATACCACACACACATACACGGCCTTGAAACTGAAACCGTAATACTCAAGTGAGGTACCCCATATTCTTATCCCGTTTAGACATTGATAGATATATGACAAGTCTTTAACAAGAAAATTTATATAAATCGGCCCAGTAGTTCTTGAGTTGTTTCTTGCGGCAGACGGACTGACAGACGGAATGAATTTAGTAGAATTTAGTTTTAAATAAACACCAACTTTATTAGAACTAGCAGCACGGTAACTTGGGTAATGAACTAGAGATATACTTTATCGTCACGCTTCAACTTTGTTATCTGTCTGGGGGAACCAATTTCCTTATTGCTTTTTTCTAAAAAAAATGTCTTTATCAACGAAGAAAGGGACTACTTGTATTTAATAAACCTGGAGAAATTATTTCCTTTTCTCTAGGCAATGCAAGTCTGATTATTTGCTCTCAAGTAAGAGTGGATCTAAAGTCATGTTTGCCAGATCAAGTTTTTATTGCATGTTGCAAGCCTTTAGTGTTCTTTCAGGTTATATTACGTTACGTCTAGCGAGCATTGTAACTGGTAAACCCTTGCATTTGTGTAGCACTGTTTTGCTGCCACTTACGCGGGTCTAAAATACAAACTAAGCCTGCTTTTTACAGTCCTGTATTCTTGGATTTTGCAATTTTAAAACAAACAGATAAGTGAAGAAAATAAAAAAAACAGATACTGTTGTATAAATTTTATGTATTATATTATGGATTTTCAAACAAAGAAAATGATACACCATCCTTTAAGAGTTTGGAATTCTTCCAAGTACAGGATATAATAGGAATGTTATTGAAAACATACCGATTGCTTAAGAATGAAAGTTCTTCTTTTGGACCAAACAAAAATCTTCTACTAGTGTATCGCTTTCTCAGAGAAGTGGTTCTTATTCTGCTCATCTCGTAATGCATTCTGCTTCTCCCTGGTATATATATAGAAATTCTGTCGTTACACTGTTAAAAAGGGTAGGTGTGCAATAAAACGGGGTTTTATGCTGAACAAATAAATTCAGTAAAAAAAAATCAAACTTTTTAATTTGAGAAATGTTGTTGCGCACAGTTCGAAGAAAATTATATTGTATGTTTGATTGCTGGCAAAATTAGAAAGGAAAAAAGTTACCAACTAAGAAATGAGACGTCTTTCCCGTCAGCTAGCAATAATGTGTCTTTATATTTCTAGTACCTTCTGTATCTTTATGTACAAGAGTTTATGCCAGTGACGAAGCTTTAATCGCACTTACATTGCTTTAAGATTTTTTGCTTGCTATTTTGATCTATTTTTTTGATTTAGGAGCACAGCACTTCAATTTACTGGGTGTATTTAGAAAGGTAAGTTCTTGTGACTGCAAAGTTTTGATTTGGAGAAGTTTGTTAGCTTAGAGGTAAAGGGTAAAAATTGTAGCGAGATAACCATTGCCTTGTTAATGAATGAAAAAGAATGGAATTGGGTCAGCCAATCAGAAATTACGAGCTCGCAGAAGACGATCGATATTGTATTATGGCGTCTGCTCGGAGATCAAAACTGTACGAAGTCTATGTTAGATTTAGGGGTAGTGCAAGATAATGCATTCACAGAAGTGAGGGAAGTTGGCTTGTTTTTCAAAGTCCAGAAATATGCAGTTCTAAGGAATAGTTGATAGAAGGAGTACTTATGGAGGAAATTGAGATTAACAGAGCCAGCACATCGAAAACTACTGAGTCGATAGACTTTAAACATTTGTAAATAATGTATATTAAAACCAATTGTGGCAACATGGATTATAAATTCTGGCCACTTAGACTGAACTACCATCCCTCCTAATTTCTGTCTTATTTTTGTCACGCCCATTTCATTTCTTTTCGTTTCTGTAGATACCAGCGGGGTAATTGACTTGTCATTCTGGAAGCTTATGGTTCACTCCCCTGTTTCTGTAATGTAGGTAGGAGATAATTAACGCGTCCCGGACTCACTGTCGTGGACAGCGGCATCTTTTTGAGTTCGTTTGACCACGAGTCAAAAGCCCGACACTCAGTTTGAGAGTTAAGCGGCGAAAAAGTCCCGGGGCTTTGACACGGGAAAAGGTTTTTTTTTAATGTGGTAATTACAGCAATCATTCAACCAGAGATCTAAAGCTATAGCCAGTGTCTTTTTAAAGAAGGAATTGTGATTGTATGCTACTACTAGTTATAAGAGCCAAATGGTTGTGGGACTTGATGTCTGATATAGTCATTAAAATAATAATCGGCTTACTATATATATATATATACTTGTTACGTGCAGTCTTTGATATCTTACAATATTATACATTGGTATACTTGTTATGTTCGCAAATATTTTGTAAACAAAATAGATATTTTTTAGTGCTTAAGGGAAAGTCATTATTGAGTTACTTCCCTTGAAAGTTGTGCCGTCTCTTTCGATCGAACTCCGCGGATGAATCCAGTTTTACTGCGAATTATTCTTTGTTTGGGTAGTAATAGATTGTTCTTGCTTCAGAATATCTATGGCCTGAATTTATGTGTATTGTTTGGCTGAGTAGGACGAGTCTGTCTTATATCTGTATATCTTTACATATCTAAGTCGAACTATATGTTCTTTTTGTCTCTAGAGAGGTCAAAGGCTGTTCGGCGGATGTGTCTCTAGAGAGGTGTGTTTTGGCTTCGCCCTGATCATGGGGGCTGTGTTTTGCTATGTCGGCTTGTCGCCGGGAAAAAGTGATCTCTATATTTATGGGGAAAGTGATAGTCGTCTAGACCTATCGTGCATGCTTTACCCCAGTGTTTATTCTTATTGCCAAGGAATGGCAGAATCATATTTCTGATACGCAGGTAATAAAAGATACTCTTTTGAACTCTCGTACGAAGCCACCGTTTTTCGATAGGTATGACTTGTACATCTGAGAGGATGCATTTAACTAGATGGAAAACGACTCTGATTCCTAGCAGCACTATATCCTGTAGAATGCAGTCAATTGTATCATGATAGAATCTACAGAGAGCAATGAAACATTTAATGAATGACTAACTTTAAGACAGATTCATTATCTGTATCCAAACGTGAGTGACAGCTCACGAGAGAAGCCATCTTGTAAAAACATTTAGTGACTTTCAAGAAGAGAAAAGGGATGCCCGTATTATCGCTTGATTAGTCCAGAGATCACTGCTACACATGAGAACCCATTGCTAGCGGTTCAATTTGATTATATGGAAAAATCTGTGCTGGACATTATGTTAAGGAATCTTCACTAGACGAGATTAGGTCTAGAAGTCATCTTGGATATTGTTTATAATCTGACGTGCTTTGTCAGTAAACTCAGATGATATATATATATGGGCAATACTGAGTGCTTGGCTATTGACAGTCCATTATACTATTATTCTACATGAGTGCCCATGTAACATTGCAAGACCATTTATCCACTGTACCATGATGTATTATGCCAACCTGTGATTTGTCACTATCTGTGCTGTCGAGTGTGTACGTCCAATTAAACTGTAGTAAAGGTACACAGTCGTTGGTGTCGATGACTTCCAGCCATACATGAGTGTGAGAAAAGAACAGTTGTCAACACCACGAACTCTTCCTATCATTCGCATATTACACACTCAATCTATGTCTACACACCACTGCGTAGGTCAAGTTGACATTCCATACTCGAACCACGAGCAACACAACAACACAGTATTTAACTCTGGTGATGTTCGAGCGAGCTTCAGATTTCTCAGCATGTCTCTTGCTCAGGGCAAGGGTCTTGTATTAAGAGTTTATCAACTGATGATGATGACGTCTGTCTCCCAAAGAAAGATCTTATCAACTGGTGGACCAGCTTTCTGGGTTTGACCTCGCAGAAGTTCAGAAGTCAACAGATTACCGATACCAGACCGTTTCCTGTGGCTAATACGACACACTTGCAGTATTGGTTTGCTCTTTGTCAACACTTCGTCACGTCAGCGTTGTTGACATTTGTACATTAGACATTACAGAGTTTCACAGAACAGTTGGATCAATTCTTGTCAATATTAACAGGAAGACAGTATTATTGAACTAAGAAGTCCTATTTTCATCGATGGATCTTCTTGTTTTCTATATATGAACTTTAATATTTAAGGCCAGAATGTTTAATTGAATAAAGTGGCAGTTTGTTTATTTTCATAAGAATAACTTTGCCATTACTGTAAAACTGAGCCTATTTCGCAACACATACTATTATACACATAATTTATATATTTATGTTTACATGTTATTTATTTGTACAGTATGTTAGTTTATATGTCAGCGGGTTGTGTTTAAGGTTGGGCGGAGTCCTCACAACAGAATATCCCACGTCATAGAGGGTCCGTTGTGGGCGTTTTCTTTAGGTGCAATTTCCTTAATTGGAAATTTGCTTGCAACAACTAGTTGCTATTTGTGTTAGCTGTGAAGACTGTAATTATTGTTATTTTTGTAATATTTCTTTGTTCTTTAGTTTTGTTTGGATTTGTTTGTAATTTGTTGGTCTACCCTTTTCTATCTTTCAGTTCTATTCACAATTTATATTCATATACTGTGACGTCATTTGTGTTGTTATCCCTTGCAGATTCAGTGATTATTTTCATTGATTTCCCGATTTGATTTATTTGATTTCTGCAAACGTTTTCGTATTGTCAGTCCTATTTGTACTTTATGTATTCTGTTGGTTGACATATGTTTTATATAGGTATATTTCATAAGACACTATTGCCTGTGCACTGCACTTGGATTATGGTATAAACCAGTACTTGATTATTATTACTGTTATACAAGACCTTATTAAGGCTTGTGACCCACAGATATTGGGATAGTATATGATTAATCAAGTCATTAAGAACTTGTGGTATTATTATTGTTTCAAGTGATTAGTATTATTGTTAGACATCATGTCTACATTAGAATACTTCATTACACAAGGGAAATCCCTTGATAAAACTGGTCAACAATTAGAAGAATGGGCAGTTGCTCAATATGACAAAGCATTAGCTGCAGAAGAGAGAAAAGCTGCTGCAGAAGAGATAAAAGCTATGGCTGAAGAGAAAAGATTAGAAAGAGAAGCTGAGGCTGCTGCTGAACAAAAGAAATTGCAGATGCAGGTGGAGCAAAGGAGATTTGAAGCTGAACAAAAAAAATTAGAAAGAGAAGCTGCTGCTGAACAAAAAAGATTAGACAGTGATGCTGAACTAAAAAGATTAGACAGTGATGCTGAACAAAAAAGATTAGACAGGGAAGCTGAACAAAAAAGATTAGACAGGGAAGCTGAACAAAAAAGATTAGACAGGGATGCTGAACAAAAAAGATTAGACAGAGAAGCTGAAGAAAAAAAAGCAATAAGAGAACATGAATTTGAGTTAGAGAAATTGAGATTGACAATTATGAGTAATGTTAATCAGGCATCTAGTGGTAATGGTAAACCTTCTACTTACAAGGTTAAGGTTCCACCGTTCAATCAGTCCAGTGACGATATTACATTCTGGCTGGATAGATTTGAACGTTCTTGTCGTACACATAATGTGGATAAATCACAATACGCTAATCAATTAGCAGAAAACTTGAAAGGTGAATCTTTGACTAGATTATGCCTTGTAGCAGAAGCAGATAAGGATAATTATGATGTCATTAGGGCGGCTTTGATAAAGAAATACCAGGTAAGTGAGGAAGGCTATCGCCTTTTATTTAAGACGATGGTGCCTGAGACAGGTGTAGAATTCTCAGAATTCACTGCAAAGGCACGTCTCACAGTTGATCGTTGGATTGAGCTTTCCAAAACAGAAAAAACGTATGAAGGACTTATGGATTTGTTGCTCAGAGATAAGATTATGTCATGTGTTAACAAACCATTCCTGGAATTTACACATGAGCGTAAACCCAAATCTCTAAAGGAAATGGAAGAATATTGTTCCCAATATGTCACTGCACACCCCGACGTGACTTTTGGCAACACTAAGATTAAGGAGAGTATGCCAGTTTCTTCAGCAACACCATACAATCCCAATTATTCACACAGATTTCAGGGACCTCAAAACAGATTTGATAAAAAAGGTAACCATAATAGTTATCAAAACCAAGGTAACCAATCATTTCAGGGTTCTTCTTCAAAGAACTGGAGACGAGCTGATAGCTCTCGACACAGGGGTGGTCATAATTATAGGAATTTCCGTAGAGGAAGTAATTATAGAAACTATCCGGGTTATCCGTCTTGGAGTCAACAAGATCATGATTACAGAGATACTCATTATAATGAATATGATAATGGTAACCAAGGGAACTATGACTCAAACCCAAATAGGGGTTACAATAGAGGTAACAATAACTACAGAGGTGATAATAACCGAGGTAGATCTCAAAACAAAAGACATAAACCACATTTTCAGGCAAACTCTGCACAACAAGAGTCCCATGAAGCCTATAAACAGAGTAAAGATAATAATGATGCTAGTAATATGGCATGTGCCGCTTTTGATTTTGGGAGAGCATCTCAGTGCCCCCAATGCAAAACATTATTTGAGCCAACCACAGTGTCTACTTTAAGCTGTGGCCATCCTCTTCCTGCTCTTCCTGCATCAGTCGCGCATGATGGAAGAGGTTCTCTTGTCTTACATAAGGGTTTAGTAAATAACAATCCAGTCTCTGTGCTATTTGATTCTGGATGCACCACAATTGGTGTTAGGCAGTCACTCGTAGATCCTTCCCGTGCCACTGGACAAGTAGTCAAATGTGTAACATTTGGCGGCACATTAGAGAAATACTCTACTGCTATCATTAGGATTGCTACTCCTTTCTTTACAGGAGATGTACACGCATGTCTTCTCCCGAATCCGATCGCTGACCTCATCATCGGTCGCATTCATGGAGTCAAAGAATGCACTCCGCAACAAATTTCCGCGTGGGAAAGGCAAAACATGCAGATTGCTAACGCTGTAGTCACTAGAGCTCAGGCTCTTAATATGCCTCAAACTTCATCTACTGAAGATAATGAAGTGCATAACCAAGATGATCCCTTGGTAATTTCTCGTGACTCGTTTATAAAACAGCAAGAAGATGATCCCACTCTGAAGAAATTCTTCATTCTTGCAACTAAAGGTGATCCGAATAAAGACACAAGTCGTAAATCGTGGATTACAAAGAAGAATGGCGTACTTGTACGTATGGTTCAAGACTCCATTACGTCAAGTCATTCTCAAATCCTGGTTCCCAAGAATTTGAGAGTTAAAATTTTGCAGCACGCTCACGACTCTCAGTGTGCTGGACACATGGGTTTTTCCCGTACTAAGTCAAGAGTCCTTGCGGCTTTCTTTTGGCCATTGGTAAACAAGGACATACGGATTTATTGTCGATCTTGTAAAGTATGTCAGGAAGTTAAATCCAAAGGTCCACGGCATGCTGCACCCATTCAGGCGGCGGACATTCCTATTCGGCCGTTTCAAAAAATGGCCATAGACATTATTGGTCCATTTAAGATCAAGTCTGCCAGAGGACATCAGTTTATCTTGACGTGTGTTGATATGTGCACACGTTGGCCAGAGGCTATTCCTCTGAAGAGCATTACTACTGCTGATATTGCAGATGCTCTTTGGCTTATATTTTCTCGTCTGGGGTTCCCCGGAGAGATATTGTCAGACCATGGCACCCAACTAATATCAGATACCATGTCTCAAGTAATGTCTACTCTGCAGATAGATAGATCTTTAAGTAGTATCTACCATCCAATGTCTAATGGTATGGTCGAACGCCTTAATAGAACACTTAAAAACTTACTAGGGAAGATAACTGAGGATCATCCTCAAGACTGGGACAGAGTTTTACCTGCAGCCCTCTTCGCTTACAGAGAGGTACCCAATGAACATACAGGATTTTCTCCCTTTGAACTCGTCTTTGGCGCGCGTCCGCGTGGTCCTATGTCGCTGCTTCATGATCTCATAACAGCTGACAATATTGACGATGACACAAAGTCATCCTACGAATATGTCATCGCGTTCAGACAAAAGATTATCGAAGCATGCAAATTAGCAACTTCTTCTTCTGAATTTGCGAAACAGAAGGCAAGGCAATTTGCCAATAAGAAGAGATGCTTACGACAACTTTGTCCTGGTGACAAAGCATTTGTATTACTACCTTGTAGGGAAAACAGATTACTTATTTCTTGGAAAGGTCCGTACGATATAATATCGAAAATTTCCGATGTCGACTATATTGTCGATATTGATGGGAAGCATAAAACCTTCCACATCAATATGCTTACTGAATTCCATGAACGTCCGGATTATTTGCAACCCATTTTCCAAGCAACGGACAATTCTCCAGTACCACATGGTCATTACTCATCACTGTCCGTGATACAGGATGAGGAAACAAGTTTTTCAGATGTATATCTTCCTCTTCCAATGATCCCACTCCATTCTAGTGAATCATGGAAGAACGTTACTGTCTCTCCTGATTTGTCTCTAGGAGAACAGCGACAAGTTTCAACTATGTTGCAAACATTTCAGGATGTACTCACTGACATCCCTGGACAAACGCATGTCATTGAACATGACATTGTTCTAACTGACCATACTCCTATTAGGGTTAGACCTTATCCTATACCTATACATTTCCAAGCACAGGTTGAGAAAGAGTTGGATGAGATGATAGATTTGAAAATAATCGAACCATCCACCTCTGCATATTCTTCGCCGATGGTTATTGTTCGTAAAAAAGACAATAACATACGTCTTTGCGTTGACTATCGAAAATTGAATCAAGTAACGAAGTTCGATGCCGAACCTATGCCTTTACTGGAAGAGCTACTTACTCGACTCTCCAAATCTCATTTTTTCACTAAACTTGATTTGTCTAAAGGATATTGGCAAGTTCCTTTATCTGAACGCGCCAAACCTCTCACGGCTTTTTCAACACCTAGAGGTTTGTTCCAATGGAATTTTATGCCTTTCGGTCTTATGAACGCACCAGCTACATTCGTGCGCATGATGCGCCGAATCCTATCTTATCGGTCAGATGTCATTGCATATCTAGACGACATCTGTCTTTTCAGCGATACTTGGGAAGATCACTATTCAGGGTTAGATGAATTGCTGTCTACTTTGCGCGAGCACAACCTGACAGCGAAACCCTCTAAAGCCTATATTGGTTTTAGCGAAATTTCTTTCCTAGGCCACCGAGTTGGTCATGGTTTCCTAAAGACAGAGGACCATAATACTAGTAAGATACTTAACATCTCGATCCCTAAGACTAAAAAACAGGTGATAGGTCTGTTAGGTCTTATTCAATTTTATGGCAGATTCATTCAGAATCTATCCTCTATCATGGCACCTCTTTCGACACTTCTAAAGAAAGGTTCGCCTAATATGGTCCACTGGTCTCAGGAATGCCAATGCTCTCTGGATAAGATTATAACATTGTTTTCAACACCACCTATTTTAGTGCTACCTACTAAAGATAAGACATTCGTTCTTCGTAGTGACGCTTCATCCACTGGGATTGGAGCGGCACTAATGCAAGAGTACTCTGGAACTCTGCATCCTGTAATGTATATTTCCAGAAAACTTAATGCGGCAGAAAGGAATTATTCGGTTTTAGACCGTGAGCTATTAGCTATGGTTTGGTCGATCCTCAAACTACAGAGATTCCTTCTAGGCGCACATTTCATAGTAGAAACCGACCAAAAAGCTCTTACTGCTATACAGAGTAAGAATTTGAAGAGCTCGAGGTCTACTCGATATGCAATTGCTCTTCAACCTTTTCATTTCTCTGTGCGAGCTATTCGTGGATCAGATAATGTGATGGCAGACATTCTGTCAAGATGCCCACATGATTCCACATAACTATTAGGGCTTAGACTTCTTGATATGTCTAGTTCTATAGTAGTTCCTTTTCTATATCATGATAGATACAAATTTGTAATTTAATAATATAATGATTGTATCACTACATAGCGGTTCATTGATGTTTATTCACCGCTGTGCTTTGATGATTTTTTCTTCATAAATCATAAATGTAAGATATCTAATACGAAACTATGGTATGAATTTTTTAGGCATCGTGTAATTGCCAGAATTGTATTATACTTTGATGACACCTTTCTGGAAAAATATACTTGTAGAGAAATAATTTCTCTCAGTTTATGAGACACATTCTCACCAGTCGCTCCATATGTCGACTTAGCCTCATATTAGGCGTTATATTTATTCCTGATATTTTCATCTACGCATTATTCATGCGTTGTGAGCCTATTGTACGTTGCTCCTAGATGTATTTCAAAAAAGAAAAAAAAGTTCCATTTTTTTTCCCGGGAGGTGTGGTAAGACTGTTACGTGCAGTCTTTGATATCTTACAATATTATACATTGGTATACTTGTTATGTTCGCAAATATTTTGTAAACAAAATAGATATTTTTTAGTGCTTAAGGGAAAGTCATTATTGAGTTACTTCCCTTGAAAGTTGTGCCGTCTCTTTCGATCGAACTCCGCGGATGAATCCAGTTTTACTGCGATTTATTCTTTGTTTGGGTAGTAATAGATTGTTCTTGCTTCAGAATATCTATGGCCTGAATTTATGTGTATTGTTTGGCTGAGTAGGACGAGTCTGTCTTATATCTGTATATCTTTACATATCTAAGTCGAACTATATGTTCTTTTGTCTCTAGAGAGGTCAAAGGCTGTTCGGCGGATGTGTCTCTAGAGAGGTGTGTTTTGGCTTCGCCCTGATCATGGGGGCTGTGTTTTGCTATGTCGGCTTGTCGCCGGGAAAAAGTGATCTCTATATTTATGGGGAAAGTGATAGTCGTCTAGACCTATCGTGTATGCTTTACCCCAGTGTTTATTCTTATTGCCAAGGAATGGCAGAATCATATTTCTGATACGCAGGTAATAAAAAGATACTCTTTTGAACTCTCGTACGAAGCCACCGTTTTTCGATAGGTATGACTTGTACATCTGAGAGGATGCATTTAACTAGATGGAAAACGACTCTGATTCCTAGCAGCACTATATCCTGTAGAATGCAGTCAATTGTATCATGATAGAATCTACAGAGCAATGAAACATTTAATGAATGACTAACTTTAAGACAGATTCATTATCTGTATCCAAACGTGAGTGACAGCTCACGAGAGAAGCCATCTTGTAAAAACATTTAGTGACTTTCAAGAAGAGAAAGGGAGCCGCGCTAGCGTAGTGGTTACAACACCGCTCTGGCGACCGGGTGATACAGGATCAAACCCGGGCGACGGCATTTGAGGATTTTTCGTCGACCGGGATTTGGACTGGATTAACTCGAGACCTGGCGAGAACATTTGAAGGAGTGTCGTCGACCAGGGACTGGCGGCTCCTGAGCCGACCCAGCTGCAATGGGTACCTCCGAAATCGGCGAGTATTTGCCTGAATGGCGAGGGACACCTGTCTCTGTACAAGAAATAAAGGGATACTCACGTAAAATCAATGTCAGGTTAGACATAAATAATAACCTGAGATTTCGCCTCGAGTATTAGCGGGCGAACGAAAAAAAAAAAAAAAAAAAAAAAAAAAAAAAAAAGAAGAGAAAAGGGATGCCCGTATTATCGCTTGATTAGTCCAGAGATCACTGCTACACATGAGAACCCATTGCTAGCGGTTCAATTTGATTATATGGAAAAATCTGTGCTGGACATTATGTTAAGGAATCTTCACTAGACGAGATTAGGTCTAGAAGTCATCTTGGATATTGTTTATAATCTGACGTGCTTTGTCAGTAAACTCAGATGATATATATATGGGCAATACTGAGTGCTTGGCTATTGACAGTCCATTATACTATTATTCTACATGAGTGCCCATGTAACATTGCAAGACCATTTATCCACTGTACCATGATGTATTATGCCAACCTGTGATTTGTCACTATCTGTGCTGTCGAGTGTGTACGTCCAATTAAACTGTAGTAAAGGTACACAGTCGTTGGTGTCGATGACTTCCAGCCATACATGAGTGTGAGAAAAGAACAGTTGTCAACACCACGAACTCTTCCTATCATTCGCATATTACACACTCAATCTATGTCTACACACCACTGCGTAGGTCAAGTTGACATTCCATACTCGAACCACGAGCAACACAACAACACAGTATTTAACTCTGGTGATGTTCGAGCGAGCTTCAGATTTCTCAGCATGTCTCTTGCTCAGGGCAAGGGTCTTGTATTAAGAGTTTATCAACTGATGATAATGACGTCTGTCTCCCAAAGAAAGATCTTATCAATACTGCTCGAAAAAAGTTAAAGGCCACTTTCAATTTTTAGGTCATTTCAACTAAGCTGTTTTTTTTAAAACCTGAACACTCAGTCAAAAATGTTTTGCTGCATTTTGTTGCATGCTTAAACAATGTTTGTTAATCTGACAATAAATTAAATCTGTGTTACGTGTGTGTACCTCCAAGGTCAATCAAATGCACGTGGTGGAAAGGGAAATAATGCATATTTGAAAATGCTTCCTATGGCAAAGCCTGTTGATAACATTGCTGAAATTTGCTTTTCACGTGCAAGTCGTGACTATAGTGAACACATGTCACCCACTTTTCGGAAGGAACGGGCAATGGGTATGTTTGTAACATTTACCATTTTAGCCATGGCTCAGCGTGTCTTTCCGTCTTGTGGTAGACCTTGGATGTCCTGACCTGCGTTGTTCTGCGACACTGCCGGTTGCACTATAACGATCACGCAGAGTTTGTATGACAGAGTGGGCAACTCCTAATCTCCTAGCTACTTCTCGCAGCCCTACATCATCCTGCAGCCATGCCATCACTCTCCATCTGTCAACATTGGTCAAGCGTCTTAGCTGAGCCATGGCTAAAATGGTAAATGTTACAAACATACCCATTGGCCGTTCCTTCCGAAAAGTGGGTGACATGTGTTCACTATAGTCACGACTTGCACGTGAAAAGCAAATTTCAGCAATGTTATCAACAGGCTTTGCCATAGGAAGCATTTTCAAACATGCATTATTTCCCTTTCCACCACGTGCATTTGATTGACCTTGGAGGTAGAAACACGTAACGCAGATTTGATTTATTGTCAGATTAACAAACATTGTTTAAGCATGCAACAAAATGCAGCAAAACTTTTTTGACCGAGTGTTCAGGTTTTTAAAAAAACAGCATAGTTGAAATGACCTAAAAATTGAAAGTGGCCTTTAACTTTTTTTGAGCAGTATATATATAGGTATAACTTTGTAACGGAATGTTAGAGAGAGGGAAATCTTTAACACACACAAAAGGTTAACCTGAGCAAATGTAATCTTCTTGGCCTCAGTGGCGGTTTGTGTATATAATTTTTCTTCCTAACATGTACTTTGCATCTAAGTGCGTACTTGGGTATTAATGGGTATCTTAAATGCAATTTGTAACTTAACTAGCGCATACTTCTATTTGTCGTCATATGCTGTATGTAATGTTTAAATGTGTCGAACCAGTTTAGACTGGTCGGCGAATTGTGTAGAGGCAGGTGGGTTAGCCGACCTGACTGATGTTAAGGTCACGTCTCGCCAAGAGGGAGAGGGGCGGGAAGTTTGTAAACATGCTTGAAACCATTCCAGCATTAATGTTATGCAAAAACTACCACAAGCCGGTCCTGCACTTACTGTTGATTGGACGGTGAACGGGGGAGAGTAAGATAAAACTGCAGCGCAGTTAGTTCAGCCTTAATCAGATTAATAGAAGGGAGGCGTGCATGTTTTTCCTGTATCTAGTTAAGACCTGTTTATTGTTGTGACGTGTTGTAATATTTATGTTTTTTAGCACGATGATATATGAGTTGTTTATGGTTTCTTTACATCTAACCCCAGTTAATTCAGGCCCTACGCTGAAGCCTTAGGCCTGATTACCTTCCTGGAGGAAGGGCGTACAATTCATCGACACATTCACAGCTGGGTTGCACGTAACTACATGCATGCCTAGTTCATCACCCTATTACGGGCACATTGATGAGTGGCCATTGCTTGGAGTACAAATTCTTCGCCCAACACCTAATAAGAGGAGCGCCAAAACACCGTTTGCACCAGTTCTCTTTACCAAGCTAATAAGAGGAGCGCCCAAACTCTGTTTGCACCAGTTCTCTTTACCAAGCTACGTCGTCCCTTATCAGTGAGGACCGCTACAGCAGAAGTGGGCCATTATACAAAAGGTGGATTATTTCCTCATCACTTGTTTTATCTTGAGTGTTGCCATCGCAACCCCCGATTTCCTGGATTTACCGCCGAGTGCACAGTCAATTCACGGATTAAATCAGCAATTACCCTGGAGAAGATAGGGTCAAAATTTCTCCATTGGGTAACCGCGATCCCAGTGAAGCTCCAACGCAAGCATGCCAACGAAGAAGATTTTGGGGTAGAGTGCACTCAAATTACTTGAGGGGAGGGTAGATTGTTTAAGAACCTGTGTACCTAAGCATCGAGTGAAGTGCTTAGCAGTGTTGCTGACAAGGACAAGTCAGCGGGATTGTGTTTGTGTAGTTACAGTTCTTTTTTCAGGTTTTTTTCCAGCCAAGGATCATTAATTTTATATCCACCCCAAAATTGTGGGAGCCTGGAACCTATGGGTTTTTCCGGGAGTGTTCCCAACATTTTTTCTATTAACCTTTGGTTTGAGTGTCTCGTACATTTTATACCTGCATATTACTGAAGTTTTTTGTTGTGGTGATTGATTTCATGCTTATTTTACTAGAGTTTCTTCTGTTGTTAATAAAATAGATAAATACTTTCTTTTACGGATCAGATTCCTTTCCTATCTGTACCTGTACTCTTTAACTTGTACTCGTACTGTTGTATGTGGATACACTGTAGTGTAATACAACCTTATCTCCTAAGTAGAGCAAGAGGCAGTTTGGCAGTAGTTGAATAAAAGGTCACTGAGTGGAGAGGGGAGAGTCAGTATATGTTCCTACCCTCGGTAACTATAAGTCACACTATCCACTATCAACACCATTTCTCGTCTATCATCTCAGATATCCCTCAGATTTCGTATTGTCTCTGACATCACACAGACTTGCTTCTCGTCAGACAGACTCTTATTTAACCCACTGGTGACACCAATTATATTCAAATGCATATGGAAAGAAAGCACAAAGTCTGGAAAATAAAAGGAGATATATCAGAAAGTTAAGGATAAACGAGTTAAGATGCACGACGAAGATGTCTGGAACTCAGCTCGCACACTCTACTCGAAACTGATAAAAGTGACAGCCGGAAGACAGGCTGCAAAATGCTGCTTTCCGATACGGTTCCCACTGGCCTATGAAAAGGGACAGCGGAGTTTTCAAAACACACTCTTACACGCGAAAGCCGGAGATAGACTGAAGAAGAAAGCTTGCCAAGGCGATAACTTTGCTATCTGTGTTGCCGTGCAGTTCCACTTCATCAATTCAAGTCTGCTCTGTGCTTAACAGCTATCCTAAGAGGGTATGTAGGTTTATGATTATTTAATTGGTTTTATTGCAGCTTTATTTTATAGAATTGTGTCAGGATCCGACTGAAGAACTGAACTGCACTTTACTTGTACATTTGTAAAAGGATTTGGATGCTTACCAGTGTTATCAGGATTGTCGTATGGAATAGTAACTTATAATATTATATTGGAATCAGAGACTTGGCACTCCATAATGTGAAAGGCGAAGGTAGCATCATACACATGTATAAAATGTATTATATTATTTTGGAAAATATTCTGTCTTGTCTCGCTGTTGCTAATCATACAGAGCCATGATGCATACCTGTCAACCTGTACGAATTTTTTGTACAATGTACGGATTTTTGATACTTTTAGCAGTGTACGGCCGTACAGACTCGTTGTACGGATTTTTCGACCCCTCCCCAAAAAAAAAAATTTTTTTTTTTTTTTTTTTTTTTTTAAATTCTAAAAATATTTTCCAACCCAAGTTATTTTAAATCAGAAAATATTTTCTAGCCCAGGTTTTTTTTAACCAATTTTTTTATTTATTTTTAATTCCGGAAATCTCGGCGTTCGTTTTTAAACTGAGGTCTCTCCCAGTAACCAATCAAATCCTTTTATACCCAAGAATTCGGCAAACACTTTGAATTCGGCCTCAAACGCTTTCGGTTTTCGGCGTGACATCACGTATTTTTAAAGTTACCTGTTATCAACGACGCCATTTTGTTTAAAAAAGCTAAGTACTTATAACTTGGTTAAATATTGCTGTTGTTTTGCTTTGTTGCAATTTAATCGCTGCCTTAATCTTTCCAGTTAGGCCTACATCTTGCCCTTCAATATATTTCCGATAAATTGTCATAATATTCCGTGTAGGCCCTACATAACTAGAAAAAAAAGTTTGTTTGCATTGAGTAGGCCTACTTTATGCCAGCTCTCGAGATTCGCTGCTTTATTTTTTAATAAAGTGGCAATCTGTTATCACTGGTCTAGGCTACCAACTCGTAAATAATAATTTTGTAAATTTTTGGTGGTACGTGTTTTCTTCCTAGATTTGATATTCTGTTCATAATTTTGTTTATTTGTTTATTTTTTTTTTTTTGCTGTTAGCCATTTGCTTTGTTCGTTGTATTTTTTAATCATTCTCTTCGTCTACAAAGATTATTAGTTGAAATATTTCATCCACTGAATGATGGCTGAGCCTAATTCAAAGAAACACAATCTTGCAGGTCATGGTAAGTTTCAGGTCGAATGAGTTAAACTCTTCCCTGGCACTGTAGATGCATCCAAGTTAGGATCAACCCATGCTTTTTGTAGATTATGCAGCAAAGATATTAAAGTAGTAGCTTCAGAATTATATGATCTGAAAGTACATTTTAAATCGAAATTGCATGAACAAATGTTTGCAATGAAGAAGGGGGCATCTATTAATTAAGACCTTTTTTGCTCAGCCAAAGCAGGAAGAGGGTGGCATTATAAGGGCTGAAGTTTTATTTGCCAATTTCATTGCCCAGCATAACTTAACTGCATCTTGTTGCTGATCACTTTTGTGACTTGGCGCCTGTAATGTTTCCTGACAGTGATATTGCTAGAAAGTTCCAGTCGAAGAGGACCAAGAAAACACTTATCATTAAAAACTGCCTGGCTCCATCTGCAACAGAACCAGTGATAAAGCTGTGCAGGGAAACACCCTTCTCATTAATGGTTAATGAATCAAATGACAAGAAAACAGAGAAGCGGTTAGCTATTATGGTGAGAGTTTTTGAAGAAGGATTGGGACCAAGAACGAGATTGTTGAACATGCCTGTATGCAGTGGTGGAACCAGTGAGGCGATATTCAGTGATGTTGATAATCTGTTCACAAAATTTCATATTCCATGGAAAAATTGCATCGGCTTTGCTAGTGACAACTGCAATCTCATGGTGGGGAAATCAAACTCAGTACTTACTAGGATCAAGCAGAGGAACCCTTTAGTATTGGGTGCATTTGCCACCTTGCAAATGTATGTGCACAAGACGGAATCAAACAGTTGACTGTGCTAGTAGAAGACCTTTTGTTAGACATGTACTATCATTTTGAGCACAGCTCAAAATGACGAAAGGCTTATAAGGAGTTCCAACTATTTACAGAAGCAAATGACCTGAATATTCTTAAACATTGTCAGACTCGCTGGCTTCATTGCAGAAGGTAGTGAATAGAATTATTAATAATAATAATAATAGTTGCCCATCGCAAGCGAAGATGGCGACAGCTTCAGACTTGAGTTGTGACACATCTGTGCCGTGATCTCATGTGACTAATTAATCCTATTTTGGCCCTACAAGCCCTGCCACATACGGGGCACACATGGTTAGAGTCTGAAGCTGTGACTTGCGCTGTAATTGGATTAAAGTGAGGAAGAGTTGCGCTAATCGTCATCCTCACTCTCTCGTCCGGAGTTATCTGTTCCAGTGGCAAGATATTATCGAGACGACTGCAGACAACACATGATGCAGTGGATGACCAGGGCGTTCTACGTGCCTCGCCGTGCTCCTTACGCTCCACAGCGCGTTGCTGGTAATCGCCGTCGTGCCCGTTGAACCAATAGATGGTTTCTTCCGCGCAGTCTATCGAATCCAGTCTTCGCATGCATGGGTAGGCAGACCCTAACTCACCGAAGGTTTATAACCAGTCGGCTACCCTCACCTAGTTTAGCCGGCCTGTCAAAGCCGTTGCCCGGGGGTGGCCGCTGTCGCATGCTGACAGCTACGAGGAGCCACAGGTGAGAGCTGGATGCCAGGTTTGGACCAAAGGTGGCCGAGCTGCCCTGAAAAGGGCATGACAGCTCCTTCACCAGAGGTACTACCAATACCTGACATCCCAAACCAAGAATTATTAACCAGTATACAGCTCTCTCATCTTATTTTGAAAGCCAAAATGATGTTGAAAAGCCTGGCAGAGTCCAAAACATCCATAAACTTTTAAAAGCACCACTAACACAGCTGACCCTTCGTCTTCTGAGTTTCATTCTGCCACTGTTAAATGAGTTTAATAAACTCTTTCAAACAGATGAGTCGCAGATTGGTGGCATGATGGAGGAGATGGACAGATTGCTTAGAAAATTTTTAGTTAAATTTGTGGAGATGAAGTATGTTTGTTAAGAACATTTCCTTCGTTGTCTGAATGAGTGTCTAGTGTTTTCTATTTTAGTAGAAGTATTGCCACCCACAAACTCTGGCCACAGCTTTTATGTATAATCGTTCTTATTTTATATTTAGATTCGAATATGAACTCCCTGTCATAACAATGTTACCTGTTAATATATTCAAACTCAAATTCTCAACTTTGAATCATTCCTCGAAGACTTTGGTTTCAAACGACTTTCAAATTTATTAATCACATAAAACGTTCATGAGCGACACATTGCTCTGATACAGTTTGACATCTTCATCTAAATAATCGATTCCTTTCTTCAAACTCCTATTTATAACTGAATCCACATATCTGTCAAATTCTTCAGCTATCAAGACTAATCCCCTGGGTGCTTGTATAGCATATTCATACTTTTGTCCGTTTATTTTATTCTTGAGAATCCTTCTCGACACATTATAATTTTCCTTCAATGTTCATATTAATCATATTTGGTGCCTTCTTGCACACTTTCTCTTGGTCGGCCATTACATATAATTTTCAACGTTCATAACTTTGAATGCCGGTTATATTAACCTTGGCATGTCTTCGAACCTATATATTTTGGCAAATCGAGCCTATCTTACCGTTCATTTCACATAGCCTGATAAAATGGGTTTGTCCCATACTGAATTACAATTCTCTCCTGATTTCTATTTCGAAATCAAAAATCTTGAACACACTTGGTGAGTAGAATTATCTACACTCAATTAGTGGACCACGCCACACAAGCCGACACTGTGGAATCCTGTAACTATCTTCCACGTCATTCTTCACTACTCCGTAGTCATAGTTAATGACCATATTTATTTTGTGTTTTGGTGAGGCACAACATGGTGCAGAGCGATCTCTCTAACTCTACTTTTACACAATCGCTATGCCCCATGATGCGCACTCAACAATGTTAAACAGGTTGTTGATTTGAGGCATATCAAATTTAGTGATCGTGGGGTTGTTACGTGCAGTCTTTGATATCTTACAATATTATACATTGGTATACTTGTTATGTTCGCAAATATTTTGTAAACAAAATAGATACTTCTTAGTGCTTAAGGAAAAGTCATTATTGAGTTACTTCCCTTGAAAGTTGTGTCGTCTCTTTCGATCGAACTCCGCGGATGAATCCAGTTTTACTGCGATTTATTCTTTGTTTGGGTAGTAATAGATTGTTCTTGCTTCAGAATATCTATGGCCTGAATTTATGTGTATTGTTTGTCTGAGTAGGACGAGTCTGTCTTATATCTGTATATCTTTACACATCTAAGTCGAACTATATGTTCTTTTGTCTCTAGAGAGGTCAAAGGCTGTTCGGCGGATGTGTCGCTAGAGAGGTGTGTTTTGGCTTCGCCCTGATGATGGGCTGTGTTTTTCTATGTCGGCTTGTAGCCGGAAAAAGTGATCTCTATATTTTTGGGGAAAGTGATAGTCGTCTAGACCTATCATGTATGCTTTACCCCAGTGTTCATTCTTATTGCCAAGGAATGGCAGAATCATATTTCTGATACCCAGGTAATAAAAGATACTCTTTTGAACTCTCGTACGAAGCCACCGTTTTTCGATAGGTACGATTTTGTACATCTGAGAGGATGCATTTAACTAGATGGAAAACGACTCTGATTCCTAGCAGCACTATATCCTGTAGAATGCAGTCAATTGTATCATGATAGAATCTACAGAGCAATGAAACATTTAATGAATGACTAACTTTAAGACAGATTCATTATCTGTATCCAAACGTGAGTGACAGCTCACGAGAGAAGCCATCTTGTAACCAAACATTTAGTGACTTTCAAGAAGAGAAAAGGGATGCCCGTATTATCGCTTGATTAGTCCAGAGATCACTGCTACACATGAGAACCCATTGCTAGCGGTTCAATTTGATTATATGGAAAAATCTGTGCTAGACATTATGTTAAGGAATCTTCGCTAGACGAGGTTAGGTCTAGAAGCCATCTTGGATATTGTTTATAATCTGACGTGCTTTGTCAGTAAACTCAGATGATATATATATGGGCAATACTGAGTGCTTGGCTACTGACAGTCCATTATACTATTATTCTACATGAGTGCCCATGTAACATTGCAAGACCATTTATCCACTGTACCATGATGTATTATGCCAACCTGTGATTTGTCACTATCTGTGCTGTCGAGTGTGTACGTCCAAATTAAACTGTAGTAAAGGTACACAGTCGTTGGTGTCGATGACTTCCAGCCATACATGAGTGTGAGAAAAGAACATTTGTCAACACCACGAACTCTTCTTATCATTCGCATGTTATACACTCAATCTATGTCTACACACCACTGCGTAGGTCAAGTTGACATTCCATACTCAAACCACGAGCAACACCAGAAATTTGTACACATCAGTGGTTAAAAAAATTACTGATAAATTTCCCTTTGACAACCAGGTTCTGAAGGACTTAAAAGTGCTAGATCCAAGCACTAAAGATAATCTCAGGTATCCAAACATCTGCAGATTGGCAGATGCTTTTGCCCAAGATCTTGATCAGGAAGCAGTGAAAGATGAGTTCGATGACTACTGTATGTTGTTTGATGTATGTGTGCCTCTACTAACAGATAGTGGTTAGAAAAAGAGCTTCTGTAGCTATTGACTGGAAGTTGTTGACCAGAAAACTAGTACTGGTGCCATCCGCTTCCCTAATTTGAAAGTCATCATTCAGCGACTGCTGATACTCCCTCACAGCAATGCTGACTGCGAAAGATCATTTTTAATGATGAAAAAAAATCCACACAGACTGCAGGAGGTCCATGAATGCGGACACACTCACTTCTATTTTACAGTGTCAGATTAACAATGATACATGCTGTGCAGACTTTAAGCCCACAAATGCTATTCTGCAAAGAGCTAAAAGTGCATGTGTTGATTATAATACAAAACACTGTACATCGAAAGAACAGTGTACATCATGATCACTAAGTTTTTTATATGTAAAGAACAGCATGAGACTATTAGCATGTTTTATATCACAATAATTCAAATGCTAATAGATTTGTATATGTCATTTTTCATTTTAAAACTATATTGCGTATAATTTATTAATATATTTTTTGCGTAAGGATTTTTGTGTGTTTGTAAGGATTTTTTTTGGTCCGGCGTACAGATTTTTATCTCAGGAGGTTGACAGGTATGGTCATGTATCATTCATATACATGCAACCATCTGAAACACACTCATCTCATGCTTACATAGCCTTGTGTGTTTATATCCAAAGGACTAGCCACGTGTCTATCATTGTCCGCAGGTTCATATGTGTCATAATACACTGGATGTCTTGAATCCAGATCAATAAGAGCTTCCTGGAACCTCACAGGAGCCTTTATACTGTCATCTAGATATCAGCTTTAGTCCCCATCAGCATTTGGTTGTCTAGAGCAAAGATCTTCAACATACAGTGGTGTGTCATTCAAATGAGGACAGACATTGACTCTAAAGTTGAGTTATAATTGTGACAAAATTCCTGCAGGATATGTGAGCAGTCAAAGACAGTGCTTAGTTTATGATGAAACAGTTTGATTGATAGCCCAGACAAAATATAGTGAGACAGGAACTTTGGAAAACCTTTTTAGTTAAATTCAAGATTGCTGAAAAGACTTTTTAAAATTAGTTCTTAAACAACTCAACAATCATTCAAGTTGTGTAATCACTTTTATTCATTCACATTCATCAGTTCACCCTTCATAAGTGCACAAGAAAAGAAAAAAAGATAGATGTACATAATAAATTCAATAATTGTACTTAGCTGACCTATTAATTTTATATTGTTAAAGTTTGAGTTTTATTGAATTGTTTAATTATCATAGGTAGTTACATAGCTAAGGGGCACTTTAGGGTCTGACTTTACTCTGAATACTTTCTGAAGCAGATACCTTCACAGCCGTGACTATCCTGTGATACCAGTGTTCTTCTCCAACATTGGGACTTCACCCTTTTCATACAGAATTCCATTTCTGTTTCTTCAGTACTACTACTGACAATACTGTGACGAAATCAGTTGTACATGTTTATAACTCTCATTCACTCCGGCAGTATCGCTTCATTTCTTTATTTCTCTCTTTCATCGTCCTTTTATTTGGCATAATTTTTGCCCTTTCGTTCATTATTTTACTCTCTATGCTGAATCTAGTAGGGAGAAGTCTCTAACACTCCAATCCCCTAGGGAAGTAATTGCTATGGGACTGTCTTTATCTTGTTTACCATCCCAGACTGGGTTCACGTTCCGCCAGGTAATTAGACCGGCCAGCCGATTATACGTTATCACATAAGCCGGCTGACCCCTTTGAACGTGACGGTCCAACATTTGATCCCAGGTGGATAGCGACCATCCCTGTGTTTGCACAAGACGGGAGTGCACGATAGACTTAAAGAAAGCCACATTGTCTGTCGGCGACCTTGTCTGCTGGACAGACGAAAACACAGGTTATAAATACGTAATTAGCTTCCGGCAGGCCTCTGTCTGTATCAAAATTACAGATAACCCGTCTGGGCGGAAGGTATTATCGAGGGATGAGTCACAGATTTGTTTGTATGAAGATGCCATCGGAAGTATTACGACTTATTAGACAGAGGTCACGCGTGGAATATTAAATGTAACAATTTAAACCACGTGGGGAATATTTTGAATTAAAACACCTCAACCCAGTGCTAGAGAGATTTGATTGGTTTGATTTGAGATGCCGGAATAAACAATGAATTCCATTGGAAAGTTCGGGGGAAACACAATCTGTGATTGAACTGAGAAGTGGGAAATATAATCTAGCGAATTCAGGACACAGAACAGACAGCTTTGCAACTTCAAACGAGCAACTCATAAAAAGCCAGAAAGAAAAGGATCGGACCTAGAATTCCATACGTATAAGTGACAGATCGAAGTATTTGGGATACTTACTTACTTACTTACTTAGTCGTTCCCCTTCTACCGTGAGGTGTAGAGGTTTGGAAGAGAGAGCGCCAGACCATTCTATCAGCTGTCTTCTTCCTGGCCTGGTTCCATTCTAGTCCTCGGTCCTTCAAAGATTGTCCAATGTTGTCCTCCCAGCGGACTCTGGGTCGTCCTGGAGGTCTGGATCCCTGGCTCTTTGTTTCCCATGACTGTCGTGGCAGCCGATCCTCTCCCATTCTGCAGACATGGCCAAACCATCTTAGTTGGGACTGTTCTATTTGGGTCTGCAGCGGATGGGATTTTAGGCCTTGACGGATCGTCTGGTTGCGGACCATGTCTCCTCCCGTCACCCCAACCACTTTCCTCAGATACCTCATTTCTGAGGTTTGGATCTGGCTTTTGTGGGTTGTAGTCATTGCCCACGACTCGCATCCATATGTCAAGACTGGGACACAGGCGGAGCGGCATACAGCCATCCCCGTTGTCTTACCAACCTCTTTCTTGCTGAGGAATCCACGATTTATGGCATCAAAGTGATTTCGAAGCTTCTAATACAGAGCTGCGTCCATCCAAAGCTGTGCAAGGAGATTGTATAACCCAAAACTTTGGGGTAAATTGTGAACAGTTATTTTACAAAATGAAATTTGACATGTTTCTTGCTCAGTGGTTATAAATGAGGCTGGCAACCTCAACATAAGAAAAGAGTATTCATTATTCACGCTGGGTTAAGGTTTTAGAGTATTTGTCGAGTCAGACAATTTTAGTGAAATCGACAATGAGAGTGGACTGACAGAATTATAGACAAAACACAGATAATGTGTAAAAATAGTGTGAACTTGAGACAAACCTGGAAGAGGATTCATTAAAGCTATCTCTCTTTCCAAGCCCCATCACACTTATATAGTCTTAAGAACCACCCGCTCTCTCTCTCCTTTCTCACCGTCATGTAGAGACAATGGTAAGAGCTGCAATATTAAGTATGGATGAAGGGTCGTGAACAGCGCAGTAACACAAGGTTAAAATTTATTAAAGCTCTCTTTTGCTTGTACAGAAGAAGAAGCATAAAAAAATCTCAGCAAAATAAGTGATCAGAATAACAAAGTTAACAATTATATTAATTCATAAATCAAAGAAAACTAAACCACCAATTCCTCCTGTAGATCATGACAAAATAAGTAAACAGAGCGTTAATCGTTCGGCCGCGTGTGAGAATTTTCAAATACCACGGTCAGTGTCTTTTTATGTTAAATCCACTGGAGACGCTACCTTGCCGTTTTCACCACTGTGGACGCTATCCATGCACCGTGTTCACACACACACCCCCCCAAAAACAACCAAGCTAGGCTGTATATTACCTAAGTCTATATTCTGCCTACTACTACTCGCAGAGTCCGTACTGACCAGTAGACTAACACATCAAGGGGGTCAACTGAGGACGACCGCCCGTTTCTTGCGCTCTTAACCGGCGCGGAAAAAATATAATAGGCTTGCCTCGTAGACCAAACTTGGTGAGTAGATCCAGTTGGGTCTGAGTTGAGACGGACAGATATAAGTTAACCATTGCTCAGCACTATACCGCATGGTCCTTGACTTCTGGATTATCTTCTGAGCGCTCCCTTCGGCCAGAAGCGTCATTACACTTCTATCTACATCTCTGCCAAGAGTAATCTTGTGCGAAGGTAAACACCTTTGACGACCCATTTAGATACTCTTGAGTTTTGGTCATTGTTGGACCACTACTGCAAAGCAGGGGAGGCAATCCGTGACATATACATACTTAAAAACCTTACGCTACAAAGATAGTCCATTAGCAGAAATTGCTGTTAAGGGAGTGAAGTGTTAGGGACGTCACTTTACTATTCCAACTTTTTGAGGTGGGTCCAAAGCAACCAGCGGCACTTGGGCTTTCAGCCCTTCGGCCCAATGACATGTCATTGCAAGGCTGGGGAACCTGAGGACTTTCCTTCCAACCCGGTCAGGAGCTTCGCTCCTTCCCATCCACAGAGGGTTTATCACAGGAGCCGTTCAGGCTATTCAGTCAAATTTCCGGCCGTAAACATTTCTTCAAACGCTGACGCCCGGGTTTGAACCATGAACACCTGGTCGCCAGTACAACGCCGAAGCCATTATACCAGCGCGGCTCCCGAATAGCAGAGATAGGGAGATATAGAAAGACAGACAGATAGGCGGACGGCATTCTGACAGACAGACGGACAGACAGACAGATGGAAGGACGGACGGACAGACAGATAGATGGATTGATAAATAGACAGACAGATAGATTAGATAGATAGACAAACAGACAGACAGACAGATAGATAGATAGATCGATAGATAGATAGATAGATAGATAGATAGATAGATAGATAGATAGATAGATAGATAGATAGATAGATAGATAGATAGATAGATAGAACCGCGTGAGATATATTCAGATTCTGAACAAAACCTAAATAGACGATGAAAGGTGAGAGACTATATGATCTTTAAGAGACACAACAAGGTATCTGTGTAGTGGCAATGCCAGAGAACTTGATATGGTATTTGACGAAATGTGTGTGCTATACAATGTTACTTTTGTCTGTGAATGTAAAAACATATGTGGGATCCCGTTACACGCCCATTGAGGCATATTGGGAATATGGTGTTAGGCCCATATTTTCTTGACCATCGGCACACTAGGGGTGATGTGATCAGCATCATGCGGACCGCGTTGACATTCCCAGAGCTGCTCTGGTACCCAATTCATGAGGCAGGGTCGACCCCGCAGCCGTTTTCGGTCTAAAAAGTCTCACCTCAACTATGTATTGAACCATGGACTACCGAGCTAGGAAGCCAGTGTATGTGCAAGAACTGATTTTGTGTTTGAACATGATTGCATGTCTCGAAGATGTTTTGTTTTTTGTCAAGTGTCTCTGGAGACAAGCTTTCGTGTGTAAATAATATTACGTGAGGAGGTGTATGACTTTTATGCGTAAATGTGTAGATAATGATATGTGTGGGTGATGATTTCTGTTGTTATACCAAATGGAACAGGTGTATCAGATATTATAAATGTGCTCTTACACGTCAGCGTCCGATAGACAGAGTGGTTAGAGCGCTGCTCTCTCGCAGTAAAGGTGCATTGTTCGATTCACGGTATCGACATGCTTCAGTCTACCCAGTTGTAAAAGGGTACTAGACTTTGCACTTGAGTTAAGGAAGGAAAAGGCAGGGAAGAAGGGAACAGGCCACCTCACCTCTCGATGCTGGACCCAGTATAGTGAAGTTTCTAACACTTCACTCCCTTACGGCAGTATCTGCAAGGGACTACCTTGACCTTTATTACACGTAAATCTAGTTCCTGGGGGTCTATACAGAGACAAAGGAAGAATAGTACTACTGCACCATCAGGCATGTCGTACAAGGCGTACAGTTTGGAGACTGCATAGGAGTGGCAACTTCATCATGTTGAACAAATTATCACAGAAACCAGCGCTGCATGAGCATTTAATATTGGTGCAAGGCTTCTAGCAAGGAGCCAGCTATAGTGGTGGCGCCATGCTTCGTATGGAGCAGACAGGGAAATGATGAATATTGATGATTACTTGTAACAAATGCACTCTTTTGTTTGAGTTCCTTAATTAACCTGTTTATGGGGATTGTGACCTACGCTGGTAACTGTGTAATACTGAACTATTTGCTCGCCGTGTACACTGTGCTTACTTTTGTCGATTTCAACTAACAAATCAAACAACTTGAGTTAAATGGATTGGAAAAAATCATGTATAGGAGGAAAGTCATATAAAACAACTGGAAACAACAGAGTAGGCAGGCCATATAAACAACTGAAAAAAACAAAACTATCAATAATGCTGCCACTTACAGATTGAATATCGTAGATTTGAAGAGTACTCTATCATTCTATAATCTTTGGAGTGGTACAACGCGTTATATAAAATTGTCATTCAACATTCAATGTAAACAGATTCTGCAATCGATACTGAATAGCTCTGTTATCAAGTTTCGTAAGTAATAAAGAGCGTCAATGGAAGAGTACGCCATATCACTTCGCAAAAAGTCTTATTCGTGTGGTTTCTTCTGCAATTTTTTCACCGGGTAAGTCTGCTAACCTCACGCAGAACTTTGTTAGTCGATTACCACGTGCATTAACTAAACAAGTGCCCCCTGCCCTTGTCGGGGGTCTGTGATGAGACAAATAAAGAACAGGACTACGCTTCTGTTGGGCACGTTGCAAAAGGCAACTAATATTACGCTGTCCATGTGACTAGCAGCCTCATCAGGTAAAACACATTGCTAAAGAAACTAACGTTGTAGGAATGTGTTCATCGACGAAGACCTCCTGAAAGTGGTGGTTCCATGCTCAATAGGGATCGCAAAAAGAGATGGTGATGATGGTTATGACTCTACAATTATTGTGACTAGTACTTGGGGCCCACACAGAATAGCTACTCTATAAATACAAGTGTAAAAGCCCTCCATAATACGGGAATTAAATTCAAAAGCACCAATACCTAACGGCAATTTTACTTATTCAAAAGTATTTTACAAAACCACTGTGCATCACCACAGTACAAGAACTACGTAGCAGCAGCGATGATCCCAATGTGTGTATACGGGATCACACATTCTATAAATATATTTTTGTGAACACCTTTATTTGCGCATTGTTCTTTGGTAAGTGATACTATTTTCGGGAGAGTACATGTAAGGGAAACAATACAATTAATGTCTATCTTTCAACCAAAGTTGCATCCCTTAGCGTTAGTGACAGAAAAAGCTGGGATATTATATATAGGATTGATGATTGGAAGTAGTTTAACGCTCCATGCAGAACTTCTTTCTTTACTCTTTTGCTCCTTATGGGACATGGGGCAACCAATGCAGTACCCCTCCACGCATCAAGCTTGCACCAAGTCACTTGTATGCTCTTGTGTTTGTTTTTGTAGCTATTTATTTTACACAGTGAGGTTGCCAACCCCATGAAACCATACAGAACTGTAACTCTATAATTATTGTAAGGCTGAATCAATACTAATAACATTTATGGTTTGTCTGTAACTTGCGACACGCAACTGAGGGAGGCAGTCATTTGGAAAATCCAAAACCAAGCAAGAACAAACAATTACATCCCTTGACAACAAGAGCTCACTGTAAATATTTTTTCGAATTCTTCTACTTTGCTCAGACGTCCAGTTGCATGTTTTAGAAAGAAGCAGTTATAAGCCGAATGATCCATTGATCAATGTCTTTTAATGATTTTTTAAAAACAAATATTTCCATTACCGCTGTACTGTGACTCAAAGAATGCATTCATCTTGAGCACTTCTATAAGGCTTATATAACAAAAATACTTTAATGCAGTTAAGATAATAAAAACTTACACAAACCAACGAGCGTCAGTTGTATATTGGCTAGAATTGTTGCATTGTTCGTGCACTGAGCTGAGATCCTCCTTGTGTGATCTAAGGGAGGAGATCGTAGCACTGATAGAGTAGTCCGTGTGCAATGAGGATGGTACTTAAAACCAAACCAAACCAACCTTGTTGTTATCCCATCCCATCCCACAACTAACATAATTACCGATGTTAAGAACAATAATAAGAGAAGGAAGAACGTTGGGCCTAAATAATGTGCAAGAGCTAAGAGGAGTGGCGTCACAACGAACAACCTGGAGAGCACTGGTTTCTGCCTTATGCGCCGTGTTTGGCGCTTAAAGAATTTATTATTATTATTATTATGTTACGTCGGTCGGTCTCACTCAAAATAGTAACTCGCTCCAGAAAAAAAAGTGCGCAACGCACGGTGTGGAACTTGCGTGGCGTGGGTGTTATTAAAAACAAATACTTTGGTTTTTTTTTTTGTTCTTTTTGTTCTTTCACGAAATTAGTACTCGCTCGACAAAGAAAAAGTGCGTAAAAATTGGTGTGATCTTTTGAAAACAATCACGCAACCGTGTTGAAAAATTGTATTGTTTCCATTATATACACTCTCCCGAAAATAGTTATAATCAACAAAGAAAAGCGTTCAAATGACGGTGTTCATGAACAGTTTGATTACACTGTATAACGGAAAGAAAACAAAAACACTCTAAGAATGTACTTCTATCTGCTCATCCGGGAACGGAAACAGCACACTATAATTAAAAACCCGTCAAGTTTGACAGGTTATTGCTAGTTAATCATAGTTTCAAGCATCTGTATATGTTGATGGGCTTACTTGAGTGGTGGAAGGTGAAAGGTGGAAGGAAACTGAAAGGAAGAAACTGAATTTAGGAGAAATGGTAAATCCTCAATCCATTAGAAAGAAATCACCTAATTATCTACCGTCATTTCGTGACGGATTACTTGCTAGTTTTAATAATTGGGGGTCGAAGTGGCTATGAGAAATGGCGTCCGCCTTTAATTCTAAAGGTACCGGGTTCGGTTATCAGTATAGGGAATATATTTTATTAAAATTTTTTCGGAACAGTGAGTCCGAATAATGTCATACTCTCCCCTGATCTACTGAGTAGTGAGATTGGATGTCAAGCCTTCTCGGATAAGGGCGAACAAATTGGAGGTCCCCCCCTCCCCGTGTACATGTTGTGCACGTTAAAAATCCCTCGACAGGGGAAATCATAAAGAGCAGGCCATACGGCAACTGACCTGGAAAATTTACAAAATTAAGAAAACCTACCCACCACAAAAATATGTATTGAATGTGTGATTTCTGTATACACACATTAGGATCCTCGCCGGTGCTACGGAGATCGTGCACTGTGCTGAGATTCTCCCTGTGTGATCTAAGAGAAGATATCGGAGCACTGATGGATTTGTCCGTATGCAATGAAGATTGTCCTTAAAACCACAAACCAAACAAGTTAAATTATAACTTCTCTTTGTAGAATAATCTGGCAAGATGGGACTTTCGATGAATGAAACCAAGAAGGCGGAGAAATTATAAATTTGTTCATATTTATACAAATATTAGCTACACAATTGTTGTAATCTCGTATTGCTTGCTAAAAGCCTGAATCAATACTGAAATTATCGGCAATAAATTATAGGCGGTATAAAGTGCTGTGTTTAGAAACGTCAAAAGAGGTATATCGATCTGTCCTGTGTAGAATTTTATCTGCAGGGCTAGCTAATTTGTTCTCGTTGCTTGTCATGTCAAATCAAAGGTAATTCTGGACCTGGTTTCTGTTATCTTCAGTGGGTATTATGTGACACGATCTCGTGTGAATACTGTCGGTATCGTTCGGGGAAATTGATTCCAGTCAAAGACTATATCGATATGAATGTTATCGTTAGAACTCCAGAAATAGATTATCCGGAACTGCAGGTCGCAAATCGTAACTGCAAATGGTTTGTTGATGTTGTTTATTTGTTTTTTGTTTTTTAAATGATGACGTAGACAAATTCTCATGGCATGGAAAGATGTCAACAAAATAATTGATAAATAGTACTGCAGACAGAAAGTTGTGGAGAGACAGAATCGCCAATGCCACCAAACATGGTACTTGAAGAAAAACAAGAAGAAGGCAAATTATTAAGTGACAAATGTCGACTTTTTGTTTTGTCCCTGTCATACCTGAACTGCGTCTTGTTATTTTCATCGTCTCTCTAATGTTGCATGGTTATGAATCACATTGGTGAATTTTGTTTTCGTTTCATGATCATCATCATCATCATCATCATCATCATCATCAAAGATTTTTAAAATCAACATCATTCTCTTCATCATCATCATCTTCTTCCTCTTCATTCTTTGTTTTTGCTAAAAAAAATAGGGTGGGTGTTTAAAATTGCCTGACGTTATAGGTGGCTATATATCGTATATATAACATACACGTTGTTGGGACAAAGAATAAGGACGAAATGTCGGCACACAAACAATGGTGCACATTTCATGAAAAGAATACAAATCAATTGTTCTTAGAAATACAAATGAACTAAAAAACAAACAGTAAACATATACAAGGTACAATAACTTGTGGGAAATACAGAAAGTCGTGACACTTTGTTGACAACTGTGATTGAAGGAAAATTTTAGAGAAAACAGGCAAGATCAAAACAACAACGAGGGATAAAGAACGTTGAAGAAATGAACAGAAGATTGTCTAATAGTGTACCTCAGCTGGGCAAGAAGCAGAACATTGCGAAGAACAGTTACAGTCAATCTTTGAGGGGCAAGTCAGCTGTTAAATGTTTGTTCAAGCAACATTGTTCTACTTAATGTCGTATTTATCTTAATCATAACCAATCAATCAATCAATCAATCAATCAATCAATCAATCAACACCCTTTAACTCTCTAAGAAGAATAGGCCTTCAACAAACACATGCCAAGTTCTCCTGTCACGTGCCATTAGCTCAAGTTCTTTCCATGTTTTCCTCATCATTTTCACCTCTGTATCTACATGTGTTTTTGGTCTACCTCTGTTTAGTCAGATTCCACTGGATTCCATGTGTGGCAGATAAGGGAACGAATAATGAGAATCAGATATAGGAAAGTCTAGGTAGAGTAGAAAAAGGGGGTGCGCGAATAAGAATGTGCATGAGAAAATAGGTGAACGGAAATCCAGTGAGGCACGCTTTCCAGCTAGAGTCAGAAGCGTGAGTTAAGCAGTGCAGATGGCACATACCGGAGAGAGACAAGGGTAGCCATGTTGAAGGCAATAGTCAAGTAGAATGTGTATGAAAATTCTCAGGGAAGGAGACTAGATTCGGTGGTGATTAACCCAACATATTTGACAATGAGAATTCTCGTCTAAGAAGGAAGAACAGTGGTATGAGTTAGATTCTATTCAGAAGGGAAAAAGGTACGTAGGGTGAATTTTTTTACATCTATACAGTAGTCCTATTCTTCATCTATAGAAGGGAAAAGAACAACCCCGGAGGCGTCCGGTATTACATAGATAACCTGAACACAGAACGACATATAACAATAGACAAGGATTTGTTAGGAAGAAAGAACAGAGGTAGATACTGATAGCACCTGAATAACCATTTTGGTTAGACACTATAATGTGTAGTTACAATGCTGAACGAGAGTTGACGAAGGAAGAGTGACGGACCAAGATTGTAGAGGTCAAAGTAACAACAGTGGTCCACATCAATGTAAATAAACTATTTTCAGTTGACTGTGGCGTTGACTAGTTATATGGAAGCTCTGTTTGGCGTTGTGTCATCGCTCGTTGTGTGTGTGACTATTGTAATCATTCATCATGTCATCGCTAGCTACTGAAGCAAAGAACCTGGGCATGCAACGGCCATGTGAGGTAACCACCTGTTAGCGCAGGCGACCACACCATATAGAATTGATACAGCGACCACCGGTGCCACACATGTCTGTTGTGATCTTAATCATATCATTGTTGTTATTGTTTTTTTTTTGGGGGGGGAATCCGCAGTGTAAGAGACGTAGAGGTTGACTGATGACACATGGAGAAGAGAACAGGAGATAGGAATGAAAATGACGAGGATGACATAAAAAGACCTGGAATAGTTGGCTCACAAGTAAACTGTCTTTGTTGAAGGCCCATGCTCCTTGAGGAACTAAAAGGTTTTGATTGACTGATTGATAATCGCCTTATTCTACTTATATATGTAGTATTTCCATCATCGTTATAATTATTACCTGTCACCTTCATAAGGATCATATAACCTGTCAACACATTCACGCCAACCCTTGCTGTCCATCTTCATTCTATTCAACGTCTTTCTATGATTCCTTTATTTTTTTCATGTCTGTTTCCAGTATCCGTCTAGATGTAGTTTTTATGTCTGTTTCCAATTGCCGTCTACATGAAGTTTTCATGTCTGTTTCCAATTGCCGTCTAGATGTACTTTTCATGTCTGTTTCCAGTGGCCGTCTACATGTAGTTTTCATGTCTGTTTCCAGTTGCCGTCTAGATGTACTTTTCATGTCTGTTTCCAGTTGCCGTCTAGATGTACTTTTCATGTCTGTTTCCAGTTGCCGTCTAGATGTAGTTTTCATGTCTGTTTCCAATTGCCGTCTAGATGTACTTTTCACGTCTGTTTCCAATTGCCGTCTAGATGTAGTTTTCATGTCTGTTTCCAGTGGCCGTCTAGATGTAGTTTTCACGTCTGTTTCCAGTGGCCGTCTAGATGTAGTTTTCATGTCTTTTTCCAGTTGCCGTCTAGATGAAGTTTTCATGTCTATTTCCAATAGCCGTCTAGATGTAGTTTTCATGTCTGTGTCCAGTGGCCGTCTAGATGTAGTTTTCATGTCTGTTTCCAGTTGCCGTCTAGATGTAGTTTTCATGTCTGTTTCCAGTGGCTGTCTAGATGTAGTTTTCATGTCTGTTTCCAGTAGCCGTCTAGATGTAGTTTTCATGTCTGTTTCCAGTGGCCGTCTAGATGTAGTGTTCATGTCTGTTTCCAGTCCCCGTCTAGATGTAGTTTTCATGTCTGTTTCCAGTGGCCGTCTAGATGTAGTTTTCATGTCTTTTTCCAGTTGCCGTCTAGATGAAGTTTTCATGTCTGTTTCCAGTAGCCGTCTAGATGTAGTTTTCATGTCTGTGTCCAGTGGCCGTCTAGATGTAGTTTTCATGTCTGTTTCCAATGGCCGTCTAGATGTAGTTTTCATGTCTGTTTCCAGTTGCGTCTAGATGTAGTTTTCATGTCTGTTTCCAGTGGCCGTCTAGATGTAGTTTTTCGTCGTGATCTACCTTTTTTAACCTGGAGATGCCAAAACAAGAACAGCCTTGTAATGCTATCAACTGGTTTTCTCAGTGTGTGGCCTTACCAATACTTGCGTCTTCTTCTCACCTCGTGTCATCACTTCCTTATTGGTGATCTTGTAGTGCCATTTAAAAAAAATCCGTCTACGACACGCGTCTTTAACTTCTTTATTGTTGGGGTCTTGTTGTCCATGTTTCAGAGCCTTATAGTAGGACTTTTCTTGTTGTCCATGCTTCAAAGCCTTATAGTAGGACTTTTCTTGTTGTCCATGCTTCAGAGCCTTATAGTAGGACTTTTCTTGTTGTCCATGCTTCAGAGCCTTATAGTAGGACTTTTCTTGTTGTCCATGCTTCAGAGCCTTATAGTAGGACTTTTCTTGTTGTCCATGCTTCAGAGCCTTATAGTAGGACTTTTCTTGTTGTCCATGCTTCAGAGCCTTATAGTAGGACTTTTCTTGTTGTCCATGCTTCAAAGCCTTATAGTAGGACTTTTCTTGTTGTCCATGCTTCAAAGCCTTATAGTAGGACTTTTCTTGATGTCCATGCTTCAGAGCCTTACAGTAGGACTTTTCTTGTTGTCCATGCTTCAGAGCCTTATAGTAGGACTTTTCTTGTTGTCCATGCTTCAAAGCCTTATAGTAGGACTTTTCTTGTTGTCCATGCTTCAGAGCCTTACAGTAGGACTTTTCTTGTTGTCCATGCTTCAGAGCCTTATAGTAGGACTTTTCTTGTTGTCCATGCTTCAGAGCCTTATAGTAGGACTTTTCTTGTTGTCCATGCTTCAGAGCCTTACAGTAGGACTTTTCTTGTTGTCCATGCTGCAGAGCCTTACAGTAGGACTTTTCTTGTTGTCCATGCTTCAGAGCCTTATATTAGGACTTTTCTTGTTGTCCATGCTTCAGAGCCTTACAGTAGGACTTTTCTTGTTGTCCATGCTTCAGAGCCTTATAGTTGGACTTTTCGTGTTGTCCATGCTTCAGAGCCTTATAGTAGGACTTTTCTTGTTGTCCATGCTTCAGAGCCTTAAGTAGGACTTTTCTTGTTGTCCATGCTTCAGAGCCTTATACAGTAGTAGGACTTTTCTTGTTGTCCATGCTTCAGAGCCTTATAGTAGGACTTTTCTTGTTGTCCATGCTTCAGAGCCTTATAGTAGGACTTTTCTTGTTGTCCATGCTTCAGAGCCTTATAGTAGGACTTTTCTTGTTGTCCATGCTTCAGAGCCTTACAGTAGGACTTTTCTTGTTGTCCATGCTTCAGAGCCTTACAGTAGGACTTTTCTTGTTGTCCATGCTTCAGAGCCTTATAGTAGGACTTTTCTTGTTGTCCATGCTTCAGAGCCTTATAGTAGGACTTTTCTTGTTGTCCATGCTTCAGAGCCCCAACGGTCACTTTGATTACGGAAACAACAACAAAAGGATTGATTTGTCGTTGCCCTAATGACGCCATTAGGCGTGATGGGAACAGCGGCAAAGAAAATCTATTCGCTGTTGCCCTTAAGACGCCACTAGGCGTAATGGCCACTGACTGCTTTGCCGGTCGTTGGCTAAGGACGGAAGAAGAAGAAGAAGATGCTTCAGAGCCTTATAGTAGGACTTTTCTTGTTGTCCATGCTTCAGAGCCTTACAGTAGGACTTTTCTTGTTGTCCATGCTTCAGAGCCTTAAGTAGGACTTACTGTGATATTCGAGGATTCAAATTTTCGTGTTGAACTTGATTTATTTTGATGTTGATATACTGTGTTCCCAGTGGGATGAAAGCTCTTCTTTGATCACAGTTATTCAGCCTGTCTTTTAGGAATACAACTAAAATTATTAGTTTTTTTACAGTGTAGTGCACTGCATGTCATATTTAATTAATGTATATGAATCATGGTACCGACACGCACTAGTCTACCCAGCTGTAAATGAGTACCTGACTTTGAGTTAGGGAAGGAAAAGGCAGCGAGGAAGGGAACAGGTCACCCCACCTCTCGATGCTGGACCTAGTATGGTGAAGTCTCTAACACTTTATTCCCCTACGGCAGTATCTGCCATGGGACCACCTTGACCTTTTTTTTATGCTGGTGACGACTCTACAACGAGCATACCTAAATGTATTATAAGTTTCAGTGAAGAACACACGGCTATAAGTGAAGAACACAGGCTATAAGTGACGAACACACATAATTAAGTGAATAACACACATCGTTAGGTGAAGAAATACAACAGGAACATTGACAAATTTAGCAGATCATCCAGTAATCGAGCCAACAAACAAACGTATTATTTGCGTAGTGAAATTTAATATTTCTGTTGCTCGTTATCTTTCATAATTTATTTGTAGTATTGACCTTCTGAAAGAATTATACAAGAATAAAATAGGAAATATCACGTAACAGTAGTTATACACATCACACAGTAAAAATATCTCTTAATATGAATGTAAATGGCACAGTTAGAAACTCGAAGTTATCGAAAGACTTTTAGTAACACCTTTTTTTATGCACAACTTCAGCATAACATTTTTTTCCAAATAAAGCTAGTTTTCCCTTCAATGTAACACTGAACGGTGTCTGATGTCCGTATCTATACTAATTGTATACATATGGTATCAATAGGTAGGTACCTTGCAGTCCATCCCTGTAACTAAAATCAGTTTAGTGATCAAAGAATACTGCGGTATTCTTGTTTGTTAACGCCTGGTTCATCCTCTCTTCTTTTCTTTTTTTTTTCACGTACCGTGCCTGGTGGCTTAAATGATCATGTCTTTCTACAACCTCATGTTTGGAGTCCTGTTTTTCAGTTTGTTGTTGTTGACATGTTTCTATGCTACGATGTTAAACTTTCCAGAATCTTCTCTCGTTGTCACCCTTTATCTTCTTTTCCTTCAAATCTTTCCTGTTGTCACTAGACATTCCAACTTTTTTCTTTTCATAACATGCCACAAACAGCAGACTCTTTCTAAACCGAGTAATTAGCATTATTGGCGTATTTGTTCTTTGTAGAACATTCTCGAGCTTTTTTTTTTTTTTTTAGCTGTCTATGGTATTTTTTATATTCTTCAGTAAAACTACATCGTTGTGGCCTCCAGGGATTTACTTGCTACTTAAGTGATTGTCTATGACTTTAAAAATTGTTTTGGCGAGGCGTGTCCCGTTGAATCTAGTCGGTTATGTTAGGGCGCATGTCCAAATATAAAAGACCTTGTAGTTTGATTAATTAATTATAGATGGCGAAGAAGTGTCTTTCTTACTTTCAATATATTGAAATGCATTCTTTTCTTTTTAACTTTAATTTTGTTTAAATTGTTGCGTAGAACGATTTCACTCTCTATAACACTGATCCTGTTGCTTTTCTGTTTGTTGTTTCTCAGTTGCATTTTCCATTTGACGCTTTTAGTATTATCAGGCAGTTAAATATAGAAATATGTTTCAGGATTGTCCCTTATATTTTGACGCTGAAACTGTCGAATTATGTTTCTTTGAGATGGCCATTACTTCTGATTTAATGCTATATAGGCAGACACACTTAATATTAACTTGTCACTTCAAGGAACCGAAATAAAAGGACGTCAGTTGTTTCCTAAAACATGGGTAAAATAAGGGAAAGTATAAAACTCCGATCTATACTAGTTTGGTCACTGCTTGGACAATGGAAAACAAGATTTATCCTATTTAACACGATAAATCTAGTTATTCTATATTATATATATATATATATATATATATGTATATATATATATATATATATATATATATATATATATATATATATATATATATATTTATTTATTTATTCTATATATAATATAGAATATATTATATATACATATAGTTAGTGCGAGATGGATTGTAGAAAGGAATAAGAAATAAAGACCTAACACCATAATTTAAACGTAGATAGCTTTGACATAAGCTGAAGAACCAACTTCCATTGAACCTCCTAAGCACTGATGACCAACCTTTAGGAAAAAAGACAGACAAATATAACAAAGAACATACACACAGAGGGTATACAAAGACATAAGTGAAGAACGAAGGATACACTTCAAGACACAAGGAGAATGTGGCCGAGAGACGAACACAATGGTACCATTAAATCCGCTGGTTAATGCATCCAAGGGAGCCAAGCGTATGATTAATGTACCAGTTTATGCAAGACAGAGTTACCTGCAGTTGTGGAAACGTACACTGTCAATGATTGCAGTGGACAATCAAGTAAGCGCTTTTCGCATGAACACGTCATTTCTTTTTATGCACATGGTAGCAACTTGAGATAATATTACATTTTTATTGTAAAACATTTTTTTAAACGTCGACACTTGTTAAACGAAACACCAACCAAACAGACTGAAAAACACCAGTAACAAAAATAGTTTGACATCATAAATATAAGAAAATGTCAGTAGATGAATATTTTCAATAATGATTAAACACATTTTAAAAATATAAATATACCAAAATATAAAAAGAAATCTCTCTATGTAATAAAATGATCATTGTGAACAAAAATTAACTAGTATATTAATCAACATCAGAGTCAATACAGCAAAATGTTGTGACATCGAATATTACCATTTGACTCTCGATGTTTCCATTTTGCGCAGATATGCATGTTTGATTTATTTTCCTCCTGGAACACAACTATTTTAATCATATACGACTTTGTAACTTGAGTGAGTAGTATTGCTTGCTCTGTCCTGCACTTTATTAACATATATTTCAATGTTCTGACAGAAATGTTTTCAAATTACACAAAAAATATGTATTGAAACAAACAGCTAAACACGATCAAATAAATTCACCAGAAATGTAATTTAATATAAATAATAAAGTTTTTTGAAAACAATGATTGTCGAATTTGTAATTCTAAATATTAAAAAAAATAATAATAACTTAGATCTATATTAAATATAACGTGCAATTGAAAACAATTCCACATGAAACTAACAAGAGTACGTAAGTATGAGAACAAGCGATCACGTTTAGCTGTGACTTGTGACAAGAAGACATGAAGTAACTAAATTATGTTTGCGAATTATCAATTTCTTATGATAAAGGAAAAAAATTAAGCAATGGAGTGTGAAAACTAAGGAAGAAGTAGTTACATCTGTTGTACGAATCAAAGACATGTACACATAAAACAGGAACAATCAAAGCTTGTACAATGCCCGAGAGAACAAGCCAGTCACCACGGACAACAAAGAATAAACAGCTTTTATCTTGTGTACGATTCAAATAATATGTACAAACAAGAAACAGAAAGAATCACAGCTCATAACATTTCGCGTGTACAAATCAGTCATCACTGACAAACAAAACAAACAAACATCTACACGTCTTTAACGAAGCACTTGAAACCTAACAAGAAACAGCGAACGTATTTCGAACCAGTCAACAACTTGCCTTTGAACTGGGTCATAAATCCTGTTAATTACTGGAATCTTAACGAGTTATTGGCTCACTCTGATACAACATGACCTTAACACGTACACAGACACACGTATATACTAATATGTGTACGCGAGCACAAGGAAAGACACAAGAAGTACACATGTGTAATTAAGGCACGCTTGCTTATACCCTTTTAATTCTCATACACACCTACATGCAAAGACACACTCATGCATAATCACATACATATATACTATAGTGCGTTTCAAAAAGATCGGTCGACGATTGACTTCAAATATCTTCATATTCCTTGCACTGATAAACATGATTTTTTGCATGTGGTCTTATATTTTCAATGTCCTAAAGTTTTTATAAAATTCAATGTTGCAGGTAGTGTTCTTTTCTTGCAACGGCTAATTCCTTTGATCTTTTTTAACGAAGTAATTATTTTGTCCTGGAAGAAAATAATTTACCGTAAATGACGGAAGTTGTATATTTTCGGCAAAGGCATCTATAAAATTCGAATGTTAAAGGGGTTTGTTAATTGATTACTACGTGAGGTCCTTTTTTATTTCTTCGAAATATTTGAGAGAATAATAACGCCTATTCGTTGCAAATGTTACTTTTTATACTAAAACGTGAATGGATGCATGAAGAGGTGAAAGTACTGTGTATGTTAAAAATAGTAGTGAAATCGTGGAGATAAAAAGGAAATGAATTGGTTTACATATACACAGACCTAGAATACCGCAAGATACGCCTATGAACTGAAATACACAATCAGTAGAACGGTAACTGAGCGCACCGGAAGGATCAATGTAATGTTCAAAACAGTGCGATAGTGAGCTGAAACACTGGGAAAATCACGTAAACTTGCGTTCAAGATGTTAAATCGAAATAGCGCACAAATATGAAGGGGTAAGCCCTCTCAATACACGGTTGGACTAGGAGGTGGTCGATTTTGTATACTTTAAATAAAGAAAATTTAAAACCATAAGTTTGTTAACGAGGAAAAAAATATTCCCCTCGGGACATAGCGATCATTAGGTCATATGCAAAGTTGCAACAATTACGATCAAGTTGTTGCAGAGATATTGAATATTAAACAGCGGCAAACATTGTGAAACGCACTATAGTCTAAATTCACAAACGCAAGCACATATACAACTGAACATATGTGACAGTGGACGTTGTGGAAAGGGAGGAAAATCTGTAGATCGCTTGTGCTAAGGGAAATAATCACAAGACTTTCTTTATTGTAGTTCTTCTGGAAAAGACTGGTTATTCACCAGAGATGTTGCTTCCAGAAGTAAGGAACAACCCCGGGAATCAGGAGTACTCGTAAGTGCCTTTGTTGTTTTAAAACGGAACTTGAAGGGTTGACTATAAACAGCAACTTTAACAGTCAAGGGACATTTCAATAGTGCAGAGTATTTGATAAGTCCAAATGGTTATAAAAGATATTCTTTATTTCCTTTCGTTTCCAAAGCAATTAGTGGCAGTTCGAGAGAAATTTCTGGTGGGGAGGAAATGAAAACTGCCAGCTTTAGCCTCGAAGGCGAAAGGCTTACGGCTCCTCAATACTGTAGTCGTTTTGTGACATCTGTGGAAATCCTAGCGAAATAACAATTCGAACGAGACTTTGATTAAAACTAAGTCGAACTTACAAATAGTGGAGTAAACCAAAATATAATCGTTGCAGGGATTAGTGCTGGGTCACTAATTACCCTGGTTGGTAGGAGATCTCTAGACGGTTATTTTCTTGTCCTAACCGTATAAGTCAAAGGCTTTGTGTTCAGTATTAGGGGATGCGCCAGGTTGCTCCACACCTCGACTAGAGAACGCCTTATGTTGGTTTGACTCTAGCTCTGAGATAACTGTCTCAAGCTCTCTGACTGGTTACTATGATGCATCAGTCTTTATACTAGTCTGGTACTATGGCTTGCCAGATGAAATATTTCTCATTGGAGTTAAGACCGGAAACCTTCTAATGATTGGTCTTGGGGCTAGTTGACGGTTGAAATAATCTTTAACCTAACTAACTACGAATCCTCTAGTCTAAAATTATTGTTTCTAAGTGATGATGACCAACCATTGTTTAAAGTTCTCTCTAATCTAAATGTTTTCCGGTCTGACTTGTATGGAGGCCACACAAGATTTGATGACATCATGGGTTCATGTGTGTCATGACTGATGATGTCATTGATTCTTGACTAGTGGTTTATTTATCTCTAACTAGTCATTCATAAAATACTTTACTATAAGGCTAACAGTTGTAGCGACGTAGTAATCTACACTGTTACATACGCCCGAGGGCCGCCAAAGTGTATCCCGTAGGGAGACACTTTAGTCCCAAAAAACATGACTAATCCCTAAAAATATCGGGGTTCATGTATCCCACCAGAAATCATGTCGGATGGAATACAACAATCAATAGATGGAATGATGGATGAAACAATATCATTAACATTTCAAGAAGTAATTATGTAGGGGTAGGGACTGATGAACATAGTCAAGGGACATAGGAAGGGACTGATGGACATAGTCAAGGGACATAGGTAGGGACTGATGGACATAGTCAAGGGATATATGTAATGACAGGGGAGGACATGGTAGGAACAATTAGTAATAATAATGGGCAAAAATAGAACAGTAACTGAACAATCATCAACCAACTAGCAAACCGCTTTTAAGGTTGATAGTTATCAATATCTCTCAAAGTTATGCGAATTATAAAATATGATAGAACATGACAAGCGAGTTAACGTCGCAAAGGAAAACTGGGAAAGAAAAAAAAATGGTGGGTGCCCATAAAGTATGGCGAACGCCCAAAATGGCCGTCACCCTACACTTCAACTGAAGTGGGTGATAAAATAAAATTAATGGAACAAATGAAACCACAAAACTTGGTGGCAAGGTATGGGAAACATGGGTAAGTCTCAATAATAAAAATGACTGCACCGGTGTAACAATAACCGGAAACAATGCAACGATTGGAAACATGGTAATCACCGGACTAAGGTACTCAATGGAGAAATGGCAAATAGTTAAATCACATATGTTGGTGGAACAATAACTGGAAATTCAAACAATCATAACGCAAAATGGAGTCATTATCATAATAAGTCATGAATGATGCCAACATTAGTGGCGGGTGAAGATGTACATTAGTTAAACACTTTTATTAGGTACAACAGAACGAACTGAACATTCAAATCTGGGCAAAATCTTACGTCAAACGCATAGCAAAAAAAAAAAAAAAAAAAAAAAAGGAACGTAAAAGATGGTCAAAAGCATAGGAAAAAAAACAAAGGGACATAAAAGATGGTCAAATATTAAATCAGTCAAAAATAACGTGACTTAATGACGCTAACGCGTGTGAAAGGTAAATACATTAACTACAATATATGAGGACTACACAGTTCTTCTGAGTCGGGAGATCTCCATCAGCAGTGTTTAAAAGGAGGTCGCAAGGGTAACTGTTCATGTACTGGGAGATTTGGCATTGTCTTTCTTGCAGACAAAATATAACCAATAATAATAATAAATTCTTTAAGCACCAAACACGGCGCATAAGGCAGAAATCAGTGCTCTCCAGGTTATTCGTTGTGACGCCACTCCTCTTAGCTCTAGCACATTATTTAATCCCAACGTTCTTCCTTCTCTTATTATTGTTCTTCTAAGTGTTTCTTTTGGTCTTCCTTTTTTTCCTCTTACCCTCAGGAACCCAAGTGAGCGCCTGCAGTGGTATTCTGTTGTTTTGCATTCGTAGGACATGACCGATATATGACCATCGTCTTTTCCTTATATAGTCGGAGACATATTTCTGCCTAGAGTCTTCTCTTATTTGTCGATTAGTCTTGAATTCTCATTAAGGGACAGAAAATATGTACCGCCTCAACAACAAGATTTCTGGGCATAACTTTAGATAAACAACTAAATTATAATAAACATATAGACAAATTGGTAGAAAGCTGTAGGGGACCCCTAAATATACTAAGGATTGTAAAAGGTAATGGATGGGGGGCCAGCAATAAAATAATGCTTATGTTCTACAAGTCTTTCATCAGGGGGAAACTGGATTATGCCAGCATAGTCTATGACTCAGCTGCAGCTTCTAACAAAGCAAAACTGGACAGGATTCAAAATGCAGCCATGAGAACCATTGCAGGTGCATTTATATCAACACCTGTAGAAGCGCTAGAAGTAGCTCTCGGCATACCTCCCCTGGTCTAAGACGGACAGAACTGAGATTAAATTATTGGAGTAAAGTAGCACAAGAAGTGACCCACCCAGCACATAAAGCATTTGTCAAAAACCAACCAAGTGTATGGGACGCCCCCTTAAATAAAGATAGATATCCAACAGGGTGGAGAACTATAGAAGACCTAACGCAGTTCAAAGAACTATCAAACACAATTGAAAATAGTAATAAATACAGAAGCAAAATACCACCCTGGGAACTAAAAACACCAATCATAGACTACTCACTCACTGAAAAGATCAAACAAAACATAGAAGATAAGGAAGCCAAAATGATAAGTAGAAGGTTCATAGATCAACTAACTAAACAAAGTCTGGCCGTCTACACTGATGGATCCAAGGGTGATAGTGGGCAACTAGGTGCTGGATTTGTAATACCACAATGGGGAATAAAAAAGAGCTACAGTGTAACGGAAGGAGCATCGATTTTTACCGCAGAGATGGTAGCAATTCTTAAAAGTCTAGAAATAATCGAAGATAACCCACCAGAAGCTGTTACTATATTTACAGACTCACTATCATCACTACAAGCACTAGAACACCCAGGTAAATGTAGCCGGCCAGACATAAAGGAAGAAATTCTAGCAATTAATACATCACTAGGGAACAGAGGATGTAGTGTGAGGCTAGTGTGGGTTCCAGCACACATAGGTATTGCTGGCAACGAGTTGGCAGACCAGACCGCCAAGAATGGAAGAACAAGTAAAAACAATATAAAAGCAGGACTGGGAAGGTCGGAGATCAAGAGCCAAGTGAAGGAAACTATAAAAGAAGAATGGAAGACAACATGGAAGGAAAGTAGAAAAGGCAGACACGCATTCAAACTGCTGAATGAACCAACGAGGACGTGCCAGGTCAGAGAAGAATTAAAGATACCTTCGAACAAAAAAACTGTGGCGTCTCCGTCTCGGTGCAGCATACTTTATGATAGAAGAACCACACTGCCAAGAATGCCAGGAAGAGAATGACATAGACCACTACCTGATCCACTGTAAAAAGTATGATCAACAAAGACTTGAATTAAAAACTTACTATAGAAATCACAATATAGACTTAACAGGTGATAAGGTTTTAAGTATAGATGCCCCAAGAGATGCCCAATCAATTCTTAAAAGATATATACATAAAACAAAGGAAAACATATAAGGTTAGTACTTCAGGAAAAACATCCAACTAAATAAAAATTAAACAGCAAGAACTAACAAAGCACTAACAAAAAACTAACTACTCATAGGACAAGGAAAGACAAAGAGGTATAGAAAAAAAAACAGGGCAACAACTCAAAAAGAACAAATGCCAATACAAATTAAAACCAAGTGTAAAGGACAATAGTTATCTATAAACAACACAAAAGAGAAAATAAAATGGACAAATACTAATGTAAATAAAAATCAGCAACCGTAAAAGACAATAGATATTTAAATTGAATACAAAACTAGAAAATAAAATGACACTAAATACCCCCAATTATAACCAACTTTCAGATTGAACAGGGTAGACCAAGATGGAATGAGAAGAGGCAAGAATGGACAGAAGATAAGAGCCCGCTCTCCACCCATCAACGCATCAAAACAACAACAACATCCTTTCGTTTCCAAAGCAATTAGTGGCAGTTCGAGTGAAATTTCGGGTGGGGAGGAAATGAAAACTGCCAGCTTTAGCCTCGAAGGCGAAAGGATTACAGCTCCTCAATACTGTAGTCGTTTTGTGACATCTGTGGAAATCCTAGCGAAATAAAAATTCGAACGAGACTTTGATTAAAACTAAGTCGAACTTACAAATAGTGGAGTAAACCACAATATAATCGTAGCAGGGGTTAGTGCTGGGTCACTAATTACCCTGGTTGGTAGAAGATCTCTAGACGGTTATTTTCTTGTCCTAACGGTATGAGTCAAAGGCTTTGTGTTCAGTAGTAGGGGATGCGCCAGGTTGCTCCACACCTCGACTAGAGAACGCCTTATGTTGGTTTGACTCTAGCTATGAGATAACTGTCTCAAGCTCTCTGACTGGTTACTATGATGCATCAGTCTTTATACTACTAGTCTGGTACTATGGCTTGCCAGATGAAATATTTCTCATTGGAGTTAAGACCGGAAACCTTCTAATGATTGGTCTTGGGGGCTAGTTGACTGTTGAAATAATCTTTAACCTAACTAACTACGAATCCTCTAGTCTAAAATTATTGTTTCTAAGTGATGATGACCAACCATTGTTTAAAGTTCTCTCTAATCTAAATGTTTTCCGGTCTGACTTGTATGGAGGCCACACAAGGTTTGATGACATCATGGGTTCATGTGTGTCATGACTGACGATGTCATTGATTCTTGACTAGTGGTTTATTTATCTCTAACTAGTCATTCATAAAATACTTTACTATAAGGCTAACAGTTGTAGCGACGTAGTAATCTACACTGTTACACATACACATGAACACGCACATTCAAAATATCAACACTTATGCAAAGATACACTATCGTCACAAATGCACGCATTCAGACATGCACTCATGCCTTTACATATACGTATGACACCAACATAAACACAAATACATACTTACACATAACACACATATCTATGCACATACACATTAAAACAAGTTTCAAGTTTGTTTTGATCCAAACTAGACAGCAGCACACAGGACAGAGCATAGTAATCGCTACTTTTCTATTGAAACCATAATTTTCTAATAAAAATACGTGTTAGTTTCTGTAAGATGAGAAATTCTACAGAAATTCCACTGACAACATTAAATAGAATACCTGATAAAAGCATTAAATATTACATTTATGGCACGAAAGAAAGACACAAATGCGTGAAGCTTATTGCCAGAGAAAAACTCAGTACCGGTATAAGTAAAATCAGAATGACGTTGCTTTGGTCGTTAACGACTGGAGATAACCAAAAATACAACGAGTTGAAAATCAGTTGAACCTTAATAAAATTGTGCAATGCACATTGGATTAGGATTTACTCCATGATTTTTTTTTTTTTTTTTGGTTTTTTGTTTCAGTTACAAAACATTATCGTTGATTGATTAATTTGAAGGGGAAAAAAAGATTGTTTTCATTTAAAGCACAAAATGAGGACTTTTCAATGCTCGTATCTTGTTGTCTATGCCAGTCTGAAATATCGACTTTTGCTGTTGTGACATGGATTCGAACAAACATCAGAACATGCTTCGTTTCGAGTGATGGATGCTACTGACACAGCGATCACAGAAGTTATATCGTGTCATGCCTGACTAAGTGGGTGGTCACCTGTTGAAATTGTTAAATCTAGCCACAACATCCTCTACGGATTCTCGCTTATTAGGCCTACGTGTTTCCCTCAACGACCTGCTCGTGAATGGATCGATATCGGGGTCTTGACCCGTCTCGGCAGAATGATTTTTCAGCATTCTTTTGTATCTTCTTTCGAACTGTCTCCTCAGAGTATTATTCTTGTCCACCACGGTAGACTTGCTTCTGCCAAGTTTTGAGGATTTCCCCTTTTTCTTACCGCCTTCAGTAACTTCTTTGTGGGCCACATCTTCTGCGGCACCTGCTTCCGGGTTATCGGACTTGGGCGTTGACTCTTGGAAGCCATGATTTGTCAACATTAGGGAGTAAGGGGAATCGATGGTGGGCTGGATTGGAGTGTCGCTGTCTTCCGTTACCAGGGACGCAGATGACACGTAGTTCCCCGAGGAGGCATAAAGATTAGTAGATGTCGGCTGCAAGCTGTTAGGTCGACTCTCAGAGGAACTCATGTATTCGTAATCTTGGTCTGTAAGATCTTCATCAAAGCCAGAGAATTTCTGCATCTTCATGGCGTATTCCACAATGTCGCGAATAGCCTGCTTCTGGTTGAATTTCTTCTTGTTTACTCTCAACTCTGTAGACGCCAGAATGTGGAGCAGAGTTCCATAACGATGCCTCAACATAGCGATGAACTGCATTAAAAGAATAACAGCAAACACGGTCAGGAAAATCAGTCCTAGTGGTTCAATACCCAAGGTACCACCTCCATATCTGGGAATAGTTATACTGATCTTATCTTTGACGCGTTGCAACATGAAAATTATCACCATCCAAAAAGCATTCATCATGAAGAAAGCAAAAGCTATGTTATTTCTCATGGATTTAAGATCCACAACAACTTTAGCTTCCGCTGCCTTGTCTGGATTGATTGGATGAAGATACTTTGCTATACACCTTTGCCAAAACTCAATCTCACGCATTGGTAGATACTGAACTTCACCGTTTTTAAGTCCATCGTCCTCAAGCCACTTAGGATTGATAAGTTCATCTCTCTCTTCCTCATGGTACATTTCGTCGTCAGAAAGCGTTGCTGAGCTGGAAGAGCTAGCGTCACCATTTTCGGCTTCTTCCTCAATGTCATTGATTGTTGATTTGTTGGACTTCTTTGAATGCCTTGACCGGGAAGAAGATCTCTTTCTACTGTGCTGAAAAGCAGAGGTACCAGTAGTGGTTACAGTTCTCATACCTGCTTCAACCTTGTCAAGCTTTTCAATCACTTGCCGCAGGATTTCTGTGTTTAAATCCTGAGAACTAGATCCACAAAATCGACGTAGGGCCCCCCAAAATCTTCCGCAGCAAGCACTTTCTTCTTCTTGACGGTGAATCCACCCAGAAATTCCTCCGCTGTTCTTGGGTGACAGTCGCTGTCTCATCTGCGCCTTTTTTTCCAGTGATGAAGTTTCTCGAGTACCCCAGGACACAATGTGCAGGTTGCACATGGCATAGACCATAAGTAACACATAACCAGAGGGCAAAGCCAAGAAATACAGGGCCCCGGGCAAAAGGCAAAAGAACTCCTGTGGGTGGAACGAGGCTGACAGAATGAATATCGCTATCATCATGACCAAGAAAAGAGCATTAGGGCTAATAATAGTGTCTTCAGCTATTTGCACAGCCGTGCCCACGATTACTGCCATCATGAGAAGGGAGTAGATCGCACTTAGGACAGCCGCCAGGTTTAGCTGGGTCTCAGGCTTGGTGATGAAGCACAGGATAAGGTAAACTGCGATGGGACCTACCACGAGGAGGTACGCTTGCCACAGGTCTATACTCCAGACAGGATTGATGGCTCCTGCCATCATGAGCAGAATTGTTGCTGGACCAAGCACAGTGGATAACATTAGAAGAGCCTGAAATCAAATACGATGTCTGCTATGAGCAAAGTACGACTTGAAATTAAAATGTAAATGTACAAACAATGCCTTAATAATTAATATCGTAATTCTTATCAGTGCTACGAGACAAACAAACACATAACCATGCCTTAGTACAGCATACCTGTATTGTTTATAATTGCTGTAACAGTCGTTTGATACTTGAAAAGCAGTAGTTCGTAATTCACTTCCATATAAACAATTTTTTGGGCGGAAAATTAATTTATCATGAATGATTTTTAGTCTTTAAGATTCCATTAAAAGTTCAAATCTGGCACCAGTAACCGCTAATTTATATAATTTACAACTCACCTGATAAGCCATATATAGATAAGAGATGTTATCATTTGCCGTGACTGTGGTGCGGAAAGACTGAAGAAGATCCATAATGTTGGCCAGGGTGGAGGGAATCCAGCGACGTCTCTGATTGAAGAACTCTTTAAAGCTTTCAGGGCAGTGGGTCATGGCATCGGAAGCGGCGCAGTATTCCATTTTGTAGCCTTGTTGTAACAGCAATGTCGACAACCATCTATCCTCTCCTGAAGGCGAGGCATTAAGTGATATATATATAATCAGGAAGTGGAGATACTGAGCTGCTTGATCGGCCGCGCTGTGGACGTCCTGCCACAGCCACCAACGCAGAAATGTTGAAATGCGCTGAGGGCATTATTCTTACTGATAGGCAAATCACTACTCAACAATTGGCCTTACAGCTGTCAGTCAGCATTGGTAGTGCAAATGCAGTTATAAAAACTCTCGGATTTTCTAAGGTTTGCGCAAGAAGGGTTCCTCGTAGTCTCACAAATGACCACCGATTGCAAAGGAAAGCAATTTCTTCTGAATTGTTGGAGCGTTTCAATGCTGATGGAGATAACTTTCTGGCTAAGATCGTTACAGGTGACGAAACCTGGGCACATCATTTTGAACCTGAGACAAAAAGACAGTCATTGGAGTGGCATTATCCGCAATCACCAAGAAGAAAGAAATTCAAGACAATTCCTTCAGCTGGAAAGGTCATGATCACTGTCTTTTGGGACATTAAAGGTGTGATTCTTGTGAACGTTATGCCAAGAGGAGAGACAATCAATTTGCAAGCTTACATTAAAACATTGAAAAAACTCAAATCAACGTTTTTGCAGAGTTCGGCTGCACAAGAATCCAGCAGACCTGCTTCTCCTTTACGACAATGCGCGCCCTCACACAAGTCTGGCAACACGAGAAGCTATCACCTAATTGGGTTGGACTGTACTACCCCATCCACCCTATAGTCCCGATTTGGCACCCTTTAATTTTCATCTATTTGGTCCACTTAAAGATGCACTCCGTGGGACAAGGTTTGAAGATGATGAAGGAGTGATTCATGCAGCGAAGAAATGGCTACATGATCAAGACAAAATCTGGTGTGGGCTAGGAATACATGCACTTGCTTCGCGCTGGCATAAAGCCGTACAAGTTGATGGGGATTATGTTGAATAATACCGATGTTTACATGACATATCCATGTATATTGTGTATAAATTTCATGCTTTTTGAATAAACAGAAAAACGATGTGGTGCATTACTTTCTGAACGCCCCTCGTATATATATATATATATATATATATATATATATATATATATATATATATATATATATATATATATATATATATGTATAATATATATGTGTATTGTGTGTGTGTGTGTGTGTGGTGTGTGTGTGTGTGTGTGTGTGTGTGTGTGTGTGTGTGGTGTGTGTGTGTGTGTGTGTGTGTGTGTGTGTGGTGTGTGTGTGTGTGTGTGTGGTGTGTGTGTGTGTGGTGTGTGTGTGTGTGTGGTATGTATGTATGTATGTATGTATGTATGTATGTATATATATATATATATATATATATATAGATATATATATATATATATATATATATATATATATATATATATAGTATATATATATATAGATATGTATGTATGTATGTATATATGTATATATATATATATATATATATATATATATATATATTTTTTTTTTTAAATATATATTTTTATATATATTTATATATACCTATTCTTTTAATTATAATTTCATTATACATAACGTAACTATGATTGCTGAAAGAAATTCAGGAAGTATACAAATGTATAACTGCAATAGGTAAATGTAAGGCTGTACCTTGATCGTACTGTAGATAATGCCTGGCTTCAGATGATCGCGTGGCGTATGTCCTCATGACATTGTCGTCCATGAGAGCAGATCCCCTGAATAAGCTGAAACACCCTGGACTACATAGGACACACCCTAGCATGTGCTCGGCAGCTTTCTGTAGCCAGTGACCGATGGCGTATTCGAAGACCTGGTACCATACCAAGGCTCCTGTATACAGGAAAAATGAGATGCTAGTAAAATACATGATATGAGCATAGATCTGACAATTGATAGAAATACTGAATTTAGAGAAACATCTTTAAAGGTGATTTTATACACCTTGGCATCAACATTGACATAATTGAAGTAACAGACAGTGTCATCCGTCGACCTTGCAGGAACATAGAAGGGGGTGTAAATTAATCAGTCTATGGTAGCATATTTTAGTATTTTCTATAATCTCATACATTCGTTGTTGAAATTCATTTGCCATATTAAAGTTTTACATCAATGATATAAATTTGAGAAGCATCTTGGCACCTTTTAAGTGTAGAATTTTGTAGAGAAAGGTGATTAGTCTCACAGAGGTTTTATGATCATTGAATTGCCTATATCCTCTTCTTTTTCTTTCACCCGTATCCTCTATTTTATTATCACTCTTTACCTTTTTCCTGTATTTTTCGCATCCATTCGTTTGCGAAAAATATTTTTTTCCCATTCTCACTTTCGCCAGTTTCGTTTATCATTTAGAAACGCATTTCATTGCTGATTAAACGAGTAACTTTTTACGTAACGTGTCAGTCCCTTGCACCAGACGATTTGGCGTGAGAATGCATTCGGTCAATCGCAGCAGATTGACGAAATTACCGTGAATATTTGGCTATCTCAGACATAGGGCCGACCTATCGTCTGCATTCTCACCTGTCAAAACGTAGTTTCTCGGTGAGCGCTCAGGAAAGGCGCGATAACTGATATCTCCCCGGCGCAGTATTCAGACATTTGTCTGGTATTTTGCGTCTGACACGTAGTTTCCTCGGTAGATTCTCAGTGTCAGGGTGGAGAAGGCGCCATCACACATTCGCTCAGAATGGTCATTTTGGCGTGAGGTGCGAAGACGGGAGGTGTTAATGAGAGGGGGAGTCGGGGGTTTTGAACATATGCGCGCATCTTTGGCGTGTTTCATATATTTCAACCTGAGTTTACTTGTTTCTTTTCATTTCTCCAACTTGCAGTAGACAGAATCACTCGTGCTAGTGAATGAAGCTTATATAGCGAAGTCATTAGTTTCTCGTCGAATATTGCCGAGCTTCTAAATACCTATCTAGTGAATTATCCTAGTCGTTGTGTAACTGTAATTCTGTTTGGAGGTAAAATATCATATATAATATCTAGTATTTTGTGAGTGTTCACAGTGTTTAATCGCTTATTTCATTTTGCTAGTTAGATTTGTGCAGAGAGTTAAAAATACATAAGTCTGTATTATTTTCTAGGGACGTGGTCTCAGTGGAATGCAGAATATATTATAATTTTTAGCTTTAAACTCATTGTAGCTAAATAAAGGAATTTAATTTAACTGCTAATATTCAGACGAGAATATTTTTATTAAAACTAACTTATAACTGTTCATCATTGAGTGTTGACGGAATACGTTGTATTTCTAATTCATGATGAGCGATTTTTGTGAATATAACTTACTTCACGGGAATTTAAATGATAAGTCAAGCACTACGCTTGCAATTTAAAAGTATCAGTTATATCCGAGTACATAGTATGTATAATTATTTGATATGTGCTCTTTCCATTTGTATATAGTGAAACTGTGGTACCCAAACTTTGTCAGCGTTTGAGTAAAGAGATAAATCTGTGAAGAAAACAAAAAACATTCTTACCTTAAAGATTTGATGTATAACTTTTGAAGAACTTTAAGATTTTAAAGAAGTAACGGGTCATCGAGCCTGATTTTATTCTTCCTGAGAAAACTCTAGTCATTTTCCAGCCTTTGTGGCAAGTAACATATTACAATCAGTACCTTTCCCGACACTGTTGATAGGTGGTGGTGTGACCAACTAAATTCCTATACTGAGAGAAGGAGCCGACCTGACATCCCTCATTCGTTTGAAATCTAGATGTTGACACTGTGCTCGCTATAAACACTCGTGCCTGGACAATTTTATGTGACTTAAACAGACATCCAAAACAATAGTATTCCCAAGAGAACGGTCCCGGAAGTAGTGAATTCAACCCGTCTTTTTGGACCTGGGGTTTTCTTGGCCAAGATTACCATTGAAGATTCTGTATAGGCAAGTCCTAAAAATATTGTTTTTGTTTGTTCCAGAAGTGGCTATCAAAGCTGTGAGTATGAACATGTGCACGTGTGCTCGGCTGAATGAATAGAGTGTATGCAGGACGGAGTGATTTCTTTATTGTTGTAATTGGGCACCCATTTTGCTGTCTTAACTTTCTGTATGCAAGTATTGCTAATCATATTTCCCTTAAAATAGAGCAGAGATATCAAGTCTGTCCATACCTTAAAAGGGGGGAAAATATTAGACCTAATCTTATGTATCTGTGACGTGTCGGGCTATCATCTTTCTCCTGACGGGACTGTGGGCTAAACATCGAGATAAGATCATACTGTGGGTCTATCATTTTTGTAGCATTTTTATTGACTTTATGACTTTTTGTATATGTTTTGATGTAATTTCTATGTGTTGTGAAGAAATTTTAGATGATAATTAAAATTTCTCTTGAAATTAATCAGCGTGTTGGTCAGCTCGTTCTAGAATATTTATATAATCATTTGTTATAGTTTTCCCACGTCTGTACGTCTAACTGTCATCATATATGTGCGTGCACGTGAGTGGTTTTATATATATATATATATATATATATATATATATATATATATATATATATATATATATATATATATGTGTGTGTGTGTGTGTGTGTGTGTGTGTTTAGACTGTCTGACTCCTCGAAAGCTGTCGTAGAAGATAGGTGAGAGAGAGAAGATTTCTCGATCTCAGAGACAGCCTCTTAATCACATTCTACCATCTCACTCATGGAAAATCTATTGCTATTACTACTTCTCACTGTGACTATCACTTATTCTAATCTATTCAGAAGGGACCAACCCAAGTCTTAATTCCCCAATCAAAAATCTACGATAATTAGAAAGAAAACATCTTAGCAAACTTCTTCTAATAACATACAAATCGTTACAATATGCTCCTCTAGGAGCAGGAGGGTAGTAGTGCTGAATAAATTATCGGACGGCTTAAACTTTGGGCGACAAATAATGTGTTTGAACATATTCAGATGTTTTCATCTCTTCAATTTGTTATCAAACTTTCTACCACCTCTTTTTTTTGACCACCTTCCTTAATTGCGTTTCTTTTTCCCAAACGTTTCCCACGTCTTTATTTTGTTTTCAACCTCACCCGATTTCTTTATTTTGACTTCAACCCCATGCCATTCTTTTTTCATTTTGTATTAAGCCATTTCCTATCTTTTCATTTCGTCATCAACCCTTTCCCATTTCTTCATTTTGTCTTCAACCCATTTCTTCATATTGCCTTCAACCCTTTTCCATTTCTTCATCTTGTCTTCAACCCCTTTTCCATTTCTTCATCTTTTCTTCAACTCTCTGCATTTCTTTTTCTTGTCTTCAACCCATTTCACATTTCTTAATATTGTCTTCAACCCTTTTCCATTTCTTCATCTTGTCTTCAACCCTTTTTCCATTTATTCATCTTGTCTTCAACTCTCCTCATTTCTTTTTCTTGTCTTCAAACCCTTTTCCATTTCTTTATCTTGTCTTCAACCCTTTTCCATTTCTTCATCGCGTCTTCAGCTCTTCCCATTTCTTTATCTTGTCTTCAACCCTTTTCCATTTCTTCATCTTGTCCTTAAATCCTCCCGTTTCTTTATCTTGTCTTCAAACTCTTTCTATTTCTTCTTTAACCCTTTCAGCTGTTTACCGTGTCTTAAACCTTTTCCATTGTCTTTAACCCCTTGCGTTCCTTAAATTGTCTTCAACCATTTACATTCCGTGTCTTGAACTTCTTCCAATTCTTCATCTTGTCATCTATCCCTGCCATTTTTCACCTATAACACTTCTTCATTTTCTCTCCCGCCCCCCCCCCCCCCCCCCCCCCACCCCCCCCCCCCCCCCCCCCCCCCCCCCCCCCCCCCCCCCCCCCCCCCCCCCCCCCCCCCCCCCCCCCTTCCCCCCCCCCCCCCCCCCCCCCCCCCCAACCAAAAATGCTTAAATTAAAATCTCCGTTAAGCCTGTTCAGCCAGCTTAATTGTGACGATCTATGGTTGCCATTATCAACCAACAACGTATATTCTATACTGCTGTACTGTGTATGAATTAACTATAACCGCTTCGGTGCGCTTAAGATAGATATTATTCATGCACCTTTTCTTCCTTAACAAATTCTCCAATGTCGTCCTGTAGGACAAGGCAATGATCAATATTTGTTCACATGAGCCAGCCCAGTTCATTCGAGGGCCTTCCTACGCTTTTATTTGCTCATTCTCGATGGATCTGCCCAAGGCTTCCTAAAAACTGGTATTATCTCACCCACGCATTGTGGAACACCCTTTCTTCTTTTCCTGTAGTGTTATCTTTCAAGACGATTTCAAGATACCTGCTGTTATGGATTCTGAATAAACCAAAATTTGCTCTTACTTTCTGCTACAAAACAATTTCAGTAATATTACTAGTGCTAGTTTATTGAATATTTCGTGATTTTTGCAGTTTATTATTTCTTCGTATGGAATTTACATTATTATTCTCATTCTTGTACTTCGGCTTGCCATAACTCCTAGTATAAAATTACGCTCTATCGTGTTGTTTTGTGAGGTACCTCAGAATCACAGGTTCTTTTCCCGTGTTCCCAGTAAAACCCACACGCTAGCTCATTAACAGGCACTTTATTTGTGAACTGCCATAACAAAAAAAAAGTGTGATGTTTAGTTAAAACAATGTAAAACAATTAGGTTAGTTCAAAATAAATATAACATTGATTTTCTTTTTCAAAACTTATTGGTTATTATTTACAAACAATGTCCTAAATCAATTACTTTTTAAAAATAATACTTCATACTGTATTTCAAAATACAGGAGAAATAACCTTGCATAAAAATAATTTAATTGTAGGCCAAAAATTACACTTTCTTTCGTATAAACTGGGTATTCTTATGTAAGTTTGATTATCCGGATTATTTTATTAAGCGAAGTAACTTTGGCTCTAATTAGTTCGGATAATCCACGCTCTACTGTTATTACAAATGATTGTTACCTCCTCCAACCGGATGGATGCGTCCACACGCCGCACCAACTTTCTTGTTCTTCTTCATCCTGTCCACAAGAAGCTGCACGGCAAGGGGCTTGAAATCCACGTCTCCATCCAGAGCCAGGATAAAAGTATTCTCGGCCTGGATTAGAAGACAAGAAATGACGTGAACATAATGAATTAGTTTCGTATTTGTTCTTGTTGCTGTAGGAGTTGGTATGAATAAAGGTATGTCGTCTCACAGCAGATACTGTCGTAGGGAAGTGAGGTGTTAGAGACTTCACTTAACTAGGTCCAGCAATCGAGAGGGGGGGGGGGGTGACTAGTTCCCTTCCTTGCTGCTTTTTCCTTCCCTAACTCAAAAGCAAAGTCAGGTATCTATTTACAGCTGGGTAGACTGGAGCGGATTGATACCGTGAACTGAATCAGGCACCTTTGCCGTGAGAGATCAGAAAGGAGAAATTAAAGCATACTTTTAATTCTCATGTAAGAATGTTCCTTAATCATCCAAGAAGGATAACAACATAGAATCAGAGAAGAAAGTGATTTAGCCACCTAATGAGAATGGAGCTTGATCAATTATAACTACATGTCTACACCACAAAAGATCTGGTTTTTTAGAGCACTGGGAAACCAATAGGCAGGTGGATAGACAATAACAGAAATTCAACAACACGGACTTACAACAACAACAACAACAACAAAGAGCAATGAGGCATTTAGTTCAAAATCGAAAAACTTGATCTCCCCACAACAATTTACGGCAAGTAATATATAAATGAAAAAATAATATGGTATTTTGAAATCAGTTTTACAAAATAACGTATTATATATTACTTTCCTTACCACTTTTACAGCAGCCCTCTTAGTTATTTACCTTACAATTCAAGAGTGGCGCAAAAAAGTATAAGTAAGTAATAATGTAGTATTTTTGCAGATAGAGTCTCTACACCTTCTGCAAATATCCTTAATACTTCAGCACGTAAGTTAATAGAGGGCGTCAGATATTTTCCTATTCCATTATGAAAACACAAGGAAACTGGTTGGAGAAACATCGTGCAACAATTACAAGAATACAGTCTAGTCTATCGTCTGTACCAGACATTTATTTAACGGTAAAGGAAGTTCATGAGAAGAATAACGGACAGACAGAATGGGCGAACTCCTGAGAAAAAACATGAGCGGATGCCAGCGAGGTTCACCAATCTGGGGGAAGAAGGAGCAAGGATATCTTCAGGATGTTTGAAGGCTATATCGGGAGGAACAAGAGAACATAACTGAATCAGCATTGTTGAGGACTCGAATACCTTCTGTACTTCTTCTTCTTCCATCCTTAGCCACCGACCGTCAAAGCAGTCAGTGGCCATTACGCCTAGTGGCGTCTTAGGGCAACAGCAGATAGGTTTTCTTTGCCATTGTTTCCCATCACGCCTAATGGCGTCTTTAGGGCAACGGCAAATCAATCCATCTGCCGTTGTTTACTATAAGGTGACGACAGAAGCCTGAGACAGACTTCCACCTTTATAAAAGCGATAGATGTGATTATTTGAGAGCGAACGACGAAGAAGAAGATACATATTGAGGAAAGTAGTTCTCGATGTGGAATTCCCAGGGTTAGAGTAATAGTGGGAGATACAACAAATAAACAACAACAAAAACAAACACACACACTCACACACACATTGCGAAGTGAACCAGAGACTGGCGTAAAAGGCACAAAACAGTGACATAGACAGACCTCGAATGTACAGCACAGGAAAGAAAGGCCTGGTGTGACTTTGTGGTCTACCATAAACTGAAGGTTTAATGGACGACTTTCACATTCCTGTTAGAGATCTTGCCCAACGCTTGACAGACAATTTTATTTTCCCACCTGGACCAGGACTCGTTCAGGAATATATTTGAAGAGGTTGCCCTTGACGAAGTGATTGGACGTGCTCTTCCACTTTTCGTCTCTCTCCACGGTGGAGGTATTGAAGGACTCGTCTTGCTGGCCCAGTAGACGGTAGCCGAGCAGGTAATACATGTACATCACCTAGACAACGATCAGATTTAACAAAATAACGATGTTAATATGTATACTGCTAACAGTTCACAATTGGATCATATATATAAACACATCTTGCTTGGGTTTTAAAAGACAGCAAATGTTAGCAGGGATTACTATATAAATACTGCTATCACGTGGGACAAGCGTCAATATAGACCAAAGTGGAAGTAAACTTTAGCAAAGGTTGGTTATATTGGCACACTGTTAGCACAGTGGTAAGGGCACGACAAAATTGTCCGTATTTTGGGGCCATGTCCCAACTGAAACGCCAGACTGGAGACATGCATTTTTTTTTTGCTGAGTGTTGAAAAAAAAATTCCAAAATGAAATATAGAATATTGAAGGGAAAAACAAAAAGGTTAATCAGCACAATGATCATTCATGCACCACAAATAGCACCTAGGATTACTACTGGCATAGACGATGTTCTAACATAATGCATTATTGAAATCCTGTTAGTATATGTCCTGTAAGAAGATACGTTATTATGTATATTAATGTATTACTAAATGTGTGCTATTTCCTCCCGTCTAATTTGCATTCTATATTTTAAAACGACTGTTAAAGCAAAATTTGTGGAATATTTCTAATTCAGCTGTCCTGAGTATGAAAAATATATGATTATTGTGTACTGCACCCAAACAATACGAACTTAGAGCACTTGTGAGATGTAGCTTCACTAACTTAATGCTTTGTTTTGTGTGTATTAAATTATTCCCTTTCTACACATCGCATGTCAGCCGTAGGAGGTGATCACGTCTCTTCTCGCCATTTCCTGTCCGGCGCTGTTTATATATTCTGTTCTTGACTTCTTTCTATGCGAAGATGTCAAACCGCCCAGTAACTTCTCCCCTAGTCATCTAATGTCTCTTTCCCTTCAAACTTTCTTGTTATAACAGTATATGCCTGCTTTTCTCTTGCCTTGACGCTAAGGAAAATGAATTGCTACCTTCTAATGTGAGTAAGCCTCACGTGCGCAGTAGCGTTTTTCAGGATATCATTATAACCTTTTTAGCTGTCCGTGATACTCCTAACATCCTTTTGTAAAACCATCTCTATGCCTCCAGAGATTGTCTTGCGCGTCTGCTAATTGTCCATCGCTTACTCCCGTGTGTCAGGAGTGTATGTAACATACTGAAGATCTTTCTGTCTTACTTCCCATTTCTCATATTGTGATGAACTCCTAAATACAATATCTAAATTAGAATATAACAGTATAGTGCATAAAGTCAAAGATAGGATAGTACTACAAATTTTCATTGTTGGCGTCGCCTACGCCTTCAGCTTATTATTTGATAACGCCTTAGCCGAACCAAAAGGGTACCCAATTTTTCAAATTCGTCCTTGAGACAAATGTAACACTTTCCTAGGTCAACTAAGTATTTGCCTAAATACATTGTAGAAGGGAGGGGCACGGATAGATAACCAACGCAAATCACGTCTCACAATTGTTTCTAAAAATAAAACTAACTTGCTAGTATTGCCCTTAGGCGGTTTCAAATACGATGTAACGTTAGAAAAAGTGGACACTACGGTCATGAAAACACGCTTAGCTCTTATTGCGAATGACATAAACTCTCGTAATTAGCTTGAAAGTACATGAGAAAAGAATTGAACAGGAGGTAGTTTAAAAATCAACAACTAACGTGGAAAAAAAAATGGAATATTGAACCAAGCCACGTAGCCCCATAAAAATAATATATTCGTGTACCTGTGGCCTTGCTGACTAAGAATATGTTATCAATTACATAAATAGTCCATTAGATAATCAAATATTGGGGATAATACATAGAGAATCGGAGATACTGTAAGGTCAAGTCATGTCTGCTTAGATTGGATAGCATATTTTTTGGGGAAAAAATTAGGTGAGAGAAAAGCTAAGATAGTACAATGAAAGGGATTGGATGGAATTTGAAGGAAGCCGTAATATTATTGGCTGACCTAAATATACAAATCTAGTTGGTAATAGTAACGCATAGGGTTTGAGATAATTTTTTTTTTAAATTCATTCAAAAAAAGAGATGCTTGGTCTCATTGGCCAAAGCTTTTTTACATGATAGGAATAGTAGGATGCTCGCTGCCATTTTTTCAAAATATTCAGAGGAGCAAGAAGCGATGAGCAGACTTGTGCTTTTTTTAATAATACTACCATCAGAAAGCAGTCTGAACAGAGGCAGTGATGAAAGTGTGCTATATTCTATTGCCTAATTCATCGTTACTTGTTTATATTTCCTTGATATGTGGTAAGATTGATTTTATTGACTTTTTAATTAACAAAGTGTTGTGTGTAAGAAAAGGCCATGAAAAAAGATTGTAATTAAATGGTTCCATAACAGACTTAGGCATGGCCTAGATGTTGATCCATCATATAAGGGACTATCTAAGAAGTTTAGAACTACAGAACTATATATATATATGATGGTCATACAGGAACATTACACCTATCTTATTGCATGGAAAAGATTATTGCAGGAATGACAGAGGCGTAGCATCCATTAGGGAAGAGAAAAGAAAACTGGAAAAATTTGTTCCATCAAACTAAAGTGGAGAAGCAGGGTTGTCAGAGAGAGCTGACCATGTTCTTTTGTGTTGACCATATGTTTACATGTAAATTAGGAGGAATTAGTTTGATATTAAGACAGAACCATAACTTGCATCGACAGGGGTTCCTGCTGGCACTTGTCTGGTGCTAGTACTCGATCAGTGAAGAAGTCTGCAAGATTTCAAAGAGTCTCTGGCACCTACTTGTATTAAAGAAGTCAAAACCAGAGGAGACTGAAGTGTTTGGCCAAACCGACTACAACTGCGGCTTATTCCAGGAACCAGATGAGTGCTATATCTGGCCTGGGACAAATTATCACTATTAAATAATAATCTCCTGTGCTTACAAAAACATTCCTCCTAAAGAATATAAGCAACAATCATAGTGAAACAAAAGACATTGGAATGATGACAATCCCCAACCTGCTTCCCATTCCCAGTATTTAAATAGAGTAAACAACATCAAAGTGAACATTTGTAACAATGTACTATGGACATATTGTCTGTTGCATGTAAATACCTTTATATATATTTGTAAATATATCTATCCATCTAAATTGATTCTCATTGAATTGTCTTCCTGACCAAAACAACTTTAGGCTCAGGACCAATAAAGTTTAACAAAAAATATTTTAAATATAAAATTTAACAGCTGGAGTTAGTTGAGTTTATCATAGTACTTAGTATATGTTTGTATATGTTTTTATATTGAGATTCTTTTACAACACCCTTACAATACCCTAGACACTGTATGTAGCTTTCAGTCACGCTAGTCAAAAAGAATATAACTTCGAGTGAGATCGTAAGGTGGTAACAAGAAAGGTACTCTGTAATACAGGTGTTCATTGTTTACCTCAGAGACCTTCACAGTTGATCTCACTCAAGTACAACTATACGCACACCATTCTTCTTAACATCAAAACACACCACACATATCAAGAAATTAGCTTATAAAACTTAATACCCGAAAAGAATCTAATTTTATTAATGACCACATTTTTCCTCTAAAAGTGTTATGTTAAATCATGTCTATATGTTTTCTTTCGTGAACATCTTAACACAGGCATTAGTTACTTCCTTTTCCTTTTTTCCCCTTTGTTCGGTACACGCTTGCCGGGAAGAGTAGTGGGGAGCTGAAGTTACCCTCTTGAGCCAAGTGTATTGGCTGCTGTGAGCCATTGTTGTTGTAGGATTTCTGTGATATAAATCCATTTGCCTCTTAGTATTCCGCGTGCTACTTTGCGACATTTTTTATTTAATGAAATGAAGAATGCAATTGTCATTGATCTTTCAAATAGTGTACTTTATTCACTTGATCAGTTAGTGTGATAATTTACAAGTTAAATATTGTGTAATCGTGTTTTTCTCTCCTGCGGTAGACAACCGGGCATGGTTAAGTGATAATTAACAATTGCTTTTTTATTTCCCTTGAGTTGATTTCAAGGAAAGGACATTCGTTTGGCAGAGTTTTTTGGCCGAAGAAAATAATAATTTCCTTTTAAAGCATGTAAATAACACTCCACTTAACTTATCCATCAACAGTACATTCGTTATTTTCTTTCTACTTTTACTGGATATTATTTATCACAATGCTGTTATGTTTCATAGATAATAAACTGTGGCAGAGTGGTACAGACGACAGCCTGCTCAGAAGCTGTACAGAAGGAGAAGCAAGTGTATGAAAGCTCAAGAACCGTTAGCCAGTTCTTGACGCCTTATTTGCGTTGTATCTCATCTCGTCATTCTCCTTTAAGTCGGTGTAGGTATTAAAACAAAAGATGGGACCGTAGGAATGGTTGTCCAGTGTACTTAAGCTAGGCGGGCCTTTAATGGGAAACGTTAAAATTGGTCGCCCTATTTTATCATCATCATCATGTGACGTATTCTTTCCAGAACGTTGTCTCCATTACAGCTGCTCTGAACGCATCACGATTCTGGGCAAGTCGACCTGCATCAGCCAAAGACAAGTTCAAACTCTCTGTGATGTCCTGGGTCCACCGTCGTCTAGGTCGACCCCTTCCCCTTTTTCCAGGGACCATGCCTTCCCTATTTTATACATATATATATATATATATACCGGTATATGTATATATATAGACCAGAATTTCAACACCATTTCAACAATATATAAGGAAAGTAGCAAATCATGCTTAGGATTCCAGGAAAGGAAGAAGCAAGACTGGATAACACCAGAAACACTAAACACCATAAAGATGAGAAAGGAAATGAAAAGAAAGAAAACAGAAGCGAAGTCCCCCAGGTTAAAGCAACTATATAGCGAACAGTACAGTCAACTGGACAGGGAAGTTAAACGCCAAACCCGAGCCAACAAAAGGAATTTCCTAGACGATCTTGCAAAACAGGCAGAAGAGGCAGCACTGAGAAATGAACAAAGCGCAGTATACAAAATAACTAAATTCATCAGCGGAAAACAAGGTGCAAACAATATTACATTAGTAAGAGATAAGCAAGGAAATCTCATCAAGACAGCAGAGGGACAAGAAACAAGATGGGCAGAGCACTTCAGAGAAACTCTGAACAAGGAAATACCAGAGACACAATTGAATGTTCCTGAGGCTGAAAACGATCTAGATGTAAATACAGACATTCCATGAAAAGAAGAAATCATCACAGCAATCAAAGGGTTAAAGAACGGTAAAGCTCCGGGCCATGATAACTTAAATGCAGAGCTATTTAAGACAGACCCTGAGCTAGCAGCAGAACTATTAGAACCACTATTTGCACAAGTGTGGAAAACGGGGACAACACCATCAGAGTGGAACAAAGGAATAATTGTCAAATTGCCCAAGAAGGGAGATCTTTCAGACTGCAATAATTGGAGAGGAATCACTCTTCTCTCAGATCCCAGCAAAATACTAGGCAGGATAATTATACAGAGAATTTCAAAGGCAGTAGACTACAAACTGAGGAAAGAACAAGCAGGATTTAGAAAGAACAGAAGATGTGTAGATCATATATTCACTCTCAGAAACATTATACAGCAGTGCTCAGAATGGCAAAGACAGCTTTACATAAAATTTGTTGATTTTGAAAAGGCTTTTGACAGCATACATAGGGACAGTTTATGGAAAATACTGAGGGCTTATGGAATTCCAAGCTGCATAGTGTCAATCATAAAAAGCCTCTATGCCAACTTTACGTGTAGTGTTGGGCAGAGCAACCTAACCTTCGAGGTGAAGACAGGAGTACGACAGGGATGCCCCTTATCAACCACTCTATTTTTAACAGTCATAGACTGGGTGATGCGCCAGACAACAGAGGGCAGTCCAAGAGGAATAAGATGGACTACATTTTCTACATTGGAAGATCTGGAATATGCAGATAACATTGCACTGCTGGCACATTCACATCAACACATCCAGGAAAAAAACGGATAGACTTAATAAATTTAGCCAGCAGGTGGGCTTGAACATCAATTTAAAGAAGTCTGAGGTCATGACGCTCAATGTGAGCAACCCTGAGCCCATATCAGTAAGGAATCAGCAACTGGTACAGACAGATACCTTCACATACCTAGGAAGCATAGTAACACCAGACGGTGGGGCAGGCAAAGACATCAACATCAAAATGAATAAGGCAAGAACAGCCTTCTTTAGCCTAAATAACATCTGGAAGTCCTCCCAATACAGCACAAGCACAAAATTAAGATTATACCAGAGTTGCGTGCTTTCTGTGCTTCTCTATGGTGCGGAATGCTGGAGAGTCACAGAGAAGGAAATGTCAAAATTGTCCTCTTTTCACAGAACATAAAAAAAAAAAAAAATTCACCGAATCTTTTGGCCGAATACCATCACCAACCAAGATCTGCTTACTCGTAGCAAGCAAGAGGACATGCACACCATCATAGCTGGCAGACACTGGAGCTGGGTTGGTCATGTCCTCAGAAGAGACCCCGATGCCATCACAAGAACAGCTATGCTTTGGACCCCTGAAGGAAAGCGAAAGAGAGGCCGACCAAAAACAACTTGGCGTAGGACTGTGGAGGCTGAGATGCAAAGAATGAACCAGAGTTGGGGCACTGTACGAAGGATGGCTACCGACCGTGCAAAGTGGAATCAATTTGTTGTTGCCCTACAAGACGCCACTAGGCGTGATGGCCACTGACTGCTTTGACGGTCGGTGGTTAAGGATCGAAGAAGAAGAAGATATGTATATATGTATATGTGTGTGTGTGTATAGAGAGAGAGCGACAGAGAGAGAGAGAGAGAGAGAGACAGAGAGAGAAAGAACATACGTGGAACCTTAAACTAACAGGTCATGCAATCTGTGAAGGTTGCTCTAGAAACATTGAGTTCTCTAAAGATCTACCTCCATAACACCAGGTCTGTTTCCGGGTTTAAGAGTACAGTATATCATTTAAAGAGGTGAAAATTTCAAACTAAATACTGCACTAAAAAAAAAAACATCACGTTCTTATCTCATGCAGTTCACAATCAAAGTAAATTTTTATTAGGTAGCTCGTGAGTTTTCATTTTGAACGGGAGAAAAGTACCTTTAATTTGAACAATACAGCGCATTTTTAAACGCCGGCGCGAGAAAGAAAGAGAGCTACGGTAGGTGGAAATTTCTTTAGCGTTAAAATTCTTTTTCTTTTCCCCTCTCTCGTCTAGAGATCTACCAGATCATCCCCTGTGAACTATTGGCAGATCGCGATCTATATTATCGTGGACCCTTTTCTCCGTGAAAATAGGACGAGGAAAAGTTAATCATTTTGTCACGTTATTATTTTAAAAATAGCATCAGGGCAGAACAAAGTAAACTATACCTTTAATGTAAATGACCTGTAACACGGACATTCAAGGACTCACCTGTGACCACCGTTTCTTGTGTCTGATCTTATTTTTATCCTTGAAGTGAGCAATCAGGAGGTTTCCTCCCGGCAGTGTCCATACAAGACGACCTCCGTAGGGAGTTGGTATCTTAACTGGAGGCAGCAGGCTGATCTCTGATTCATGGATGCCACTAAAGAGGATGAGACAGGAGTTATTGTTGTTATGATTATTCCTACCTTTACTATCTACAATATGCATGGAGGCATATCTGGAATCATCCTTAAATGACCACCAGCTATGCACAATGCTATAGTATGTAGATTTGGATTTGAACCTGCCTATGAGGTTAATTACACCCTCAATAATTCTTGAAATCATCCACACACTTCCAGGGATTCCCCCTGTGGTGAAACGTGTTGTGAACCCAGCATTGCACACTAAGCTTGGAGGAGTCACTTGAGCCCCAGACATGACTATGACTTTTGCCTGGTTGCCTGCATGCAGAAGGACCTCACTATGGACTGTATGATAGGCAGGAGGAGCTGAGAAATGGCACTGTACAGAACGTGACAATTCCTTGGGAGAGCAGTATTTTAGCTCTACATATTTGAAGAGCACCCTTGGATGGCGGGTAATGCATAGTATGCCACATGCTTCTTCCTCTTAGCTTAGGACCAGATGTGACAATCTTTTTATTTGCAAGGAAAGTTGGAGAAACTGGAGCTCATGACTTCAACTCAACACGTTTCGGTATGGCGTAAAAGTCACAGGAAAAGACTAGATCTACAGTGTAGATAATACCAAGGAGCCTAAGACTTGGTATTGGCTGCAGAAGAGCGAAAAGCTCAACAGTCCTAGTTCAACAACAACAACAACAACAACAACAACAACAACAACAACAACAACAACAACAACAACAACTATATACAATAGTTTGTATTACTCTTGTTGATATTATGATCCCCTTTACTATTCTACCAACACTATTATTTAAACTGGTATTACTATAGTGCATCGTCATCATCATCATCTCCTTTTTGTTCCCTATGGAGTATGGTGCTACCATTGCTGGAAGCTTACGCCTAAACACAATTTATGCTACGGTGGTTTCAGTAGCATTGTGTTGTACACGATGAGGTGGACAGCCCGTGTAAACTCTCACACTAGTCGTGAAGGTGGAGGCAGTTAAAGTCATATTCTTTCTTGGTCACCAGGGACCCGAGGAAAACACACGGGACATTACTGTAATTGGTTCACCACAACTAAAGTTCACCGCAACTAAAGTTCACCGCAACTAAAGTTCACCGCAACTAAAGTTCACCGCAACTAAAGTTCACCGCAACTAAAGTTCACCGCAACTAAAGTTCACCGCAACTAAAGTTCACCGCAACTAAAGTTCACCGCAACTAAAGTTCACCACAACTAAAGTTCACCGCAAACATCAACATCAAAATGAATAAAGGTCAAAGTTCACCGCAACTAAAGTTCTGGAAGTCAAACCGCAAAATAAAGTTCACCGCAAATAAAGGTCACCGCAAATAAAGGTCACCGCAACTAAAGTTCACCCCCGAAAATCACCACAAAAGTTCACCCAACTAAAGTTCAAGGTCACCGCAACTAAAGTTCACCACTGAGGGAGACTGGTTGGTCAACTAAAGTTCACCCCATGCAACTAAAGTTCACCCCTTAACAAACTAAAGTTCACCAACAACTTGGCGAAACTAAAGTTCACCGCAACTAAAGTTCACCGCAACTAAAGTTCACCACAACTAAAGTTCACCACAACTAAAGTTCACCACAGCTAAAGGTCACCACAACTAAAGTTCACCACAACTAAAGGTCACCACAACTAAAGTTCACCACAACTAAAGTTCACCACAACTAAAGGTCACCACAACTAAAGTTCACCACAACTAAAGTTCACCACAACTAAAGTTCACCACAACTAAAGTTCACCACAACTTAAGTTCACCACAACTAAAGGTCACCACAACTAAAGTTCACCACAACTAAAGTTCACCACAACTAAAGTTCACACCAAACTAAAGTTCACCACAACTAAAGTTCACAACACACTAAAGTTCATTTTAAAGTTCACCACAACTAAAGGTCACCACAACTAAAGTTCACCACAACTAAAGTTCACCACAACTAAAGTTCACCACAACTAAAGTTCACCACAACTTAAGTTCACCACAACTAAATGTTACGCACGGATCATTATTATTTTTCGTTTGTATAAACATTTTTCATATGTATGATCATTTTTTTGACTGAAGTGTGTATTATGTTTTCTATGGTCAAAGGGACATAATCCGAGTTATCGAAACTACAATTTTTTAGGAGTTTGCCTTCTCTTGTATAGAGACACGTTCGGTCTATAATTTCTTGAACGAAGCGTGACCACATCTCCTTATTTGGTAGTACCAGTCAACTATGGTAGATGTCTGAAACCTTTCTTAACGCTTCTTTTCATGACCATAAAAGGCGCGACTGTGTAAGACTTTTATCTCGAATGTTCTTAGAATCGTCTTATTGTGAACGGCAACTCAGAGATTGTCGTTCTGCGCATGTCAAAAGCTGGGAGTTCGTTCTGTGTGTTCCGCCCAGTTCGGCAGTTGAGAAAGGTTTAAGAAGCGAGCAGACGCAACTGCGTCTTGTGATTCTCTGAGGGAAATACAGTGTCTTTGTGAGTTAGTTAGCTAACTAGACTATTTCCCAGTATTATTCACGCCTGCCTGGAGGCATATGTTCATGGTTGATTTTCCGAAATAAGGTAATTCCTCTTGTATCGAACTTTATGCTATTCATCTAGGGTCACCGGTTCGTCATTTTGTCACCGCCTATTTTTCAACCGCAAGTTCACGCAAACTAAAGCGTGATGCAAAATGGAGAGGTCACTAAAGTGAACTAAAGATTAAAGTCACCGGTATCTAAAGTATACCTGAAACTAGTTAAATATATTCACCGCATGGGTCGCTCTAGGTTCACCACAACAAGACTATTGTCTGTGTTCCAGGATTCGTTATATCAGAGATCACGTCCAAGTCAGATGGTTAGACTTAGGAACATTATAAAGGTCGAGCTGACCTGTAGCCCATGTATGCTATTCACGTGCAGACAGTGAACGGACTTATTGTATACAACTGATCTGCTAGCATTAGAATGGGAGCATTTATTATTGTTTATGCAACATTCACAAGATCTGTACCACAACTGACACTGTTGCCACCAAATTATTATTATTTTACCACAGCTAAAAGTTCACGAACAACTAAACTCTAAAGTTTATGAATTTCAACTAAAGTGAATCTAAAGTGAACTGTGATTCTTATGACGCATATAAAGTACACCACAACTGTTCACCACAACTGCTGACACCCAGCATACTACAGAAATTGTTTTCAATGTTAAAGTTCATCATCAATGAAACTCGTTAACTATGTTGATGTCATAAAGTATCATGTTCTGTTTTGTGGCGTGCAAACTAAATGGAAGAAAACTTATACAACGAACTAGTTACACCTTTCTATGACTCATAAGTTCACACGTCATGTTGCCTGTGTGAACTAAAGTTCACCTGTGAACTGTTCTAAAGTTAACACACACCACATACACAGCTAAAGGTCAACATCCTAAATCACCAGAACTAAAGTTCACCACAACTACATCACCACAACTAAAGTTTATACCAGGTGTCGAACTAAGGGTGGCAAGTTACCAACTTCAGTTTCGCGTGCCCGCAAACTAAAACGCTTACCACAACTATTTTTGGTAAAGGCCACAACTAAAGTTCACCACAACTAAAGTTCACCACAACTAAAGTTCACCACAACTAAAGTTCACCACAACTAAAGTTCACCACAACTAAAGGTCACCACAACTAAAGTTCACCACAACTAAAGTTCACCACAACTTAAGTTCACCACAACTAAAGTTCACCCCAACTAAAGTTCACCCCAACTAAAGTTCGCCGCAACTAAAGTTCACCGCAACTAAAGTTCACCGCAACTAAAGTTCACCACAACTAAAGTTCACCACAACTAAAGTTCACCACAACTAAAGTTCACCACAACTAAAGGTCACCACAACTAAAGGTCACCACAACTAAAGTTCACCACAACTAAAGTTCACCACAACTAAAGTTCACCACAACTTAAGTTCACCACAACTAAAGGTCACCACAACTAAAGTTCACCACAACTAAAGTTCACCACAACTAAAGTTCACCACAACTAAAGTTCACCACAACTAAAGTTCACCACAACTAAAGTTCACCACAACTAAAGTTCACCACAACTAAAGTTCACCACAACTAAAGTTCACCACAACTAAAGTTCACCACAACTAAAGGTCACCACAACTAAAGGTCACCACAACTAAAGTTCACCACAACTAAAGTTCACCACAACTAAAGTTCACCACAACTTAAGTTCACCACAACTAAAGTTCACCACAACTTAAGTTCACCACAACTAAAGGTCACCACAACTAAAGTTCACCACAACTAAAGTTCACCACAACTAAAGTTCACCACAACTAAAGTTCACCACAACTAAAGTTCACCACAACTAAAGTTCACCACAACTAAAGTTCACCACAACTTAAGTTCACCACAACTAAAGTTCACCACAACTAAAGTTCACCACAACTAAAGTTCACCACAACTAAAGGTCACCACAACTAAAGGTCACCACAACTAAAGTTCACCACAACTAAAGGTCACCACAACTAAAGGTCACCACAACTAAAGTTCACCACAACTAAAGTTCACCACAACTAAAGGTCACCACAACTAAAGTTCACCACAACTAAAGGTCACCACAACTAAAGGTCACCACAACTAAAGTTCACCACAACTAAAGGTCACCACAACTAAAGTACCCCGTGTAGGTCCCGGGGGTCTCTAAAAAAAAAGAAAATGACTACTACAATCTCAAGCATGTCGTACAAGGTAACTAATATAAGGTTGTGCATGGCGGATGTCAACCTCATCATGTCAAACAAATTGCCACATCAACCACCGCAGCAAGAGTATGTGAATGCATGGTAAGGTTTCCTGCAAGGGGACTAGCTACAATGGTGTCTCCGTGCTCCGTAGGGAGTGGAAAGGAAAAATGAATACTTTACACAACAAAAAGGAATAAGTGTTTGCCTCTCGCGTTAAAGAAACCAGGTTCCCGGATTGAAACCTTGTAGCTTCACGCTCCAGTCTACCCAGTTGTAAATGTACACCTGACTCTCCTCTTGAGTTAGGGAAGGCAAAGGCAGCGAGGAAGGGAACTGGGGACTCCACTTCATAAATCTAGGCCTGGTATAGTGAAATCTCTACCACCTCAATCCTCTACGGCAGTATGTGCTATTGGGCTATCTTGAACTTTTTTTTTTAAAACTTGACAATGCAAGCAATTTGTGGTCAAACTTGGTGTGGACAAAATAACGGCAGAAGTTGCAACTGGCATATATTTGCATTACAATTGCCATAAAACAAAAATAAAACAGAATTTATTACACTTCGGAAACTCTTTTGAGAAGTAACGCAAAGAAATCATGTAGAAAGCCGTATTAGGAAACGTACTAACATTTATGGACCGATGACCAATAAAAATGAAAGGATGCGACAGGAAATAAGAAGGGCTATTTTTGAAACACACATCCAACAAGAAATAAGCACGATTTTTGTTGTTGTTGTTGTTTTTTTTTTTTTTTTTTGGTTGAAAGGACACTTCTAACAAGGAATAAGGACAATTCGAGAAATAGAGAACAGTACCACAGACAAAGACTGGGTGGAGAGTTTCTGTCCTTGGCTTGAAAAGACTGAAAAGTCACTAGTGGAATTGTCTCTGAGTATATCTTTTGAAACGAGGAGCGATGTGTACAGTGGACAACCGCCAGAAACAACATATTTAACAAAACACTTGCTCCTCTTGCTAAGTCTTTTTTTTTTTAAATTCACCTTTATAGCCCCTCGCCGTTTAATTTTTTCGTTCATCTCTTCTTGCCTCCTAAATGAAGATAGTTTAAAAAGAAACCACTTTCATGGGTCACATACACAAATTTTAACAAAATCATAAATAATCCCAGCGCGCGCAGGCTGCGGTTTTGTTTACATAGGAAAAAAACTGGCATGCAGTTGAGCAAATAGGGAGTATTCATTGTTGAACTGTTTACTCGGCGTAATATTTAATGCACTGCCTTAAGAAGCTCACTGGTGTCTACTTCATAACCCCACTTTTCGGGCCCTGTCACTTCTATAGACTCCGACATGTGAACACACACCACTTACGTACTCAAAGTGAGGCAAACACGCTGGTCTCTGCCTGAGTGTACTTGACTGTAATAAAATAACAGGTGGCCAGGGTATTTCTAGTGACATGTTCTTTCGTAACACTGAATATCACGGTTGAGAATTTACAGAAAGTACGATAGGGAGGGATCCCCGTTCCTCCCGAATCTTCTGCCACTAGGTTCTTTACATCCCTCGCTGTCTTTTCATGGTCGGCTCATTTCTATTTATTCTTAATCATCCACTGTTAGTTTAGTATAGACAAATTCAGCAAACCACGCCCTATCTTGTCTATCCAACTTTGTCACAGTAGTCCATTTGGTCTTTACGTAATCAATCTGTTTATATATATATATATATATATATATATATTTATATATATATATATATATATATATATATATATATATATATATATATATATATATATATATATATATATATATATATATATATATATATATATATATATATATATATATATATATATATATTCTTCTTCTTCTTCCATCCTTAGCCACCGACCGTCAAAGCAGTCAGTGGCCATTACGCCTAGTGGCGTCTTAGGGCAACAGCAGATAGGTTTTCTTTGCCATTGTTTCCCATCACGCCTATTGGCGTCTTTAGGGCAACGGCAAATCAATCCATTTGCTGTTGTTTCCGTAATCGAAGTGACTGGCAAACGGGTGATCAGCCCGTTGGTATATATATATATATATACATAAAGAAAGCTATAGTATATTGTGACAGCAGGAAACTTTGACGGAATAATACACTGAAAACGACAACACTTGACAGATTAACTTCCTAGCATGTAAAGAAGTCTACAAAATAACTGCTGGAAAACAGCAATGGGGATAGGAAGTTGTGACACGGCCATTGGAGACCAAGAAACAGCGCTTGATAAAATGAAAAGTATCTTTTGAAACAAATCTTTGTCAGTGAAAGTAAGAAAGAAAGTTCTTCAATGTTTATATATAGAACAAATTATGTCATATTATACGAGCCAAAGACAATAAGTAAACAAGCAAGATCATTTTTGCCGTCCCCAGAGAAGTGGTGGAGCTGACGAATGTTGAGAATGCCATCGGCAGCTACAAGTCTAATGAGAATGTCTTGAAAAAGACGATGGACAAAGGAAGTTTATTATTAATCAGATTAGAAGGAGGTTAGTGACTTTCTTTGAGTATATTAAGAGAAGAGAAACTATGGATCACATTGTGACTAGATGAAAGACTGAAGGACGAAAAAGAGAGACTGAAGATGAAAAAGAGAGTAGCATCTGGACAGTTGACCGTTGTGATATGGAAGGAGGTTAACACTATATTGGATAAGCAGCGCTGGGGACAGGACGTTGTGGAGATACAAGATCACCTACGCCATCTGGTATTGTACTTGAAGAAAAAGTGGTTATCATTACTGTGTAGCTGACTCCGAGTTTTGCAAATAAATGTCTATGGAATAGAGTGCACAGAATAAGGAACTTAGTTTGTCGTGTTATATTTGACATCTTAAGCACCAATTTCTTCAAATCCAGGATTCTCTTTGTCGTGTCACAGCTTGAGTATGTTCCCAGTCTAATAGAAGCACACATACAGACATTTAAAAACAATCATTCGGGACCTGTCTCATTGAGAAACAGTTTGCTCATCTGCCAGACATCGTTGGTGTTTGCGGGCAATCAAAGATTCGATTACGTGACAGTTTTCAATGTCAATTTTGTTTTGTTAATGTTTATTGAAACATTTTAGGTATTCGATATTGCATCTTCGCCCGATAGGATCTCAGGTTCTGAAAACGGTGAGCTAAGGATATCATATCACAACTGTGCCATAAGAAGCCCATTGAACATGGTAACTAGAATTTTAAAAAAGGAGAAAGGAAGGGGGGCGGAGAGTTGTATGGGGCCTGCAGCCTTGCCAATAAAAGAAAGAGCTAAAGAAACCACAACTAAAAGAACACATTAAGCATTTTGGCGCAGGCTTTCTTCAATGTAGCCAGTTGTAACTATGGCCCATCATTTTTTGTAGAACATTGACATGACGAACAATTATTTTTAGTTCTTGCTGATTAAAATGATAAACGGATGGACATTTTAAATAAATGTGAACAGAAAACTGATTAAATTTTTTTTTAATGGCGATGATCCGTTACATTATAAAAACTTATTTGCCACTAACCAACACGTGTGTTATTTCAGATATTTGCCGCCAATCTTTTTTTCCATTCAAGTTTTTTATCTGCACGTATTCCAAATTTAGCGTCACCAAAAACACAGAAGGACAAAATAGCATGGTAATGTGACTACAAACCCCAATTACATTTTTTTTCTTATCGCAAATATTCCCGTGAGTTTGCCTGTGCCTGACTATATCTAGATGACTAGTGCTCTTTGCTTGAATCTGTTAAATATTGACCGTGGATGTGAATGCTGACGTCAGCAGCATAGACATGCCATATGTATGTAATACTGGTTAACGGACATTTAATGAAAGAATGTACCTGAACTCTTCCTGTTCCCATTCTCCCGAAATATAAATGAGTACAGAGCAGTTATAATACAGGAGGCTTAGAATTATATAACAACAGCAGCTACAATTACTTCCTAAGAAAAATTAACTATAAACGTTACCAAGAAACTCATATTTAAATACATGTAATGTAGTTTTTAACCGAACAATTTAATATAAATGGCAATAAATCGTTTAAATAGATGCTAGTCCTCTCTTACATCTAGTTGGCGCTGCGCTCAGCTCTACCTAACTGTATCCATGACTACCTGAATCTGCTGTAGAGTACGAGAAGACAAAGACAGCAAGGGAGGGAACTGGTCAGACCCACCTCATAAAGCTGACCCCTAATATAGTGAATTCTAGCGCTTTATGCCCCTACAGCAGTATCTGCTTTGTAGTTACCTTTTAAACCTAACGCCTTTAAGCAGTTTGCGTGCTAAGTTTGGTTTTTTAATGAAGTTTTGCCTCGTTTTGGCGCGGCACGTCCCGTTCAACCTCACCGGTTATATTAGGGCGCATGTCCAAATATAAAAGACTTTTAGGTCTGGATTATACTGCAATATTTCAAATCAAAACAGCTGAACAGTTTTCAGTTAGTTTTTCGTGAAAGGTAAAAACCCATTACACTTTCAACGGAAATATGCTTATGCGTAGGATACAATTATGACTCACAGTTTTCTACGGTACTGTTATTTCAAGTAGAAAAACTCTTAAAACGGGACTTAAAACAATTTTTACAGATGAATGGCACTTTGAGAAGTCGACAATAGGAGTCCACGGCTTAACATAAAAAGCTGCGACAGCAGTATATATTTCTAGCTTTCAAACCCTACACTTCTTATCTTGGTAAAGTTGAGTTCGACTGACAAAATTGACATGGTCTTGAACATTGAAACAGACGACGAGAAGATGACAAACGCTGAAACGTAATGTTGACATTACAGAGTGGACTAATGAAGTGTAGGTAAACACTCTAATTTTAACAAGACAGTTTGCTCTGGATCAGTTTTAACCACCAAAAATAAATGTGCTGAGTCAATGTAACGAGGTGTACATGTTCATTGTGGTAGTCGTGAGGGTTTATATCCTTGTTAAAAATACCTTATCTCTTTGGGAAATGATTTAAAGATATTCTCGAGCTTCTTGGGTGCCTTGACTGATTGAGATTTCTTTCATTAAAGCTGCCTTTACTACATCAAAGAAATTTGTTTTGACTTGATCTTTCTTTTCCACTTTTGTAATAATCCAGCAGAGCGTTTCCCAAAATTCAGTCGTTTGCATACCACTTTCACGATTTTGCTAAATCTGCGTACCATTTTCATGAATTTAGCAACAACTACGTACCGCATCACATGTAATATTCACTTAAATTCTTCCCATGCGTTCTTTATTTCTACGTCAAGTTGTCTTCTCCCTCGACCTTTCTTACCGTGAAACCAGACAAGTGCCAGCGGAAGAAGAAAAGAGAAGAAGACGCTGGGGATGGACAGGACACACATTAAGTAAACATTTCAATAGCATAACAAGGCATTTCTTGTTCTGGAATCTCTCTGGTAAGGGAGACTACATAGATAAGAGAACTGGAGGCAGACATGAAGAGGAAGAAGAAGACATAGATAAGAGAACTGGAGGCAGACATGAAGTGGAAGAAGAAGACATTGATAAGAGAACTGGAGGCAGACATGAAGTGGAAGAAGAAGACATTGATAAGAGAACTGGAGGCAGACATGAAGTGGAAGAAGAAGACATTGATAAGAGAACTGGAGGCAGACATGAAGTGGAAGAAGAAGACATTGATAAGAGAACTGGAGGCAGACATGAAGTGGAGGAAGAAGACATTGATAAGAGAACTGGAGGCAGACATGAAGTGGAAGAAGAAGACATTGATAAGAGAACTGGAGGCAGACATGAAGTGGAGGAAGAAGACATTGATAAGAGAATTGGAGGCAGACATGAAGTGGAAGAAGAAGACATTGATAAGAGAACTGGAGGCAGACATGAAGTGGAAGAAGAAGACATTGATAAGAGAACTAGAGGCAGACATGAAGTGGAAGAAGAAGACATTGATAAGAGAACTGGAGGCAGACATGAAGTGGAAGAAGAAGACATTGATAAGAGAACTGGAGGCAGACATGAAGTGGAAGAAGAAGACATTGATAAGACCTTGAGTTGATGGTACGGGACAGGAAGACTTGGTATTAAGTTTGTTGAAGACCTATGCTCCTTGGGAAGCTGTAGGTTGACGATGATGATGATGATGATGTTAAAGAGCTTAATGGTTGTAGTAACAGGTTACATGTGTTCTGAACAAGTATGAATAATATTTATTACCAACACACACTGACACGGCAAGTCCCATTAGAAGGGCAAAGTATTTGCCCATGAGATATTTAACCTCTTCTAGTAGAAAATAGCTGCAATTTTCAGTTTCTCTTTTATTTCTTTTTGAAATTATATAGACCTTAGTAATTATTATAGAATGACAAAAGCAAATACACCGAGGTGATCTGGTTAAAGGGAATGAATGGCAAACAATGGAGCGGAAGAGGGAGTACAGACAAGTTTGATGAAAGTTCTAGATCAACGAAAAGTTGCTAGACCATTACGTGTCAGGAGAAGAGAGAGAACGAACGAACGAACGAACGAACTTTATTTTCGAAGGGTTAAGAATTGGGCGCGCAGGCCCGTCTAACATTCTGCCCTTTCACTCTCATTAATCTTGCATACTCTATCCTTTTATTCCCACATGTTACTTTAAGCATTAATTTAAAGGCATGCAACATTATAAAGTTAACATAACAGCATTCATTTACAGTATACAATCATAATAAAAAATGAGTAGGTTTTTTTAAAAATAAACAAGATAGTGACTGAAGAAAAATAATAATAATAAAAATAAAATAATATAAACAAAACAATAAATAAATAAGTTATGTATACCGACACTCACTTATGCGGTCAAAACGTCTAATCTGTAGTATTTTTGAATGTGTCATCAATCCTCAATACAAAAATTACAAAAAACACATTCTCGCTTACATCCATACATTCTTGGCGGAAATTGAAATAATAATAATAACACTTTCTTGCGCACTTCTGTAGCAGAAAACGTCTTTCAGCAGTTAAAAAAAAAAAAAAAAAAAAAATTATATCTGCATGTACATGACCCATTTAAGCAAACGGAAACATTCACATCTCTAAAGTACAGTGGTATGCGGGTACATTCTCACATACATTACATTATATAATAGTAGTACATGGATATAAAACAAATTATTCCCATTAAAAACGAGCGGAAGAGGAAAAGAAATGTTGACCTATGGATGAGATGTTGACAGGCAAATGATGTTTCTATGGGGGTAGATAATCAGAGAGAGAGAGAGAGAGAGAGAGAGAGAGGGGGGGGGGGGGTAGGAGAAACATCACATACAGAATATATAAAAAAAAAAGACAACTAAGTATGCAGCAAATTAAAAAAAAAAAAAAAAAACCACCCACCATATCTCGGTCCTCTGACAGATATTTTTATTGCGAGTTCCCTCTCTTGTCTTATCACATTCCTTCCCAGTATCATGGGAGTTTAATAGTGCTGCTGGGCTCTTCATTTCATTTACTATTAATCTTAGTATTTTATGCGGCAGCCACTCCATCTGTCCATTTTTTCCTTTGCCCTTTACTCTGTTGTTTGTGTGTTTTTTTTGTTTTTGTTTTTTTGTTTTTGTTTTTTTTTTTTTCGTTCGCCCGCTAATACTCGAGGCGAAATCTCAGGTTATTATTTTATGTCTAACCTGACATTGATTTTACGTGAGTATCCCTTTATTTCTTGTACAGAGACAGGTGTCCCTCGCCATTCAGGCAAATACTCGCCGATTTCGGAGGTACCCATTGCAGCTGGGTCGGCTCAGGAGCCGCCAGTCCCTGGTCGACGACACTCCTTCAAATGTTCTCGCCAGGTCTCGAGTTAATCCAGTCCAAATCCCGGTCGACGAAAAATCCTCAAATGCCGTCGCCCGGGTTTGATCCTGTATCACCCGGTCGCCAGAGCGGTGTTGTAACCACTACGCTAGCGCGGCTCCCATTTGTGTGTTAAAAAAAAAAACAAACAACCAAACAAAAACAGATAGCTCATTATACCAGATGATGTATCTGTATTTAACGATGTGTCCGAAATCACTTCGTTATTCGAGTCTCTGTGCTTTTAATTTATATTCCGGTTCGTTCGTTCGTTCGTTCGTTTGTCTACTATGTTGCTGTTATACCCTGTTCAACCTGGAAATTGGTTATAATTGGGGTATATTGTGCATTTACTTTCTTCGGTGCTAGCCAGTTGTTAGTCCTGAAAAGGACTGGTCCTAAAAAGGACCACTAGCTGACTGTCTGGATACCTCTTCGTTGCTTGTCTGTTCGTGGTGTCGTGGCGTGTTTATGGTGTTCATGTAATGCCTCCCTATCTGGCTTGTTTGGTTTTGTGAGTTTTTTGCCCTCCTCGTTTCTGCTTCTTGAGTCTTCCTCTTCTCCTGTATCTGTGATAGTGCTTTTTCTATGATTGCTGGGAGTAGTCTTTCTAGTGTTTCCTCGATGATGTCTTCTTCTGTTTGGTTGTTCGTTTTCGTTTCTCGTGTGTTTGATGTACTTTCCTCTACGGCTCTTCGCTCTGCTTCGATTCTCTTGAGGATTTCTGAGTTTTCTTCCTTCAGTTCTGTCAGCTTCTTGACGTCTGTTTCTATCTGTTGCTGGATTTTTTTCATGTCTTCCAGCATATCTCTGACGTTCTGTTGATCGATTACGTCTTCACCACTGTCGGTTTCATCTTCGGGAGTCTGCTTGCTTCTGTTTTCGACCTGTAGTTTCATTTTCATTTCTTTGACTTCAGCGGTCAGCTTGTGTAACTGTCGTCTATCAATCGTGCGCTGTTTTTCTGCAACATCCGCAGCCACTTTGTGTTTTGCCTCGCTGAAGGAGATGTTTTTGGATACCGCTTCCTTCAGTATGTTCTTTGTTTCTTGGAACATCGGGCAGCCTCGGTATCTTGCCCCGTGGTTTCCGAGGCAGTTTGCACATGTACGGTTTGTGTTCATAGCTTTGTAGTTGTGGTCCTCCTTCGCCCTGGGGCAGTCGCCATATTGGTGGTTTCCCGCGCAATATCGGCAGACTGCGTCTCTCCTGCATGTTTTCTTGGTGTGTGAAAACTGCTGGCAGTTAGAGCACTGTATCACCGGAGGGATATAGGCTTCTGTCTTTTTTGTTGTTGTTTGGAGCGTCAGTCTCTCGGGTCTTGTCCATCCTTCAACCGTTACTATCATCAGATTGGTGTCTTTCTTGGCCCAGGTTTTTAGCCTTTCGACCTGCGTGATTTTTACATCTGCGTTTTCAGCCTGAAGGCGTCTGTGGACCTCGCTGCGGAACATCTGGTATCCACCCCTCTTATGACCAACTTCTTTGTTGTCTTGTATTTTTCCACCACCACTTTTATTTGGTGACGTCTTTTGGACTGGATTCCAGTTCGGTCATCAGTGAAGTGGTTGTTGTAGTGCTGTTGAGCGAAAGCACGACTCCCTTTTCGTGCCTCCGGTTCCTGTGTGCCGTCCTTTTTATGTAATATTTGATCAGAAGGGACGGCATAAAATATATTTTACATATTCAAAGTATCTTTAACCTTGACAAATGCTTTCATCTAGTTCATGAATAAATAATGAAGGAAACCTCGGGTCCTGTGGACAGTAAATAAATAAATAAATACATAAATAAAGGTAATTAACAGGTACTCGTTGGACATAAAAGACGGCACTAGACAACAGAAAAGAAAATGTAAGTGATAGGCTTACCGGGAATCGAACCTAGGACCAACCAGACGGTGCCATCGCCTTGCTGTGACAGTACATCATGAATGGACGCTCAGCCAATTTTGCACCCCTCCTAAGTCCAACGTCCATCGAGTACCTATTAATTACCTTTATTTATGTATTTACTTATTTATTGACCATCTAGTTGGTGAAGCACGAGGACAGATCAATTTCCGCAGAAATAAATTGGTTTTAAGAAAGTTCATCATTATTATTTTCATTCTCTCTCCTTATGGAGCATGGGGTCACAGCTGTACCAAAGCACTAATGTAGTGGTAGTTTATGTAGCGATTTGTTTTACATGATGACGTAACCAGTGCCGCGCCCCCCTGAGAATGACCTTAGCCAATGATGCACTTTTTGGGGGGGTGCAAAATTGGCTCAGCGTCCATTCACGATGTACTATCACTGCAAGGCGATGGCGCCATCTGGTTGGTCCTAGGTTCGATTCCCGGTAAGCATATCACTTATATTTTCTTTTCTGTTGTCTAGTGCCGTCTTTTATGTCCAACGAGTATCTGTTAATTACCTTTATTTATTTATTTACTTATTTATTTATGGTGCGGAATGCTGGAGAGTTACAGAGAAGGAAATGTCGAAATTGTCCTCTTGTCACACAACATACCGAAGAAAAATTCTCCGAATCTTTTCGCCGAATACCATCACCAACCAAGATCTGCTTACTCGGAGCAAGCAAGAGGACATGTACACCATCATAGCTGGCAGACGCTGGAGCTGGGTTGGCCATATCCTCAGAAGAGACCCCGATACCATCACAAGAACATCTATGCTTTGGACCCTGAAGGAAAACGAAAGAGAGGCCGACCAAAAACAACTAGCCGTAGGACTGTAGAGGCTGAGATGCAAAGAATGAACCAGAGTTGGGGCACTGTACGAAGGATGGCCACTGACCGAGCAAAGTGGAATCAATTTGTTGTTGCCCTACAAGACGCCATTAGGCGTGATGGCAACTGACTGCTTTGACGGTTTCCTTCATTATTTATTTAAGAGTTCACCCATCCGTGACTTCAACCTACCCGTCTATTCTGTTATTCGTCTTCCACTACACATTACTGGACACAAGCATTTCGGCCTTTATTTGGTCTATACTTGCTGATAGGAAAGTTATATTAGTGATTGCGTCTTTAAATCAGTCTGGGTCGTCCACGGGTCCTATACCGTAGTTGTGTGAGTGTCATGAGAATGACCTCAGCCAATAATGCACTTTTTGGGGGGCTGCAAAATTGGCTCAGCGTCCATTCACGATGTACTGGCTTACGAAGTAACATATCTGTGTTTTGTGTGTGTGTGTTTTTTTTGGGAGGGGGGGGGGGAGAGGTCTCATCAGAGGCACCGGGGAGATTACTTGATCATGCACTTACAAATACTGACATACTAACAAGAAGAAAAGAAAACCACCAATCTTGACGTCATCTATTAGAAATAGGATACAACCTTCAGAAACGGCTTTATATGTTTTGTAATGACGAAGACTAGGAAAGATTATAGCCCTTAAGGGGGGAGTGAGGGAATATACAATTTAGCAGGTAAGGAACGAAGCATTAAATTCGCTTCAGCTTTCTATTTATGTGTTAATCTTTGCTATGCAGCACGTGTTGACACAATGAATTCTTCATTCTCTCATTTCGCTGTACTCTACTCTGTTACGGCTACCCAGATTGACTCCAAAGCGAAAATATATGGGAATATAGAATCAGCAATGCATTAAACATTGTTAGAATAAAATAATTTCTTTTAAACGTATTTATACAGGGTGTTTATAAAGTCGCTGTGCAGTGAAATTTACGCCCGGGCGAGACTACGTCACCAGAAATGTGGTTTTCAATTGGGGCTTGTTGTGTAATGCTGCACACGGGATTGTGGAACACAGCATTGGAACACAGGATGTCATGACGTAAATTTGCATCATTCGTGACGTAATTTCTAAAATATTTTTCAAATTCACTGCACAGCGACTTTATAAACACCCTGTGCATTCTTGCCCTCCTCTCTTCTCGTGCACTGTGTCATCCATTCCAAATTATTTGATTTTATTAACTCAGCATCCTTTGTTGTGTTTTTACACATTAGGACATTAGCGAGCATGTCATTTTTGCCATAAAATTACTAAACCTGAATACGTCAGCTAACATTGCCCGATCATGTGAAGGATGAAAGTTTAATATTGGTAAAGGCTCGTAAATTCTGCAGCCAGAGACAGCCAGTATGACGAAGAGTCAAGAGATAATCTATGACTTGGGTTCTCAAAGCGTAAAATGATTATTAGTGGTCCGCAAGCGTGAGCCCAACCATGGTCAGGAGATCGATCTAAATTTCAACAGAAAATGTAAAGTTGAAGAAACTGAGTTGTTAGGAAAGTATAGTTGTGTGTTTAACGTTCTAAAACTTCAAGATACCATTTACATATCATATGTTAGTTAATAATTTTATTGCGGATGTGTCTCTTTTTTTGCATAGTGATTTCGAGGTTAGTATTCCAGCAAAGTTCCCCCCGTGAAGTTTCCAGGTTCCTTGGGAAGACAAAGAAAGGACAGGACTATTGCTCCCTCAGGCAATTTGTATGAGATGACTAATATGAAGTTAGTTACTATGAAAGACTACGTACTGTTTTTTGTTTGTTTTCGCAACAGAAATACTTTGATAGAAATGCATCAATGGTAAAATTGTTCTGTGCATGGGGGGCTGACAATCTCATTATGTCAAACATATTGCTACAAAGACTACCGCTGCAAGAGCATATGAGTGCTATGACAGGCTTCAGGCAAAGGTACCAACTGAAGTGTTGGCTTTATGCTTCATAGGGACCTAAAAAGGAAATGACGATAGACAGGTTTGCTTCCTAGTTGGGATTGTCAATGGCAAACTATTAAACGAGACAAAAATGTTTCAAGAAATGTAAAAAAAGCCGTACAATGATATACATGCAGGGAGAAGTTAGCAGGGGTCTTTTCTAACACATAACGGAAAAGGGAAAAGTAGAATGCCGTTATGTTAGAAACGCGAAAAAATGTTTTAACAAAGTCATAATTTAAAATATTCAGCTGGAAAAATAAAAGTAACAAAGATATAAGACAAAAAAGTACAATAATAAAATGTTCCTCAGTAAAGTTGTAAATAAAAATAGAGAAATAAAAAACAGACTTTGCCAGACTTGGTCAAAGCCCGCAGTTAGTACAAGAAGCTGTTAGTTCAACTTGGCGCCACAACAATAATAATAGGTCTTACCTGGCTGCTTCGTCCACAACTGCGACCATCTGCTTGACAAACACATTTGGCATCCACTCTCCCTCATCATCAAAATCCATGGCATCATCCACAAAAATGTGTGCTAGGAAAAAGGAAGGAAAAGCAAACACCTCATTAGTCAAACACAAAAATATTTTTCCCAGGCGCATATATATATATATATATATATATATATATATATATATATATATATATATATTATATATATATATATATATATATATATATATATATATATATATATATATATATATATATATATATATATATATATATATATATATATATATATATATATATATATATATATATATATATAAAATAATATATATAAATATATATAAATATATATATATAAATATATATATATATATATATATATATATATATATATATATATATATATATATATATATATATATATATATAAATATATATATATATATATATATATATATATATATATATATATATATATATATATATATATATATATATATATATATATATATATATATATATATATATATATATATATATATATATATATATATATATAGTCATTATATTAATTTATCTAAATGTTGTCTTCGGGATACTTCGTAATTTTAAACCCAGCTGAAGGAGTTGCCAGTTAGGACATATTTTCAAGGTATTAAATGATAAAAGAGGTCCAAAGTTACATTCTAGAAATTGCCGTAGGGGCGAAATGTTAAAGACTTTACCTATACTAGGTCTAAGGTTTATTACGTGGGGTGACCTGACAGTCTTTCCCATTCTCTAACCCAGCAGCAGAATCAGGAACCAATTTTTGCAGCTGAGTAGACTTGAACGTGAGGTGACCTGGTTTAGAACACGGTCGCTTTGGCTCGAGAATGAAGCGCTCTAATAACTTTGCCACTCGGACATTTTAATGTTAATATGACTAAATATAACATCCATTTTTGATGCAGCTTATAGACTTCACCACAATAGAAGCTGTTGCTTGTGCCTTCTTCTTTGATCCTTAGCCGCCGACCGTCAAAGCAGTCAGTGGCCATCACGCCTAGTGGCGTCTTGTAGGGCAACAACAAATTGATTCCACTTTGCTCGGTCGGTGGCCATCCTTCGTACAGTGCCCCAACTCTGGTTCATTTTTTGCATCTCAGCCTCCACAGTCCTTCGTCAAGTTGTTTTTGGTCGGCCTCTCTTTCGTTTTCCTTCAGGGGTCCATAGCATAGCTGTTCTTGTGATGGCATCGGGGTCTCTTCTGAGGACATGACCAACCCAGCTCCAGCGTCTGCCAGCTATGATGGTGTGCATGTCCTCTTGCTTGCTCCGAGTAAGCAGATCTTGGTTGGTGAATGTATTCGGCCAAAAGATTCGGAGAATTTTTCTTAGGCAAGTTGTGTGAAAAGTGGACAATTTCGACATTTCCTTATCTGTAACTCTCCAGCATTCCGCACCATAGAGAAGCACAGAAAGCACACAGCTCTGATATAATCTTAATTTTGTGCTTGTGCTGTACTGAGAGGACTTCCAGATGTTGTTTAGACTAAAAAATGTCTGTTCATGCTTTGTTCATTCTGTTGTTGATGTCTTTGCTTGCTTCGCCGTCTGGTGTTACTATGCATCCTAGGTATGTGAAGGTGTCTGTCTGTTCCAGTTGCTGATTCCTTACTGATATGGGCTCAGGGTTGCTCACATTGAGCGTCATGACCTGTCTTCTTTAGATTGAAGTTCAGGCTGACCTGCTGGCTATACTTATTAAGTCTATCCGTTTTTCCTGGATGTGTTGATGTGAATGTGCTAGTAGTGCCATGTCATCTGCATATTCCTGATCTTCCAATGTAGAAAATGTAGTCCATTTTATTCCTCTTGGACTGCTTTCTGTTGTCTGGCATATAACCCAATCTATGACTGTTAAAATAGAGTGGTTGATAAGAGCATCCCTGTCGTACTCCTGTCTTTACCTCAAAAGTTAGGTTGCTCTGCCCAATGCTACACGTAAAGTTGGCATAGAGGCTTTTTATGATTGACACTATGTAGCTTGGAATTCCATAAGCCCTCAGTATTTTCCATAAACTGTCCCTATGTATACTGTCAAAAGCCTTTTCAAAATCAACGAAATTAATGTACAGCTGTCTTTGCCATTCTGAGCAATGCTTTATAATGTTCCTGAGGATAAATATATGATCTACACATCTTCTGTTCTTTCTAAATCCTGCTTGTTCTTTCCTCAGTTTGTCGTCTACTGCTTTTGAGATTCTCTGTATAATTATCCTGCCTAGTATTTTGCTGGGAACTGAGAGAAGAGTTTTTCCTCTCCAATTTATTGCAGCCTGCAAGATCTCCCTTCTTGGGCAATTTGACAATTATTCCTTTGTTCCACTCCGATGGTGTTGTCCCCGTTTTCCAGACTTGTGCAAACAGTGGTTCTAATAGTTCTGCTGCTAGCTCAGGGTCTGTCTTAAATAGCTCTGCATTTCAGATCATGGCCAGGAGCTTTTCAATTCTTTAACCCTTTGATTGCTGTGATGATTTCCTCTTTTCGTGGAATGTCTGTATTAACATCTAGATCATTTTCAGCCTCAGTAACATTCACTTGTGTCTCTGGTGGTTCCTTGTTCAGAGTTTCTCTGAAATGCTCTGCCCATCTTGTTTCCTGTCCCGCTGCTGTCGTGATGAGATTTCCTTGCTAATCTCTTACTAATGTAATATTGTTTGCACCTTGTTTTCCGTTGATGATTTTAGTTATTTTGTATACTGTGCTTTGTTCATTTCTCAGTGCTGCCTCTTCTGCCTGTCTTGCAAGATCGTCTAGGAAATTCCTTTTGTTGGCTCGGGTTTGGCGTTTAACTTCCTTGTCCAGCTGACTGTGCTGTTCGCCATATAGTTGCTTTAACCTGGGGGGCTTCGCTTCTGTTTTCTTTCTTTTCATTTTCTCAATGTCTTTTCCTGACTTTTGGCAAATTGATATCGCTTCTTTATATCAGCCGCAAAAGGTTTCTGGTAAGGGGGTCCTTTAGTTTGCTGATGTCAAACCTTTTCTGTGTAGTTACAGTTGGTCCAGCCCTTCTTAGTTTCACTTTCAGTTTTGCTACTACTAAATGATGATCACTTCCCACATCCGCACCTCTTCTTACCTTCACATCTTGTAATGCATGTCTGCATCTACCGTTAATCATAATGTGGTCTATCTGGTTTCTGTCCCGACTATTTGGTGATTCCCATGTTAATTTGTGAATTTCTTTGTGTGTGAAAAGTGTTCCTCCAATGACCAGGTTGTTAATGCTACAGAAACTTATTAATTTATCACCATTTTCGTTTGCTGTTCCGCCGCCGCATTTCCCCATTACTCTTTCATTATATGTATTGTGTGTTTCAACTTTCGCATTTAGGTCTCCCATTACTACGATGAGATCATATCTAGGTGTGTCTTCCATTGCTTTCTGCAGTTGTTGATAGAATTCATCCTTGACCTCATCACCGCTGTCAATCGTTGGTGCGTAGCATTGTATTATTGTAGTGTTGGTGAATCTCCCTTTCAATCTTACTCTTATCAGTCTGTTGTTGATGGGTTTCCATTCCAGTAATGTCCTTTCTATTCCTTTCTGTAGAACAATGGCAACACCTTCATTGCGCTGTCCATCCTCTCTTCCAGAGTAAAGTACTGTTTCTCCTGTTGCTGTTTTAACTTTTCCTGCCCCTGTCCATCTGCTATCACCTATCCCTAGAATGTGTAATCTATAGTTTCTCATTTCTGCTGTTTTAGTTTACCCGTCTCGTTCATTGTCCTGACATTCCAAAATCCTATTCTTGTTTCACGTTTTGCTGTCAGGACGTTCGTTTTCGTGTCAGTGGCTTCCTTTCGTCTTTCACCACTGACAGTCATACGCGCCCCAGACTCCAGATGTCCGTCCCGCAGCAAAGTTAGTTCATTTGTTGTTGTTTCCGTAACTTCATTTCTTTTTACATAGACAGGGGTTGTTGCTTGCGTAAACAGGCCAACATAGGGAATCGTCAAACAGCTGTCTTTGTCTCTTTAGGAGAGGGTAAAAAAAAAAGAAAGAAGGTTTGGGGGAGTCTCGAGGTTTGATTATTTGCTCATTTAAGATGCATATATAGGAAATTACTCGTAATTTATACCGCACATGCTCTGCCCAAACTAAAAACAACTACTTCACTAGGCCATAATTACGATTAGCATATTATTATATGTATTATTGTAAGGACGGTTATAACATTATAAGGCACACATTTGTTCAGCTCTGACCCACATAACCTCTGTTGCCACTACTGCAGAATAAACAACAACCACTAGGATTCTCACATTAGCGACAACTGACGGCTACATTGTTAAATATTTATTTGCTGAGCGCAAAATCAGCGTCCGATTGACAGAGTTATTAGAGCGCTGATCGCTCGCGACAACGGTATCTGGTTTGATTCACTGCATCGACACACTCCAGTCTACCCAGCTGTAAATGGGTTAGGAAAGGAAAAGGCCTCTCGGTGCTGGATCTAGTATATTGAAATCTCTACTTCGCTCTCTACCAGTGTCTGCTGTGAGACAACGTTGACCTATTTAAGCGCAACATGCCACCAATATCTTCAGCCAAACAATACAATACAAATGTTCATTTTTATTTTATTTATTTGTTTGTTTAAAAAAAAAATAATTGTACATTTTCTCAGCTAACTAAGGCGTAGAGCTACCAGTTTTTGGTAGGTTTTATTTTTCCATAGCCCAATGCCTTGAAGTATTTACAGTACACATGTCCAAAACATGAGCTTAGGTTTACTTCTCTGTGTTATCATGATCAACAGTTATCTTTTTATTACTTAAGGAGCACAGAGCACCACTGCAACCTGCACCAAAACATTCATTTGTTATTGCAGCAGTTTTTTCAGTTGCCATCTCTTGTACATGATGATGTTGCCAGCGCCAAGCACAAAGTCTTGTTAGTTGCTTCTACGAGAGGCCTAAGGTAGCAGAAGTCCATAGGAGAGCTACGCGGGAAATTTCTCTGTGCTCGCGTGTTCATGTCCTTTTTTTAATACTGCATTTACATTTCCGCCATTTTGTTTGTATTTGTATTACAGTTCGACGCAGATTAGCGCCCTGCTCAGCTTGACTACGTAATTGCCCAACTGAAAATGACAACATCTGTCAGAAGTCAGACATCTGAGATGAATCCTTACCTTCAAATTCATAATAGTCAGGATCTTGTACATTGAAGTAGTCTTGTGCATTTTTCCTCGCGCTTTGATCCATATCCAGTCTAGAATAAATAATAGATAAACAATTCTTGTCACAAGAATGTACATTCAAAGCTGCAAGGCAATTTCAATATTATAGATGTAGACTATTACTAGCAGTAGCTACTCAGTTGTAGAAAATTACCTGAAATACAGATTGATCAGTGAACATTACCAAAAATAATTATTAAGGTATACAATGTTAACTGAAATAGTCAGTCAAATGTAAATTGTTTTAACTTATATAGTCTCTATAATGTAGAGTGTTAACTGAAAAAATGCTGCTAAGAAGTCTTCGCCGTTTTAAAAAGTCATTAAAATACAGAACTATGAAGGAAACAGTGTTAAGAGTTATCTTAATAATTTACGATGTTTTAACTGTGTTAGAGTTATATTTAAAATTAAAGATTTTGTTTCCTATCACGTGAAAAACATTATTTCTTTTTGTGTTCCAAAGAAATGAGCAGCTTATTTTACATTTTCGTTTTTAATTTTTTGACAGTGTTATCCAATGGTGTTTAGACTTAATGGTTTCCTCAATCTTATTATTTCATTTGTTTGTACACACAGGCAAAGACACTAGTGTTGGTTCCTTCCGATAAAACTGTGATCGAGTTCCTTTAAGCTAATGTTTACTTGTCTCTGTTTGATACTGGGGTTTTGGTGAATAACAAATAATCTAAGAAATATTTTAAAAGAACAGAAACACGGAAAAAGAAAGAGAGACGAAGAGACAGAGAAATAGAGAATGAACCAACCTGAAAATAGACATAAGTAATGCAGTCATTCTTTTCCTTTTTATTTCCAACATTGTCTTTCCAGCGTATCTTTGACCCAGCTCTCTTACTCCTCCTGGAGTTTTTCCCTTTAAGTACATAGTTTAACAATGCATTTGATCTTGAGACATGGTCATACCATTAGAGTTGGCGTGTTTTTGCATTTGTTACGAGATACAAATATGCCTCACATCCTGATGCATGATGTTCAGGACGCTATCGTACGTGACGTGTTCCATACATGATATTGTAAGGTACTTTCTGAAGCATCTTGTTTCTACTGTACGTGTATTATTCGTTCTAGTTTAGCGTGAAACGTCCTAGCACAAAAATACACAGACGCACACACACACACACACACACACACGCACACACACACACACATATATATATATATATATATATATATATATATATATATATATATATATATATATATATATATATATATATATATATATACACAACATACATGCACACACACTAATACAATAATCATGTAATCATGTGGTCCAAGAGGCAGAATATCTCTTGTGCTCTGTGAACTGTGCTGTCAAATTATGACAGGTTGAGATCCGCATATTTTGATCATACCAATCACTTTGCTCCATGTTCTTATTCTTCATTAATCAAACTGCACCGTATTGCTCTCATTAACATATCAAATATATAATTTAACTTCCATAAAAATAGTCTAATAATTTATCGTATAATTTTCATAATGGTAAAAAATATGCCATAAATTGAATACAGATAAAATGGATCTTGTTTATCTAACAGTGCTTACAATATGTAACTAAAAATATTTTATTAACATAATATTATCATGCACGTAAATCGGCACCGTAGATCTCTCATAGTTGTCATGCACGTAAATCGGCACCTTAGATCTCTCATAGTTGTCATGCACGTAAATCGGCACCTTAGATCTCTCATAGTTGTCATGCACGTAAATCGGCATCTTAGATCTCTCATAGTTGTCATGCACGTAAATCGGCATCTTAGATCTCTCATAGTTGTCATGCACGTAAATCGGCACCTTAGATCTCTCATTGTTGTCATGCACGTAGTCATGCACGTAAATCGGCATCTTAGATCTCTCATAGTTGTCATGCACGTAAATCGGCACCTTAGATCTCTCATAGTTGTCATGCACGTAAATCGGCACCTTAGATCTCTCATAGTTGTCATGCACGTAAATCGGCACCTTAGATCTCTCATTGTTGTCATGCACGTAGTCATGCACGTAAATCGGCATCTTAGATCTCTCATAGTTGTCATGCACGTAAATCGGCACCTTAGATCTCTCATAGTTACAGCTGATTCTTACCTTCAGGACTCGTTCTTTATCATTTCGTCGCCGGTTGAGTAGCAGGGATTGCTCAATCAGCGCTCCGCAGTACTGGGGCAGTAGAAACAGTCTGAATAGAATGAAAACGGCGACATAAGTATTTTACAGCCTGAATTGAATAATGCAGTAAATTAAGTTGCAGAAAAAAGGCTGTCAGTGGCGACAGGACGATTCTCCAGCAACTTCAGAGCAGAGACAGAGGCCTTGAAAACTGCAGCAGAGGTTATATTGACAGAAGAAGCGGCAGAGAGACAAGTTGCTTTCTTTACTGATGCACAGTCAGTAATTGCAACGTTGAAAAGACAAAATAATACAGACCTGGATGATCTCAGAGTAGTGCTCCACAAACTTTGTCAACGATTCAAAAGTGTTGTGATCCAGTGGATCCCATCTCATTGTAACATCGCCGGCAATGAAGAGGCTGACAGAATGGCAAAAGAAGGTTCACATCTACCTCAGCCTGATGCAAGCATAACTTTTGAGGAGGCAAAGAGTTTTATCAGAATCAGTTACAGAAACAAATGGAATGTAGAACATCCAGGGCACACACAGAATGATGCTTACTACCAGCTCCACAGAAGAGAACAAGTGGTAATCTTCAGACTCCGCACTGGCCACAACAGATTGAGATACCATCTTTTCAACAAGCTAAAGATAGGAACTACCGATCAGTGTAACTGTGGCACTGATAAAATGACTGCTGAACATCTGCTTCAAAGTTGCCCCTTATATGTGGTACAGAGAAGGTGCATATGGCCGACGCCAGCTCCTTTCGTGGAAAAGCTTTACGGGGATTCAAATAGCCTCAAACTGACTGCTGCTTTCTTTGAGAACATTCAAGTAGACGTCTGAGAGTGTACGAAGAAGAAGAAGAAGAAGAAGAAGAATGAAATAAAAGTTCATTTTATATGTGAAATGACTATACCACATAGTAATTTTTAATAAACATAAATTTTACCTGAAAATTAAACACCAGATCGTTAGTTAATGATAAGGAAAAGCAAAAAGAGAAAGACTAAAAAGCCAAATGCTAGTGGAACTCATCAGACACTAGCTGAACCTCATGAAAAAGAGGCAGAGGAGAGGAGAAATAAAAATTAGTAGAGACACTGATATAGGTAAAGAGTTACAGAGTATACAACTAACTGAGAAGGAAAAGTGGCAGACAGACAAGATGTGGAAAGAAGAGTCTAATCAGTGGATCATTTACTCGGGGAATCAACTTGATCAACATTTTGATTTACATCTAAGTGTCCTTGAAACGTATCATTGAGTAAGTAAGAAGGCAACATAGAAATTAATGAAGAGAAAACATCATTTCTGAATTTAAATTGAGGAAGGAAGGGTTGCAGAAAATTGCACACAGGAAGAATTGCCTCCGATGGCTTATGTTTCAGGAAGGTCAACGGATTTAAAAAAAAAAAAGAAACAAGATTCAGACATTGGCAACCGTTCACGAAAAGCTCACAGAAGCGCTGGCTTACCTCTCTGTAAACGCCAGACGTGGCGCTTTTGGTGTCCAGATATATCGAGTTATCCACAGCTGAGAAGACCACCACAAGCCAAATCCAAGTCCCAAGTGCCAAATTAGCCACCGTTTTTCATCATCGCCCTGTGTGCAAGTCCACATTAGGAATCCTGGCATCAGCTCCAACTTACTGCTGTCCACATAGCATAACTGAATGTATAGTCAAATAAATCAATCAATCAACAGATCATCGTTTTGAAAATAAAATTTTACTAGATGTAATTTTGCTCAAATTCGTAACTTAATTTAATTTCAGTTAGACATATGTTACATAAATGGAAACTAGTTTAATTGTTTTGTTAAATCTATACTAATTTGTTACCATCCTGGAAAAAATGTTCAAACTTTAATACTTGCTTTATATCAAACACTCATCAATCAGTTTTATATCTATACAATCAATCAATCAATCAGTCAGTGTTCAGTTTGGCATTTGTGTGCTATAATTATCGAATTGCATCGTCATCATTATCATTCTCTTGTCGCTGCTATGTAGGATGGAGTCATCGCTGTACCTAGTCACCTTGATGGAAACCTTCAGAATAGCATTCGTGTGCTCTTGTAGAAGTAGTTCCTGTAAAAATGTCTGTCACGTGATGAGAGTGCAAGCACTATGTACAGCCTTTTATTAGTCACCGTTTAAGACTTGCCTGAGGGAACAGTAGACATGTTCATTTATTACATCCTCAGAGACTCTGGCAATGACAGGGGCAATGACAATAATACTGTCAAATAAATAAAATGACATTCGGATTATATCCACGTTAGTTCTTTACTAGACCATGTTACTGCATTTTGACGATATTTAAAGGTTTATAACATTTAAAATGCACATTTAACCTGTTCGGCTTACCGTAATAATAACTGCTATGGACAGCGGCGTAGCCAGGCTAAGCGGAATAGAGAAGGATATCCTTTGCATGCACAGTTTACAGGCCAGCCTTGCAAAATAGTAGCACAAGCCGGTGCTGGCAATCTGCACCATCAGAGGAAGGTAGGTCTGCCACTGGTGCCAGCGGTACACGTACGTGGTTGTGCACACAGTAGTGTTCTTCTGGCCACCAACTGTGATGTTGATTAGCGAGCAGTTCTGTGCCTCGATACCCAAGAACAGAGTCTCGGGCGGTTTGGATCCTGGACGAGGTTGAGGTGGGGGTAGGATTAAACTTGGGTTCAGAGGGTTCTGTGTGGCATTTGTAAATTCCTGTAAATGACACAATTTAGCAATTAAATGTGGTAATATGTCTTATGTTTCCATGCGTTATGAGCTCCATATGTCATGAAGAAGTTAAATTATATATATATATAGTTCATCATCATCGTTCCCTATGGAGCATGGTGACACCCCTGCAGCTGGCGCCCTTGCCAGGAAGCCTGCACCAAGAGTTCTCACACCTTTGACGTCGGTGGTTTCTGTAGTAATTAGTTTTACATGATGAGGCTGCCAGGCGCATGCTCAGCCTCATATTATTCACCTGTTACGACATGCCTGTGGAAGAAGTAGACCTATTCTTTCTTTGCCTCATAAGAGACCCCCCCCCCCCCCAACAAATAAAAGGGGCACATCATTTAGTTCATTCACACAGTCACTTTTAAAAATTACCCTTTGATGGTTTTCTGTACATTTTTAGCCACCATCTTTCTGCATGTCAGGTTCTTAACTTAGGTCATGAACTTATCACTTTTCTCTGTCAATGTCATTCTTATCTATAGATCAACGTCTGCTCACCTCCTCTATTTCAAATTGTATCTTTAAAGTCTTAAAGCACAGCAAATCTCTGCCGTTCGCAAATACGTACCGGAAGCTGAGAGAAGTCAAAAGGTACATTCGCTCCTATATTGCTTCCATTGTACACCTTAAGCTCCGATGGCGTCTTCATAAGGTCTCCAAAAGCTTTGTCAATCATTTGAAGATTGGGCACGAGAAGAAAGGCAAATCCAAATGTGACGCCAATCTTCCACAAGCTGGCTAGGATATAGCACTTCACACGACAACGGTGCAGGGAGTCCTTGTAAAGTTTCACTGGTATATAGAGACAGCCGATCCGTAAATCCTGCAAAAATCGTATGGAGTTTTATGTTTTAGGGTTTCTTCAAGTTAAGTAGAAAAAGGTGCAAATAAAACCCGACAGATATAACAAGCGAATTCAATTTAAGATAAGGAAAATACAAATGGACAGTCCATCTAGATTGAATATTAACTTTGAGGCAGTCATCAAACATTTATCACAATGTAACATCTCACAAAAGCATAATCGATACATACGTTCAGAAATGCCGAACAATGCATGCATACATTAGTATTGCCCGCATAACTCCTTGAGGAGACAATAAAGCCATCAGACCACTGCTTCCTTAGTCATGTGATAAAAAGTGTCTAATATTAGATTGTGCATGGGGCTGGAAACTTCATCATGTGAGACATTGCTACAGAAACCACAGCTTTAAGAGATTGCTTTAGGCGTAGGTTTTCTCAAGGTGACCTTCAGCAGTTGTGGTCCATTTTCCATATGGCGCGAATAAGAATATGAGTATGACGATACATTATAACTCACACATAACAGATTGCTTGTTGTGCAGTAAGATATAACAAAACAGAAAAAACAAATACTCGCCTTGTCCCAGAAATTTTCCCACCACTTCACCGAGATGAGCAATAGAGAAAGGGGTATCTCCCATGACATGTCTGAGAGTGAGTAAGTGTTATCCCATGCAGACCCAGGTCCTGAGATCGTCATTGGGTTTGCTGAAAATAAATGAAAATTAGTAAGCTATATTATAAGATAAACATAAGTTAAATTTAACATTATCACCGGCTTAGTCAGCATGATCAACATGGGGTTATGATATTATTGTCATCAACTTAGTTATCAACATCAACATGGGGTTACGACTTTATTGTCATAACTTAATCGACATGATCAACATAGGAGTGATGATATTATTACCATCAACTTAATCCTCAAGATCAACATTCAGTGACGGTATTATTACCATCAATTTAATCCTCATGATCAACATTCAGTGACGGTATTAACACCATCAACTTAATCCTCATGATCAACATAGGGTGACGATGTTACTGTCACCGACTTAGTCATCAAGATCAACATAGGATGACGATATCATTGTCGTCAACATAATCCTCATGATCAACATGGGTAGCAATACTATTGTCACCAACCACAGTAATAATGATCAACATTAAGTAGCCGATATTTTAGTTACCAACTTAGTCATCGTGGTAAAGTTAAGATTCGGCAACACGTTTTAAATGATGAAGACGAATACAAATACCAAGTAAATTACGACGCTAAAAGCGACCACATGCTAAGAATACAAAGTAACATCTCTGACAGTGAAGAAGATATTATTACGAACATGCAGACATTCTGAATTACTTCATGCGCTTGAAATCTGGACAGTGGGCAACCAGATGTAAAGTAGATTACAGAGGAAATTAAAAATACTAGTGATGGTAGGAAGTGGCGGGTCATTATCGCTAATTCATTGCAGATAATGATAAAAATGACAATTTATTATGTAACTGATTCAAGGAAAACGCTTTGAAGCAGTGCTTCTCAAACCTTTTTCAAACTATGTCACGGTCAATAAATTGTTTTCCATTTTTTTTTCGAAATGGCGAGAGGCGGCATCGTGCCGCACAGTTTTATCTCAACCCGTTTCTATAAGCCGTACATCGTGAAGAATTCTGCATTTAATTAGATTTTCTGTGAAGAAGAAAGGAGAGTCAGCAACCCAGACCTCTCTCTTGCCGACTTCATGGACATATAATTATTCTGAATGAAGATCCGGTGCCGTTAAATTGTTTTTTTTTTTTTACTATTTATATTCCTTTCCAAGACAATCACCGCAAACCGGCAGATAGAGGCTTGTGGACTGACGCTGGTCCGTGAACTACGACTTTGAGTACCACTGCTTCATAGTACCTTTGTCTTTACTGGAAGCCGGGGATTGAACACATTCGGATTTCATGGATGCCAAGGCAACAATAAAAGCAGACAACTGCATGACCAAGGCTAGGACGTCAAGTACGATGGTGGCCACCTTTCTTTTGAAATCATCAGACCGCTTCGTGGCAAACAGCCTGCAAAAAAAAAAAAATATACAGTAGAACTCCATTTATCCGAACCCCAATTATCCGAACATCCAATTATCCGAACACTTTTTCCAGAAAAAAAAAATCAATCGCCACCAGTCACGTTAGACTACATTTCTGAATCTTTTCATGCGGCAAGCTTCAAATGTGTGCGAACAATTTGTAGAGGATGGGTTGGGGTAATGGTCGGTCGCTTACGTACAGGAAGTCAGTTAGATCATAAAGTCAGTTAATATCTGGTTTACCACTCCATAGTACGTGTGCGTTCTAGGCAGAACACTGGCTAAACAGACAGTTCAACTTAAAATAATTGTGTCCTGCTACTACAGCAGAATAATTTTGGTGTACAAGTATTTCTCTGTGCGATATGGCATCTTCCAGTAGGCCTAAAGCATATAAAAGGAACCGCAATGTTTTGTCAATTGAAATGAAAACAGAAATTATCAAGAGACTAGGAAAAGATGAAACTGTGTCTTCACTTGCGAGGATTTTCAATGTTGGGAAAGCTACCGTCTCTGACATCAGAAGTAACAAGGATAAAATTATGAGTTTTGCATCGAAATTGGATAGTGAAAATGGGTCGAAGAAACGTAAAACCATGAGAAATGCGAAATATTTGAAATTGGAAGAGGCTTTGTATATATGGTGTCTGCAAAGAAGAAGCAAATCGGAACCTATCTCTGGCTCTCTATTGTGTGAAAAGTCACTTCAGTTCAACGGTCAACTTGACGGTCCTCCTGACTTTAAGGCTAGCCAGGGATGGTTAAGAAACTTTAAATCTCGTCATAGCATACGAGAACTGGAGATTCAAGGGGAATCTTTATCTAGCGATGCAACTGCCGCTGAAAATTTTAAAGAAACATTCTTGGCTTTTTTGGAAGAAGAAGGTTATTCACTCGATGATGTGTATAATGCCGATGAGACTGGCTTATACTGGAAATCATTGCCTCAAAAATCACTTGCATCTCAGCGCGAAGCAGCTGCCCCTGGGTTTAAAAAGTGCAAAGAGAGAGAGTAACAATTTTGGTAGCCGCGAATGCCAGTGGAAGTCATCGTTTACCGGTGCTAATGATCGGCAAAGCCAAAAAAACCACGTTGTTTAAAGAATGTGACATGTCTCCCATTGTGCTACAAAGCACAGAAGAGTGCTTGGATGAATAGTGAAATATTTCTTGATTGGTATACAAATCAGTTCATCCCAAATGTGAAGAGGTTGAGAGAACAAGAAAAGAAAACTGGAAAAGTAATTCTTCTACTGGACAATGCACCATCTCATCCAGAGAAGGATACATTGAATGCAGTTGATGCAAATTTTAAAGTAATTTTTCTGCCTCCCAATGTAACAGCACTGATTCAACCAATGGATCAGGGTGTTATAGCAAAGCTTAAAAAGATGTACAAGAAGGAAGTCCTGCGTCGATTATTGTTGGCTGAAGATGAAGAAAGTGTGGTGGCGTTTTCTAAAAAGCTTAATCTCAAAGACTGCTGCTATATGTTAGCTGATGCTTGGACCACCCTGTCACAAGATAATCTCAACAAGGCTTGGAATAGATTGCTTGGGAAAAAAAGAGGAAATGAAACTACTGCAGTGGCCACAAATGATGATTGTATAAATGAAGTTGTGGAACTGTTTCAATGCCCGGATTTTGGGACTGTGACAAAGATGATGCACACATATGGCTAGAAGATGATAATGATTCTGGTTTTCAGTTTTTGAATGACGAAGAAATTTTGTCTTTTGTGCAAGAAGAAAACCAAATACATGTAGTGACCGATGACGAAGACTCCTCAGAAGTACATGATGTACTTGTAGATTATGAAGAAAACCCAAAACGTCGACCAAGTCCTGAAGAGGCCTTTATAGCACTAGAATCCGCGATGGCTTGGTACGAGCAAGAAGATGACAGCTGTCCTACACAGCTTCTGCTGTTGAAGAGAATGCGGGACTTAGCAGCCAAAAGGAGACTATCCAGTTTGGTGCAAAAGAGGATTCCTCATTATTTTAAATAGTGGGCTACATCTGTGCAAGTACATGTATACGTAAGTTGCGCCTGGTTTTGAATCGTTTGTAATGTTATTTTGAAAACATTTCTCTTTCTTAAAAAAAAAAAATTAATACAAGTAGTACATGCACTGCAGTGTAATGAAAGATTTTGGTGATACAGTGATCTAATACAGTGTGGGTATTATTATTACAGTACAAGTAAATATGTTTTATAGTGTATTTTCCTTGTGATGGTTAATTATTTTTAGAAATATGTGTACATGTACTCGATACATTATGTAATCCAATTATCCGAACATTTGATTATCCGAACGATGCTCGGTCCCATGGGGTTCGGATAAATGGAGTTCTACTGTATATATATATATTTACCATAGTCTCTTAACATGTATTATAATAGTTGCGATGTTAAGGTAATTGGTTTATGTGAGCTTACATGTGGGCTGCCTTGTCTGGTTTTAGAATAGGTACTTTTTCAGCTGAGCGTCCGACTGTCTAAGGCAGCTAAGCGGAGCTTCGCTCTTACACAGAAGTTATCAGGTTCCGGGATCGAACTAGTATCTTCTTCGGGACTACCTTTAGGCCTACCTTACTATTACAGATATTTTCGAGGCCTTTGATATTTTTCTTTAAACTCCAGATTTTGTTATAACTGTTCTTATAGTCTATATTGGCACTTTATTAAGGATTTCATAGTTAAGAACTTCATGTTCTGGTGCTGTATTAAATTTCTCCTTAATTGTATTTCTGCTTCTACATTTGAAATGTCAGTATTTAGGAAGTTTTAATCTTCAACTAGGTTAGACATAACGCTGTTCAGCTTTCCAATAATTATGTTTCTTCTTCATTGTTATCCCGTTGAAAGACTGGATTTTGCACTGAATAGGCATAACAATTCTACAAGCAATTTTTTTTTTATTTTTGTTTGGGGTGTGTTTTATCTGAGTCTGCTCTCTTTGGCAGTTTAGAGAATGATTTTATCATTGTTATTTGTTGTAGCGACCTTCCAAAGAAGTAACGGAAGTTAGAGACATTTTGGTTTTGGTACTTTAAGGTTGCTTCTTTCTTTAAGATATGATATTAGTAATTTCACTTCTTTTTTCATGCATCAAAGTTTTCGTTTAATCTCCTTTATTGTCTGTATGACGTCATTTTCTCCTCTTTCTCTCTTCTTGTTTTATTTTATTTGCGACATTGAAAGGTATGATTGCTAGTACTGATTCATTCTGCACAATTTTAGTATTTTGATATACTGGGCACACCAGGGCAGTTGAATTGCCTGTGCGATTTGCACATTTTCTGCTTTCAATAACTGTCTTAAAGCAAAGGCAGGCACTCCAGTCAATTCCTGTTAAGGCTTTAATATGCATTTTCCATGTGCATGATACAAACAATTAAGTAACTAATCAACCAACATATCACAACCTACTAGTAAGTTATTTCACCATCCTTTCAGTCAACCATCTATCTAATCAAACATATTTGAAATCATCTTATCAAACCACCTAACCTAACACTCGAGGAATTTAGGAACTCACGATCCATCTGCATCATCCAAAGATTCAACCAGCCAATATACGAGTAGAAACACCCATTAAATAAGCACACTAACAAAAATGTCAACTACAATTAAATCAATCTAGCAGCTAGCAAATCTACCAACCTACCTTAGTATGGCTGGTATTGAACACAATGCATTCATGAGCAAAAGGCACCGAACAGTGTCAAGGCATGGTAGAACACGAAACAGAAACAAACACAGCCCGAATGAATGTATTGTCTCTATTACAAGAACCTGCAACATCAAATAGCATACTAGCTATAACATTATTTTAACATTATATCAAGCCGGAAGTACTAAATATTTGGCATATAAATAAACAATACTTGATGAAAGAAGACAGAACCGCGAGCTATAAAGTGCAGAGCCAATCCTTTAGTATTTCATCTTCTTCTTCTTTGATCCTTAGCCACCAACCGTCAAAGCAGTCAGTGGCCATCACGCCTAGTGGCGTCTTGTAGGGCAACAACAAATTGATTCCACTTTGCTCGGTCGGTGGCATCCTACAGTGCACCAACTCTGGTTCATTCTTTGCATCTCAGCCTCCACAGTCCTCCGTCAAGTTGTTTTTGGTCGGCCTCTCTTTCGTTTTCCTTCAGGGGTCCATTGCATAGCTGTTCTTGTGATGGCATCGGGGTCTCTTCTGAGGACATGGCCAACCCAGCTCCAGCGTCTGCCAACTATGATGGTGTGCATGTCCTCTTGCTTGCTCCGAGTAATCAGATCTTGGTTGTGATGGTATTTGGCCAAAAGATTCGGAGAATTTTTCTTAGGCAGGTTGTGTGGAAAGAGGACAATTTCGACAATTCCTTCTCTGTTACTCTCCAGCATTCCGCACCATAGAGAAGCACAGAAAGTACACAGCTCTCATATAGTCTTAATTTTGTGTTCGTACTGTACTAAGAGGACTTCCAGATGTTGTTTAGACTAAAAAATGCTATTCTTGCTTTGTTCATTCTGTTGTTGATGTCTTTGCTTGCTCCGCCGTCTGGTGTTACTATGCATCCTAGGTATGTGAAGGTGTCTGTCTGTTCCAGTTGCTGATTCCTTACTGATATGGGCTCAGGGCTGCTCACATTGAGCGTCATGACTTCTGTCTTCTTTAGACTGATGTTCAAGCCCACCTGCTGGCTATACTTATTAAGTCTATCCGTTTTCTCCTGGATGTGTTGATGTGAATGTGCTAGTAGTGCAATGTCATCTGCATATTCCAGATCTTCCACTGTAGATAATGTAGTCCATCTTATTCCTCTTGGACTGCCCTCTGTTGTCTGGCGCATCACCCAGTCTAGTCTATGACTGTTAAAAATAGAGTGGTTGATAAGGGGCATCCCTGTCGTACTCTTTTCACCTCAAAGGTTGGGCTGCTCTGCCCAACGCTACACGTAAAGTTGGCATAGAGGCTTTTTATGATTGACACTATGCAGCTTGGAATTCCATAAGCTCTCAGTATTTTCCATAAACTGTCCCTATGTATACTGTCAAAAGCCTTTTCAAAATCAACGAAATTAATGTACAGCTGTCTTTCATTCTGAGCACTGCTCTATAATGTTCCTGAGGGTAAATATATGATCTACACATCTTCTGATCTTTCTAAATCCTGCTTGTTCTTTCCTCAGTTTGTGGTCTACTGCTTTGGAAATTCTCTGTATAATTATCCTGCCTAGTATTTTGCTGGGAACTGAGAGAAGAGTTATTCCTCTCCAATTGTTGCAGCCTGCAAGATCTCCCGTCAAGGGAATTTACAATTATTCCTTTGTTCCACTCCGTTGGTGCTGTCCCTGTTTTACAGACTTGTGCAAATAGTGGTTCTAATAGTTCTGCTGCTAGCTCAGAGTCTGTCTTAAATACGAGGGGCGTTCAGAAAGTAATGTACCACATCGTTTTTCTCAGCTAATAATAAAGATAGAAGCATGAAAATTTGCACACTTCAAATATGGCATGTGCCAATTGTGTGCACCAAATTGCACCGCAACCGGCCAAATAATACGGCTGCCCTAAACCGTTGAAATGACCCGTGTTAGCAACTTGCGTTATAAACAGCGAATTGTGATAGAATTTCTCGTTGCAGAGAAGGGAACTGTTGTGAATATTCACAAGCGTCTTTCTGATGTGTATGGACGTTTTGCAGTCGACAGGAGTACAGTCAGTCGCTGGGTTCAGAGAATCAAAGAATCAGGAAGTGGAGATACGGAGCTGCTTGATCGGCCGCGCTGTGGACGTCCTGCCACAGCCACCAAAGCAGAAATGTTGAAATGCGCTGAGGGCATTTTTCTTACTGATAGGCGAATCACTACTCAACAATTGGCCTTAAAGCTGTCAGTCAGCATTGGTAGTGCAAATGCAGTTATAAAAACTCTCGCATTTTCTAAGGTTTGCGCAAGATGGGTTCCTCGAAGTCTCACAAATGACCACCGATTGCAAAGGAAAGCAATTTCTTCTGAATTGTTGGAGCGTTTCAATGCTGATGGAGATAACATTTTGGCTAAGATCGTTACAGGTGGCGAAACCTGGGCACATCATTTTGAACCTGAGACAAAAAGACAGTCAGTGGAGTGGCATCATCCGCAATCACCAAGAAGAAAGAAATTCAAGACAATTCCTTCAGCTGGAAAGGTCATGATCACTGTCTTTTGGGACATTGAAGGTGTGATTCTTGTGGATGTTATGCCAAGAGGAGAGACAATCAATTCGCAAGCTTACATTAAGACATTGAAAAAACTCAATCAACGTTTTCGCAGAGTTTGGTCGCACAAGAATCCAGCAGACCTGCTTCTCCTTCACGACAATGCGCGCCCTCACACAAGTCTGGCAACACGGGAAGCAATCACCAAATTGGGTTGGACTGTACTACCCCATCCACCCTATAGTCCCAATTTGGCACCCTCTGATTTTTCATCTATTTGGTCCACTTAAAGATGCACTCCGTGGGAAAAGGTTTGAAGATGATGAAGGAGTGATTCATGCAGCTAAGAAATTGCTACATGATCAAGACAAAATCTTGTACGGGCTAGGAATACATACACTTGTTTCGCACTGGCATAAAGCCGTACAAGTTGATGGGGATTATGTTGAATAATACCGATATTTACATGACATATCCATGTATATTGTGTATAAATTTCATGCTTTTTGAATAAATAGCTCTTGAGAAAAACGATGTGGTGCATTACTTTCTGAACGCCCCTCGTAGCTCTGCATTTAAGTTATCATGGCCAGGAGCTTTTCCATTCTTTAACCCTTTGATTGCTGTGATGATTTCTTCTTTTCGTGGAATGTCTGTATTAACATCTAGATCATTTTCAGCCTCAGGAACATTCAATTGTGTCTCTGGTGGTTCTTTGTTCAGAGTTTCTCTCAAATGCTCTGCCCATCTTGTTTCCATCTGCTGTCGTGATGAGATTTCCTTGCTTATCTCTTACTAATGTAATATTGTTTGCATCTCGTTTTCCGCTGATAATTTTAGTTATTGTGTATACTGTGCTTTGTTCATTTCTTAATGCTGCCTCTTCTGCCTGTCTTGCAACATCGTCTAGGAAATTCCTTTTGTTGGCTCGGGTTTGGCGTTTAACTTCCTTGTCCAGCTGACTGTACTGTTCTTCTTCTTCTTCTTCCTCGTTCGCCTTCAGACTTCCACATTTATGACTCTAATAAAGGCAGCAGTCAACTCAAGGTTCCCGACATCTCCAAACAGTTTTTCGTTGACAGAAGTGGGTTGTTGCCATATGCTACCCCGTTCATTATTGTAGGTTGGGCAGTACTGCAGCAGGTGTTCGACTGCCATCGGGCTGGTACCGCAGGTGCAGAGATCTGTTGCACCAATTTTGTATTTGTGGTACAGATGGTATCTCAATCTGTTGTGCCCAGTGCGTAGTCGAAAAATGATGACCTGTTCTTTTATCGATAGTTGATGACATGCGTCATTTTTCAAATGTCCCGGGTGCTCTCTTTCCCATTTGGACTTGAATGTAGCCTTTATAGTGGTCTTTGCCGTTGCGTAAGTTGTCTCTATATCATTTTGCTGTAAGGCACCTCCTTCTTTAGCAAGTCTATCTGCCTCTTCATTTCCTGGTATGTTGCAATGGGCTGGTATCCACTGGATAGTGCACTTCTTGAAGCATTCGGCCAGTCTTTCAAGGGAGATTATCAGATCTTTCAATCCTTTAGTTTGGTGGCTCTTCAGCGCTGATATTATTGAGAGGGCATCTGAAAAGATTACTATCTGTTTTTCTGCCTGTGCTTTGCATTCAATAAGAGTTTCAGCTGCCTGTTTCAGGGCTTCTGCTTCAGCACAGAAGTTGTTGCAGTATTTTCCAGTGGCAATTGCCATAGAGTGAATTCTATTCTTTAATTTTATGAGGATGCCGGCACCCCCATTTTCAACTGCATTTGTTGCCGAACCATCAGTATATGCATGTGTCCAAAGCTTCGCTGGAAATGTTTGGTCAATATACTTGGTTGCTATACACTTTCTTTGTGTTTCTGTCTGTGTTCCCTTACCTTCAATGCCTGGAATATCAGATTTTAACTCAGGAAAGCATCTTATTTTCCACAGTGGGATAGTTGAGCTTGTTGGGATTTTCTTTGCAACTGAGCTAGCTAGTATGGTATTATTGTTAATTTTTTCTTTTGCTTGGGCGACAAAGTTAGTTCGCTTGAGCCTGCCTCTTCCTAGCCTATTCATTCTTTGGTACATGGGGTGTCCTTCGAGCCTCTTAAATTTTTCAGCTTGTTTTAAGACTCTGCTGTCACGTCTATCCTCCATTGACTGTAGCCCTGTGATGTTTTCCATATGGTTGATTTGTGTAGACTTTAGGGCCCCTGTTATAATACGTGCTGTTTGGTTTTGGAGTCTGTTTACTCTGTCAAAATTTGACTTTGCTGCCGTCGACCAAGCTGTGATGCCATATTCCATAGCAGGTCTGACTCTGCCTGTGTACAGCTTTTTGAGGATATTCTCATCAGCACCCCATGTGGTACCTGCTAACTTTTTCATGATGGCCATGCGAAGTTTTGCCCTTAGCTGTATTTTGTTAATCTGTGATTTCCATGTCATTCGGCGGTCTAGTGTGATTCCTAAGTATGTTGGTGTTTCATCTCCTCGTACTGCCTGTCCATTTAATTGCAGCTTTGCTTGCTGTGGTTTATTTGACAAGGTAAAAATAGTGTGTGTAGTTTTTTGTTCATTTATTTTGAGCAACCACTTTTTTGACCAACTTTCAAGGGCTAGCAGTGAATCCTGCATGCGCACTCTTGCTGTGGAGATGTATTGTTCTGAAGTCCACATGGTCAGGTCATCAGCGTAGAGGGAGTTGTGGACATTCTTGTGGATGTTTTCTGTTATATCATTTATATATATGAGGAAGAGTGTTGGGGAAAGGACCCCACCCTGTGGAACTCCATGTTCCATTGTAGTCTTTTTGCTTAACTGCCCGTGCACCTGCACTCTAGCTGTTCTGTTTGTTAGATAGTTGCTGATCCAGTTATACATTCTTCCACAGACTCCATATTTAAGCATTTTAACTCTTAGCCCATATTTCCAAACTTTATCAAATGCTTTCTCCATATCTACCCAGACTGCTAAAGTGTGCTTTCTTTCTTGAAAAGCATCTTCGATTTCCTGTGCAATGTAGGTGACTTGGTCCTCTGTAGACCTATGTTGCCTGAAGCCTGCCTGTTGGTGCAGTAAAATTTGTTTTTCTTCGAGGTGCCAGCTTAATCTGGTATTGATCATTCTCTCCATAAGCTTTCCCGTGCAGCTTAGAAGGCTGATGGGTCTGTAGCTGTTGGGGTCCATTCGGTCTTTGTCCTTTTTGGGGATTGGAACTAGTATTGCTTCTTTCCAGGCTTGTGGTACTAATCCACGCTTCCAGCTATAGTTCATAATCTTGAGGAGTACTTTCTTGGCCTTAGGCCCTAGCTCTTTAAGCATGTCATTTGTTACCCTGTCTTTTCCAGGTGACTTTCTTTGCTTAAGGGATACGATGGCTGCCTCTAGCTCTCTCATGGTGAGGTTTGTTGTCATATGCTCTTCTGGAACAGTTGGTATATTTTGGTAAATTTCTTGCTCTTTGGAAATTTCCTGTTTTCTGTCCAGTGGAATATTTATCTGGCTCTCAAGTGAGAATTTTTGAGCAAAAACATTAGCTGCCTCTTTCTTTGTGAGTATTTTTTTCATTTTGTTGTAGGGCTATTTCCTTATTTTTGCATTCCTCATTATTTAAGACTTTTGCGAGCCTCCATAATTTTCTTCCATCTTTGTCGAGGTTAAGACTTTCTGTTGTTTTGATCCAACTATTTTTGGCTGAACAGTTTAATATTTTCCTGTATTTTGCAGAGATAGCTTTGTAGGCGATGTTTGCCTCAACTGTTTTGACCTGTTCTGCTACATCTCTGGCCTCTGTTACCTGTTCTTCCAGTTCATTGAGTTCTTCTGTCCAGTACGGCTTATAATCTTTCCTCGCCCCTCTTGGTATTGATTCCAGGGCAGCTTTCAGAACTGCTTTGTTAAATCCGTCAACTATTTCTCCAATTTTTTTTGTTTTGGGTGTTTATGGAACCACAGTATTCATCAGTCAGTACTGAGAACTTGTTCCAGTTGGCCTTTTTGTAGTTCCAGCGGGGTAATGGTTTATGGAGGTGGAGTGTATGTTCCATATTGATCATTAATTTGATCGGTTTGTGGTCACTGCCCGCCAATTGGTTGAGCACAAAGCGTTCGATCTTATGGTTGATGTACTGTTCGCTATATAGTTGCTTTAACGTGGGGGACTTCGCTACTGTTTTCTTTCTTTTCATTTCCTTTCTCATCGTTATGGTGTTTAATGTTTCTGATGTTATCCAGTCTTGCTTCTTCCTTTCCTGGAATCCCAAGCATGATTTGCTGCTTTCCTAATATATTGTTGAAATGGTGTTGAATTTATGGTCTATATCATCAGTCAATGTCTTTTCCTGACTTTTGGCAAATTGATATCGCTTCTTTATATCAGCCGCAAAAGCGTTTCTAGTAAGGGGGTCCTTCAATTTGCTGATGTCAAACCTTTTCTGTGTAGTTACAGTTGGTCCAGCCGTTCTTAGTTTCACTTTCAGTTTTGCTACTACTAAATGGAGTTCACGTCCAACATCCGCACCTCTTCTTACCTTCACATCTTGTAATGCATGTCTCCATCTACCGTTAATCATAATGTGGTCTATCTGGTTTCTGTCCCGACCATTTGGTGATTCCCATGTTAATTTGTGAATTTTTGTGTGTGGGAAAAGTGTTCCTCCAATGACCATGTTGTTAAAGCTACAGAAACTTATTAATTTATCACCATTTTCGTTTGCTGTTCCGCTGCCGCATTTCCCCATTACTCTTTCATTATGTGTATTGTGTGTTCCAACTTTCACATTGAGGTCTCCCATTACTACGATAAGATCATATCTAGGTGTGTCTTCCATTTCTTTTTGCAGTTGTTGATAGAATTCATCCTTGACCTCATCATCGCTGTCATTCGTTGGTGCGTAGCATTGTATTATTGTAGTGTTGGTTAATCTCCTTCCCAATCTTATTCTTATCAGTCTGTTGTTGATGGGTTTCCATTCCAGTAATGCCCTTTCTATTCCCTTCTGTAGAATAATGGCTACACCTTCATTGTGCTGTCCATCCTCTCTTCCAGAGTAAAGTACTGTTTCTCTTGTTGCTGTTTTAACTTTTCCTGCCCCTGTCCATCTGCTCTCGCTTATCCATAGAATGTGTAATCTATAGTTTCTCATTTCTGCTGTGACCTGTTTTAGTTTACCCGTCTCGTTCATTGTCCTGACATTCCAAAATCCTATTTTTGTTTCATGTTTTGCGGTCAGGACGTCCGTTTTCGTGCCAGTGGCTTCCTTTCGGCTTTCACCACTGAAAGTCATACGAGCCTCAGACTCCGGATGTTCGTCCCGCAGCAAAGTTTGTTCATTTGTTGTCGTTTCCGTAACTTCATTTCTTTTTACATAGACAGGGGCGTCAGCCCTATGCTAAAAACCCCAACCTGGAGGACCAGGGTGTCTGCTTTAGTCTGACTCCTGCCCGCGCAAACCTGTCCAGCTTGGTAGAACCTTCCAGGAGTAAAACTCCAGCTGGCATAGCTCTGGGGGTAATCAGGGTACACAAGCCGCCATACCTCGACAAGGTATTGACACCGGTGATGGCAGTTAGTCTTTGATACAAGGACAAATTTTACACACAGCCGACGACAATAACATGCTAAGTAAGAGAGAAAACGATATGACTATTAGTTTAACAGTTCTCAGAAAACAAAGAAGAAAACTGAGCGTTTAGGGAACACCCGTCGTTAGTTACAAACATAAAAAGACTTAGTAAACAACGAAATGCTTGCAAAAGTTCATTACTAAACATGTTATAACATCAATTTGTTCTACTGACTCCACGCATTAAAGTATTAAGCTGATTTCAATAACTAACATACATCCACAACAAAAGCAATAACGTACCCAAATCAAGTTCCATACAGATGGGCCTGAGAGATTTCCAAACAGGGCTTTTCCTAATGATTCTATAAAAATGACAATGTAAGGGAAGCATACTGCACTAATAAGAAGATACACCCATCTGTCTCGATTCTCGATGCCCTAGCAGTGACAAAAACATAGTGACATTGATTAGTTAACTATCAGAGGAGAAAGTGTGATTAATAATATTTAGACTTTATACCTTAATAATTGACCGAACAATTTGTTTTTTAAAATATTTGGTCATACGCTCAAATATTACCAATGGTTTTCGTCTCTATACTGAACTGGGTGTGCCTCGCCAAAATGAGGCAAAAATTCATATTTATAAAATAAAATTAATATTTAAAAATAAGGAAAGAGTCGTGCACGTAGTCAATTGTCAGTATCAATGTCATTAACTCTCGACTGTAAATACATCTTTTCTCAAATTACGACTTTAACTTCCTCTCTTTATGCGACGGTTCTATGCCAGGACTTGAAAATGAACATCACATTTGTGGAAATAACCAAAACGTGTATAAAAATCCCCCAAAAAATTCTCACATAAATACCGTTTTGACCTCATTTTGTAATATGCATAGCATTTAGCATTATTATCATCTCATATTCTACCAGAAAGTTTTGAAGAAATGATAACAATTATTTAAATCTATTAAATTAAATACGTAAAATCTATACACAAGAATTTAAACAGCAGCATCAGGATGTGCCGTAGCAGAAGATGATGGAGAAGTAAAGGAAACAGAAGGATTGGAGGAAGATGGAAGTGAGTTAGAAAAATAGAGTATAAATGGGGGAAGAAAAAGAAGAGAAAGAAAAAGAAATTAGAGGAAAAAAGAGAACGAAGAAGAAAAAAATTTTAAAAGCAATAAAAAAGATGAGGGGAGGAAATGATATTTAGCCTATAACGAGAAGCTGAAAAGAAAAAAAATTTAAAAAGAAGGTAAAGGAGGAAGAAAAATGAAGAACATCAAAGAAGCCAAAAAAAAATTTGTAAACCCACCAGATCAGCTTTGCCAATAGCCTGGGTCATAAGCAGCAGACTTGCCTTACTGACCACTGCACTGGACAGTACGGCAATGAAGATGATGATATATGCAACTACCTTCACGGTCTTGGCTGCTACTTGGAACCAGTTGGTCGTGGACTCATAGAATGTCTCGCCTTTCCTGGAGACTGATCTAAACACATCCCAGGCAACGGCGCTAAAAGAATATATACATATTTGTTTTTAGATATTGCAAGCTTCTCTTATCCAGACAAAGGTTTAGATGAGACTCAGGTCAAATTACATGTAGCCTAAACTATCGTTTACTTAAACGATGGGATTCATCGGGTCAAATTACATGTAAACTATGGTTTGCTGAAACGATGAGATTCATCGGGTCAAATTACATGTAAACTATGGTTTGCTCAAACGATGGGATTCGTCGGGTCAAATTACATGTAAACTATGGTTTGCTCAAACGATGGGATTCATCGGGTCAAATTACATTTAAACTATGGTTTGCTCTTAGTTTCCCGTACTTGTCGCTGTAGCCGATCTTCACCATTGTGAAATTGATAACACGAACCTGACAGGTGCCAGTGGAGCAGGAGATGAGAAAAAGACGTTGGAGATGGATAAGACACCCATTCAGGAAACCTTAAACGATGGGATTCATCGGGTCAAATTACATGTAAACTATGGTTTGCTGAAACGATGAGATTCATCGGGTCAAATTACATGTAAACTATGGTTTGCTCAAACGATGGGATTCGTCGGGTCAAATTACATGTAAACTATGGTTTGCTCAAACGATGGGATTCATCGGGTCAAATTACATGTAAACTATGGTTTGCTCAAACGATGGGATTCATCGGGTCAAATTACATTTAAACTATGGTTTGCTCTTAGTTTCCCGTACTTGTCGCTGTAGCCGATCTTCACCATTGTGAAATTGATAACACGAACCTGACAGGTGCCAGTGGAGCAGGAGATGAGAAAAAGACGTTGGAGATGGATAAGACACCCATTCAGGAAACCTTTTGATAGCTTTACAAGGCAGTCTTTGTTATACAATTCCCAGATTGAGAGAAGCAGAGGTAGACTGAAAAACTTACTAAGAAGAGAACTGGAGACACAAATGACCATAACGAAGAATAGATGGAAAGATCTTGAGTTGATTGCAAGTGATAGGAGGACTCAACATACGTTTGTTGAAGGGTTGTGCTCCATAGGGAGCTACAGAGTAATAAATGAATGAGTGAATGATTAACGATGTGGTTATACCATTTAGGTATAAACTGTGCGCTTACCTAAACTGTTAACGTTAATGTAAAATCTATCGCTCTCGAAGGTTTGAAAACAATATTTCACCGACAGCTCCACATTTTGTACCTTTACATGCAAATACCTCAAGAGCACTTTTCAATACCAGATGATCAGATGTATTTAAAAAAAAAACACACACAGACATTTTAAGGATTACCAGAAAAGTACCAATACATCTAAATATTAACTAGGGAACATTGAGAGGAAAAAAAAAACAATATTGTATCCTCAGTAGTCCACTTTAACTATTTAACATACTGACTTAATTAGTCATTCCACTTCTACACTGGAGTGTAGAGGTTTGCCAGAGAGAGCGCCATATTATCCTATCGGCTGTCTTCCTCCTGGCCTGGTTCACAGCTAGTCATTGGTCCTTCAGAGATTGTCTAATGTTGTCCTCCAAGCGGACTCTGGGTCGTCCTGGAGGTTTGGATCCCTGGCTCTTAGTTTCCCGTACTTGACGCTGTAGCCGATCTTCTCCCATTCTGCAGACATGGCCAAACCATCGTAGTTGGGACTGCTCTACTAGGGTCTGCAGGGGCTGGGTTTTGAGGCCTTGCTGTATCGTCTGGTTGCGGATCATGTCTCTTCTTGTAACTTCAACCACCTTTCTTAGATACCTCATTTCTGAGGCTTGGGTCTGACTTTAGTGAGTGGTAGTAATTCCCATGACTTGCTTCCATATATTAAGACTGGAACATAGCTGAAGCTGTATACAGCCATATTCATCTTCTTCCAGCTTCTCTGTTACTGAGGAATCCTCGATTTACGACCTTAAAAAGTCTCATAGCTGTTGCTCTTCGGGTAGAAAGTTTACTTTGAAGCCTCCCTTCCAGTCTATGACAGCTCCAAGGTATTTAAAGTGGTTGACCTGCTCCAGGACCTGTTCTCCCAGCATATTCTGATGCCTTTGTGCCTATCGTGATATCACCATAGTTTTTTATTTTTTACACGCCTTTATTTAACTTCACTTATGTCGCTTTCATGTCACTTTCAAATCTTGCAATCGATTTTTCAATCACTTCCAGATGAGCAATAGCTCTGAAACTTGGCATAGCTGTGTATCCCCGATGACAATACAATAATCCGTCAATTATTTAATAATTTAATATTTTAATTATGACATTATGAGTAATTAAAGTTTTTCGTAAAGAAATATAAACAACTATGGGGCCATAATCAAGTTAATTTAAAAATTCAAGAGTACGTCGTGTGCTTTATTTTTTTCTATGCGTAAAACAGGGCAGTACTCAAACAAGTGTCTAGCTAAATCAAGGGAAACAATCCAAATTATAAAATTATGAATCAAGGGAAAGTCGTTCGATCTCTAGATGGCCTTCAAATTTAAGAAATTGAATGCACCAAATTAACAGGCACAAAGCCATGTAATATTGACGCTCTAAAAGAAATGGATCGCTTAAGAAATTTTAGACCAGATTTACGATAAGTAAAAAATTTGTTTATGCTTTAGTATGTCATAATTTTTTTAACACTAAAAAGAAGAAAATTAAAAATTAAAAAAGAAATATTTTAAACACACGCTTTAAATGCACTAAAAACCCAAAAATAATTGTTCAAGGAGTTTGTAGCTTGCAGTAAAAAAATGTAACATCAAATTGACAAAAAGCGATTCTGCATGAAATTAACTTCTGCTTTATACTTCATTAGACACTTGTGGATAAAATATATGATAAGCGCTTAATGCTTTTTGTCAATTTGATGTCACGTATTTTGACTGCAAGCTATAAACTCCTTGAAAAATTATTTTTGGGTTTTTAGTGCATTAAAAGAATGTGTTTAAAATATTTTTTTATTATTTTTTATTTGGAGCTACCGATGACCGTCCCTCTCTTCTCCAGCTCTTCCTTCCAGACATGAATTGAAGATGTGCCTCTCATTTATCAAGCAGGGTGTAGCGAAATATGTGAGATAATCGCTTATTTTAGTAAGATTTTAGTCCTATGCTAATAAATACACCAGCCCTCAGATGTCTGACTATTTTCATCTTCAACGCCAGTAGAGCGCTGCCTTTTGTGCAATGGGAATGCTTAAAAGATGACCCGCCGTAAAAATCTAACACGCTTTAGTTTCGGTTTCGAAACGTACAATAAACATTTTAACATCTCGCCGATCTGCTGCACGAAACGGGGGAAAAGCTTATAATTAACGAATTGCCAGAACTGTGAGACCAAACTGGCGTTTGAATTAACGTAATATGTTAACTTTAACACTAAAATTTGTAATAATTCGGACATTTCTCAGTAGTAAGAACGAGACGATTGTAATAATTAACGCCAACACTACCAATGTTTTGAAAAACCCCTCTTCGCTCTGCACGCGGTCTCTTTAATATATACACGCTGTGGGCAAAGCTAGCAGAGACAAACACACAGACAGTTTTCCATTTCCTCCTAGCGGTAAAATTCTGACGTCACTCAAACTAGTTGGTTAGTTGAATAATGAAAAAATGATAGAGACAGGGGGGGGGGGGGGAAGATGGCCGACTTGTGTAAAATTTATATTTGACGATTGACAGTGACAAAACTGAAAATCTAAACCATAAGGAAACTGACCATAAAAATCATATAGTAGAATAGCGTAGTGTCCCCTGAGCAAAAATATGTTTTAAAAAATATAGTAGTCCAAGTATTAGCCAAGTTTTTGAGAAAATACTAAATGTCTAAGAACGCCTGGACGGACAGACTGTTGTTCTTCCTCGTTACACATAACGTTATTGGGGACGCAAGTTTAAAAAAAGAGGCATTGTAGTAATTCAAATTCTATTGGTTGGTATAAGAGTATAGGAGTAAATGGGGGGAGATAGGAAAAATGTTAAACTAAAACTAAACATCTTTTTCTATTGGCATAACTAACGCAGACTGACCAATGGACTACGAGGCACATAGTTTGTTTGGAATTTGTTTTGTTTTTTCAAACTAAATTCAAAAAGATTTAGTAGTGCCTGCTTTCATTGGTCGGCTCTAATAGATATTGGCAAAAGGCATAGTGGTCTCGTGGCGATTTGACTAGAAAATTGTATGCAAACAACTACGTTGAGAGCAGATGTGATAATTGTAAAATTAACTACTAAATTCACTATCTGGACGAGGCAGAGCAAAACTGAGGCCATATTCTTTGCCAGTCAACGTTATTTGTGACATATTTCTTTGAATTAGTGGTAAGAATGCTTTATGTATTTACATGCTTGATTAAAACTGCAAAAGTTAGATACTGCTGTGGAAAAGTGAAGGACATGCCGGGAGCAAACATTATTGAGTCCTCATATTGAACTGTATTTGACTGTTGCATATTATTATGATTTTATATTAATAATTTTGTATTGGAAGATGTTAGTAAGCCTCAGTGTTCTATGAACACTCTTCAACATGCCTAGAGCGTTTATAATTTAGAAAAGAAAAGAAAAATCATATAAAAGGAGATGTGGTTACTCCACATTATTGGATTGAAGCAAACTATGTAAAAGTACAGTGGCGTATCTGCCATAGGGACCTGAGGTGTGGTCACAGAAAGGTGTGAGTCATATAATTAGGGGCTGATGCACATGAATGCACACGAGGCTGACCCCATACCGTCATGTATACATAGGGATAAGAAGTTGTGAACATATATGAAAAGGCCAGGGTGTCTTTTTATTACAGGGTTTTTTATTTCCTGTTACCATCCGGTGACAGGAAACCTGATGAGTCAGTGAAAAGAGAAAAGTCTCCATTATAAAGTTTATGCTGTCATCAGATAGCCTGACGGAGCATGTGTGTGTGTGCTGATCTATACTGACTTATGATCGTCATACCAAGAATCCCAGGTCACACGTTAACAGCTGGGACATCTGACACTTCATTCGAATAAACTGGTTCTTATCAAAATAAAACAGAATTATATGGGGCATGAAGAAAACAACAGCTCCTCATAACCAATGACAATCACTAGCAACTATTAAAGTTTTAGTCTGTGAATACCCCTACAGAAACTCTATAATAACATTATATTCATAGGACCAAGAGTCCATACTTTTAGTTAAAGCATTATATGTAAATATATTTCCTCATTTTCAAAGACCTGTCCAAAAGAGATGGCGGGACAGGCAGATTAAATTGTACAAAGAAAAAAACATTCCAATTTTGAAGAAAACTTTAACCACAGTCTTATTCATTTTCTTATAGTGAGTTAAAGTGTATTGTGTTGATGTACCATCATTTTCATTTCACCCCTAGACACTAGAGACGTCATACACCAGCCACTAGAATCAAAATACGGATTGTGTGAGATCTAGGGAGGTAGCGTTAGGTCCCCTGATAATATATATCATCATCATCATCATCATTCTTTTAGAGTCAGGGACCTACATGTGCTTGACCTCACACAGTTGACACAGACACAACTTCTTTCTTGTTAGGAATAACATCTTAACCTCCCCAGCAAATTACACTTGCTACACAGGGCAACATCATCGGCAAACGCCAGCTCTGAAATACAAACCTGTCTCATCTTCCATTACCCCACTGAATACTTTGATGGCATCGTCCATGAGGAGTATGAAAAGATAACGTGACAGAATATCAACTTGTCTTACACCAGTGGTGGTCCTAAGTTCTTCTGACTTATGCATGTCTTGTAGAAGCTCTGTATAGCTTGGATCTTGGATACTGGAGTGTTTTTCCTTGCCAAGCCGCCCCAAAGTTTGCTCCATCGGACCTTGTCAAACACCTTCTCCAGATCGAAGAAACAAAGATGCATCTCACCTTTATACTCAAGGACCTTTTCACTCTGCTGAGTGTAAAGATAAGGTATTGAGTACTTCGGTTTGCTGAAGCCACATCGGACCTCATCCATATGTGGCTCAGCTAGGCGTCTGAGTCTCGGCTCCAGGATTCTAGAGTAAATTTTAAGAGACACTGAGAAGAGATATGCCTCCATGATTTCTACATTGTCAGTTGTCGCCCTTTTTAATATGGGTGTTATGATGGCAATCTCTCAACTCTTTGGTATGGTCTTGTGGTACCAGGCTGCCTTGTAAAACCCTCAGGAGGAATATATCGCCTGCTGCTCCCAGGTATTTATCTATTTCTGGTGTTATACCTGCTGCTTGATTTTCTCCAGTGCTGCCTTCAGTTCTTCTATGTTGATGCCATCATTGGTTTCCTCTTCTGTGATAATGCTTATCATTTCTGAGACTTGACCTTGCTCACCATCAAGGAGCTCTGAGAAATATTCTTTCCATCTTTCCATTACTTCCTTTGGACTGTAAGCAATTTGACTTGCTTGTTCTTTAATAATTTAAGAGGGCACTGTTTTCCTTACTTATGTTCTTTATGGTTTTGGAGAACAATTTCTAGTTTTCTTGAGCATCATTTTCTAGCTTTCCTCCAAATTCTTCCCAAGACTTCTGTTTTACTGCTAGCACCTTATTCTTTGCTTCTCGTCTGAGTATCATATATTCTCCATATTTTTGTGTTTTTCGTGCTGTGTAATTAGCCTCTAAGCATTGTTTCCATGCCTTTTTCTTTTCTTTTGTTTTCTCTTTAACTTCTTCAAGGTGTCTTCTTTCCCTTCTTCCGAAGTCGGATGTCTTCACAGGCTTCTGCTGCTGCTGCTGCTTTTATGATGTCCCCGAATTTAACCAGATGGTTTCCAGGTCATCAGGTCGTTCTTCCTTATTTCTCACAGCTGTAGCAATAAGGTCCTGATATCTGGTCCTAACTTCTGGCTCTCTTAGTTTGTAGGTCTTAATGCTCATCTACCCTGCTCGATTACTTAGTTTATTGCGTGATGGCGAGCAATGCCTAGGTCGAGCAAACTCTTTCAGTTGTTCTTTTAATTGTCAGCATGCAGCGATCACTTCCAATCTCTGGCCCTCTCCAGACTCTAGCATCCCGCAATACTTTAATGATAGTCAATCATTGATTTCTCTTTTTTTTTGGTTCACATGTGGTGTATGCGTGTATACACTTATGGGGGAACTTTATGTTCGTAATGACAAGGTTTTGCTCAGTGCAGAATATAAGGAGTCGCGGAGGAGGATAATTTCATCCAGGCATTCGTTCATTGTCTTTTGAAGAGGCTCGAAGAATTATTCTTTGACCTCTGCTAGTCCATCTTCATTTGGCCCATACATTATGACAAAATATGTTTTCTCTTTCTTTTAGGTTTAGCACCATAATTCGCTCCGAGACAACGTTTCATCCTTTGATGCTATTTGTTTTGTCTTTAGCCACAATACAACTTACACCCCTTTAGCTCTTTCGGTTGTGGGAACTCCACTGTAGAGCAGCATGTCGCCATCGAGATCCATAGCACATTGTCCCTTTTTCTTCGTTTCCGTCAGAGCTAGGATTTCTACTTTTGCTTTCCTCATCTCCTCCACCAGCTCCTCTTCTTTCCCGTTAATACTCCTAATGTTCCATGATCCATAAATCGTTGTCCGTAATTTATGCCAGTTCGTCTCCTTTAAGATCAGTCCGGTTTCCTCTCTGTCGTTTCTTGTCATCAGTTTTAAGGCAAACAGGAGATTGTCCTGTTGTGCCTTTGGAAAGTGGAGAGGCTGCCTCCTTACGGTCTTCACCCAGGCCCTCACTCCTCACTTTTACAGCGGGACCTGGGATCGGCCTAGGCGGAATTCATTATTTAACTATATTTCTTTGAACTAAACCCACAGAAAGAGACATAATGTGAAGTCCGAAAAAAACTCGGAGAATATTTGTATAGATAAAAGTCAAAACAACCTGAAGCTGGAAGGCGGAGTTTAAAGGAGACTGCCAAAAATAGAAATCGATGACGTGCAACAGTTCTACATTTTCTACGTGGCTTGTAAAGCATGAATCAATACTGAAGATAATGACTATACAGTAAAATAGATGTTCATATTTAAGAATTACAGTTCTTTAAAGAACACTGGCAAATTAAATCTTCGTCTTGAGGTACCATGGCTGGTAGTGAGGTCCATCATGTCTCTCCACAGCTTCCTGTCTCCAGTACTGATTGTCCATTCTCTTGTTGACTTCTTTCGTTGCGTTGCTTTCAAAATGTCCAGTACCTTCTCTCTTTGTCGTCCTCTATCTCATTTACTTTCGATTTGTCTTGTAGTCACAATATGGTCCACATTTTTCTTCTCATAACATGTCCAAAGTGTGCACATAAGGCTAGCAACCTCATCAATTAAAATAAATTGCTACAGAATCCACCGCAGCAAGAGCACGTGACTGCTTGGTGCAGGCTTCCTGAAAGAGGACCCGCTGCATAGGTGGCTCTATGCTCCGTTGGGAGCGCACAAGAAAATAACAATGACTATATATATCATATATAACATCACTACTGCTCTCTCAGTACTGAGACTCTCTTAAAGGGTTGAGCCTGAAACGAAAATAAACATGCATTCACTGGGGTCATCAGGTTTGGCTATAGCGAATGTTGAAGAATAAAGATTTGCAAGACGCCAACACGACCAAAATAGTATTCAGAGCTCTCGCAGAGTGGACGAAGAAACATTAAGATTAGTAAGTTCAACCATGCCCTCCAAGGGCCTGATCCAAATGAGGTCAATTTGTTTGCCAATTTTTGTTTAGTCTGTTTGGTGATACATTGACAAGGCTAACAATCTGTATCCGACTCATGGCACAAGACGAATCCTGCAATACCAAATAATACCGCCAAGAGCCATTGAACAACTAAACCGTGTCCAGAAATTTCAACGGGATGCGTCAACAAGGATCCCTCCTAAAGCACATAATCTGAGGGACCTCTGGACAGATTCTAAAGTTGAATTTTCTACGGTTTTTTTGGGAGTGCACAACAGTTTTGTTAAAAATCGTTTGGCAAAGTCATTGCGATAATGTGTATGATTTGGTGGGGGTAATTCCTACGTTGCGTTCTACGAACCAGAATTATAAGGCAGTCCTTGTTCTGGAATCCCCAGGGTAAGAGATGAAGAGGTAGACCAAGGAACACATGGAGAAGAGAACTGGAAACAGGAAGACATTGAAAAATCTTGAGCTGATGGCACGGGACAGGAGGACTTGGAATAAATGTGGTAGCTGAAGAATAATGAAGGTGATGATGATAATTCAACCAACCGTAGTTCAGTAACACATTTGACAGTATGTGATGTGATGTGTCTAAGCCAACACAGTTCCTTTTGCTAAATGGCAGGAATAAGTGGGCGAAAAAAAATCGCACCTTCTATTATTTATTTTGTTGGCTTAGTACTGCTTTATCCCATCTCTATATGCATGAAGGCATATGTGGAGTCATCTTTATATGACCACCAGCTATGCACAATATACATATGTGGAGTCATCTTTATATGACCACCAGCTATGCACAATATACATATGTGGAGTCATCTTTATATGACCACCAGCTATGCACAATATACATATGTGGAGTCATCTTTATATGACCACCAGCTATGCACAATATACATATGTGGAGTCATCTTTATATGACCACCAGCTATGCACAATATACATATGTGGAGTCATCTTTATATGACCACCAGCTATGCACAATGCTACAACAAACACATGTGGAAGTAAACCTCTGTCTGTGAGGCTAATTACATCCTCACTGACTCTTGAAATCATCCACACACTTTCAGGGATTCCCCCTGTGATGAAACTTGTTGAGAACTCAGCATTGCACACTGAGCTTGCAGAAGTCACTTGAACCTCCAGACGTAATTCTTTGGCTTTGACCTGGTTGACTGCATGCAAAAGGATCTCACTATGGACCCAGTGATAGGCTGGGGGAGCTGAGAAGTGGCTCTGTGTAGGACATGACAATACCTTGGGAGAGCCCAGAACCAGAGCACAGCATTTTAGCTCTGCATAGCTGGAGAGCGCCCCCCCCCCCCCCCCACCGATGGCAGGAATGCATAGTATTCCATACGCTTCTTACTCCTAGCTTGGGATCAGATGTGACAATACGTTAATTACAAGCCAAGCTGGAGAAACTGGAGATCATGACTTCAACTCAGCAAGTTTCGGAATGGCAGAAAAGCCACAGGAAAAGCCTAGATCTACAGTGTAGATAATAGCTAGGAGTCTTCAACTTGGTATTGGCTGCAAAAGAGCGAGAAGCTCAGCAACTAACAACAACAACAATTCCATCTCCATTTGTGGCCAAAATTGACCTGAGGTCATAAATCGACATAAAATAGTTCTAGTCTATTATCCTACACAATATCTTACAGTTACCAGTTTGGATCATGAAGTAACATTTCATTTTAATGTGGTGTCTCTTTCTTTTCAACTAGAACCCAAAAAAACCGTTGATGGTGTTTTTCTCAACAACAAGCTGAAGTCGAGATGGAATAAGCCGTACAAAGGCGACGTTAAACCAAGCAATGTTTGTCCGCGGATGTAATTCGAGAATGAAATTATCAGCTGTATGTAATTTTAAAACAATGAAGCTAACTTTGTTTTATGAGACCATTTGTCTTACTTGGTATCGTCCATGGTTGGTGGTCCTGAAAGATTTGTTGTTGCTGTACTTTCTGAAGTTGTTGTGTTTGACTTTTGAGAGTTGCGACGTTGTCGTTTTCGACGCCTTCTTTGTTGTTGTCGTGTTTCGTCGTCACTGACAGTGCCTGGTGTTCGCATGGCGTCTCCGCCTCTGAGAGAGAATGAGTAATTGACGATTTGAATGAATACTTAAGTGACAAGCATCAATGATTAACGAAGTGAATGAGAGAGTTGTTAAGTTGGTAAGTGAGTAGGGAGGCAATGTTGGCGATGGTCTGGGAATAGCTGTGCAAGACCTGTGGGATTTACCGAATGATAAAATGTAGTAAATGAATGGTAATACGTATATAAATGACAGAATAACGAGTAACTGCGTAAAAGTTGTGTTAGAAAACGGTAGATGAAATGAGAGTAAGAAGATAATTAACGAAAGACTTAGTGAGTAAAGGAATTCTAAAAGATACTGGAGAATGAATCACATATAGTATATATCGCGAACGCTGTTATGTTGAACTGTGTCCCCAAATACTTACTACATTCTCAAACTATTCATCGATGCTACAAAAATGTATCACTCCTTTCTTAACGAAAGATGAGTCAAAGAGCAGAAACGTATTTTACAAAAAACGTAAAATAAAATTTTTAGTAAAAAAACATTGATGAGGAAAACCAACAAAGATGTCATCTTACCTGTGCAAGTTGAGACCTGCTGTCTTCACTTTTATTGTGTCATCACTCACTGTTGTCGCTGCTGATTCCCGCCTAAGATCCTGGTAAGCAGACGTAGGCTGCGTAGTGTTGAAAGCGTTTAAAATCTGTGAACATATCAACAGTTGTAGCAATCCTAAGACATATTTTTGAACATCTAATCATTCGAGATCAATGAGAAGTTTCATCGACGGAAAGATCCGAAGTCGCAATAGTTGTTCAAGGGTGAGCAAAATATTATGTCCCATAGCTCTCAGCTCGTCCACCAGATGGCGAGTTGTGGAACAAACATTTAGAAAGATGTTAGTTGCTGAAACTCGGATCATCAGCTATGTATCACAATAAGTGATGGTCATTGGGGCCGACAGAAGATACTACTCATTATAAGGCTTAATTACGTGACCACCAACCAGACATTAAGGCCGCTTTTTCTCTCCCTCCAAATTGCCTAACAGAGAGGACATTTTAGTAAAAGACTGGACAATTATACTATTTACAAACCCACAGAAAGAAAAAAAGCGGGAACTATTGTTGTTTTATTCCTACATCAGTCGTAACTCAGCGTTTTTTTTTAAAACAAAGGCAGCGATATAGAAGTCTGGATATTGTAGAACTATATTCCCTACCGCAGTCGGCAAGATACATGTTGAAGAAATAGAAGTCTGGATATTGTAGAACTATATTCCCTACCGCAGTCGGCAAGATACATGTTGAAGAAATAGAAGTCTGGATATTGTAGAACTATATTCCCTACCGCAGTCGGCAAGATACATGTTGAAGAAATAGAAGTCTGGATATTGTAGAAACTATATTCCCTACCGCAGTCGGCAAGATACATGTTGAAGAAATAGAAGTCTGGATATTGTAGAACTATATTCCCTACCGCAGTCGGCAAGATACATGTTGAAGAAATAGAAGTCTGGATATTGTAGAACTATATTCCCTACCGCAGTCGGCAAGATACATGTTGAAGAAATAGAAGTCTGGATATTGTAGAACTATATTCCCTACCGCAGTCGGCAAGATACATGTTGAAGAAATAGAAGTCTGGATATTGTAGAACTATATTCCCTACCGCAGTCGGCAAGATACATGTTGAAGAAATAGAAGTCTGGATATTGTAGAACTATATTCCCTACCGCAGTCGGCAAGATACATGTTGAAGAAATAGAAGAGAAATAAAAGAAGATGAAAAGAAGATGACAGGAGAAATAAGGGGGAGACATTTTAACAATGTAAGAAATAACAATACAAACACATGAACAGCTCGTGAACAGAGTATAGAAATAAGATCCGTGATAGTTTCAGTTAGAAAAATATAATTAAAACAAACCATGACACGCGACATAAGTCTTGGCAACCGCTTACTTTCATTGTTCAACGAAGTCAAATAATTATTTACAACAAGAGCAGTGAAAATAGACACGCACGGACTGTACAGTAAGTTTCAATATTACACGTTTTCACGATATAAAATTATACATTCGTTAATCAATATGCTCCATTTTGATTTCTGAAAAATTCAGTATCTAAAATACCTTTGCGCCCTATCCTCTCGTCTGTTCATAGTTCTAAAAGTTTACTATTATGTGAATAATTCAGCACTGAATAGACGCAATTCCTGATGAATATTAACCAATGAGGAACACTAATTTAAAATCTACTGTTATTTTTTTCCATGCATGTCTGTCAACAGTGTTGGAGGAAGCAGGTTTTGATCTTTTACGAGGAACTTTGCTGAGGCCAGTGTTGTTACTATTTTTCTTCTTTTTCTCGTGCCAATGCTGGGTCTTTATTGTTTGAGGCATATCCTGAAAGCTGATTTGGTTGTATGTTTGACAAAAATTTCAAATGATTAAATCTTCTGTCTTTCTAAGTAGCTGAGGTACGTCCTTGTTCCCTCCAACTCTCTAATTTCTTGGTTTTTATTTTCTTCTGTCTCTTATAATGACATAAGAGGTTCGTCTCGGACACATCCTCTTACAAGTTATCATTTTCTCCTTCAATGCTTTGAATACTGACCATGATTGGCTGGCAGCAAAGTGATGATATGCGTATGCATTGTCACTGTCTCCATGGGAACAGAGTTCGATATCTCAGCTGTTATCACAGTACTCAGTGCCACAGCTGGACGAACTTTTCTTAAGTGTGAATAGCAAGGATGTTGGGTCTTTGCACGACACAGGAAATACCGATACATCATATCTCAGCAAATTCTAGACGGTCAATGTGTCCCTGCAGTGTTAGAATAAATAATGTGTTCAGCACAAGAAGAGACAGTTAATTGTGTCATAGATGCAATCAAAGAAATAAGGAACTAAATCTCTTATGTGCAACTCATTGCTAACTACGTCGGCGGCAAGTTATTTTTTTCTTTTTGCGCAAAGCATCATTTCTGGAGTCTACACCAGCCCTCTTCTTTCAGTGTCATTCACTGAGAAGTTTGTGAACCTTTAAAATGTTGTGCCTGTTGCAGTACTCTGTAGTACCTTCAGTCAAACACGGGTTATAGTTTGGTTATCTTTTTAATTTCACTTGCTGGTGTTCATGTCATAGTTCCCGTAAAGATTCTCTGACACTGGAATTGTATTGGTATTTTTCTGACGAAGTTGGATTTTGAAGCAGTCGTCCAGGCTGGTTGTCCAAATTCCAGGGCTGGTTTCACATTTCCTGTAAACAAGGTTTCCGTATTTGATGGTCTGCACCCCAAGTAATTCATATCTGTTCTTTTTTTTTTTCATTAGGGTAATAAGCTGTGTAGCTTTTCCCTGGCATTTTTCAGTTTGATTTTTCTATATTAGCCAGCTGTCCATTGTAATTTTAAATTAATGCGGGACTCTACTCTACAAGCAGATCATGTTCATCAAAATGTAGTGTGACGTATTATTCTTCCTTTAAGAGGGTGAAATTGTGTAGGCGTTTTTTTCTTACTTATTTTTTGTAGCCATTATATCGTGTCTCTGTCGATGTTGAGTGTTGCCTTTGAGTCTGTTATATTCTGTCTTTGATGCCTGGCTAATTTGTGGTCTATATCATATTACATATTACGAAAGTAATTACGGCAATTAGTGTCACAAAGAACATAAAATATAATTAGAGAAATTATTCTCGTGCATGAACCGCATATTTACACTAAAGAAGGATAACTGTGCATTTGATGTGGTGGTTCACCTAGCAACGTGTTTTACACAGTGACTTGTGCCGGTCATATGCCCAACTTCATTAGTCGCCTTTTAAGACATGCCTGAAGAAGTAGTAGTCATATTCTTTGTTTCCTGACATACTACCAGAAACTACATACGACTTGCATTTATTCAGAACCAGAAAATGGTTAATACTGTATATCTATTGTCTGCTTCTTAGAGCATAAATGGACAGAAAAATAATTGGTCATCCTTAATGATCAACATTTAAAGAAGTAATTTGGAGGTTATAAAAATCATCACCAGGAAAACAAAATCGAGAACAGATACGATTTCTGGTATTCAAAATATGTCTTTGCATCCAAAATAACGTAACATCCTCGCCTGGGATCAATTAATATATTTATTCCATCTCCACTTTTGGCCAAAATTGACCTCATGCCATAAATAGACATCAAATAGTTTAATCTATCATCGTACACAATATATTTTACTTAACAATTTGGATCACCATACAAAATGTCATTTTAATATGATATATCCTTCTTTTTAACCAGTAATCCAAAAACTTTGAACAAGTTTCTCTCAAAACAAGATGAAGTGTGCATGGAAAAAATCAGTACTGTGGCGACGTTATATTAGAATTGTCAAATATTTTAACTATGCGATACCAGTTTATTAATATCGAATTACCAAAGTCTAGTTTTGCTAGCTACTTATCATATTAAGTCATACTTATCATATTATAGATAAGTCGTATTTATCTTTGTGATACTCTTGTTAAGACTTTATTAATGAAGGACTCTGCGTGAGTCTAATGAATGATGGTAGCGCCGCTCAAAACAGGTTGTGATAAACAGGTTTTAAAATTACACCAAAAGGTTGAACAACATATTTCTGGTAGCATTAACAGAATGTAGCAGTAACAATAGTAGTAGTAGTAGTTGAGTAGCAGTAGCAGTGACCGTAGTAATAGTTGTAATTGTAATTGGACTATCAGTAGGAGTAATGTAGCATTAGTAGTATTTGTAGCAGTAGTAGTAGTAGTAATCGTCGTCGTCGTAGTAGTAGTAGTATTAGAAGTTGTTGTTGTTGTAATTGTAATAACAAAATTAGTAATAATGACATTGGCAGTAGTTTTAAATACTGGAAAGACTAAGATCATACCTTTGAAAAAATAATAACAATTTAAAAACAGTACACTAAGGACAAGTATACTAATATAACATAGAAACAAACTTAATCCTGACTGTCTTTACATATGTAACGAATAATTTCCAAGTTTTTAATCTAATCCCGCAGGTGTATTCTAAAGAAACAAGACCTTGAAAAAAATTTCAAAAGTCTTTCCAGATTCCAAATAAGTCTTATAATAGCCACAAATCTTGCTGATAGGATGTTTAAAAATGTATGTACAATAATATGTTTTTCTAAGTGACTTATAGACCAAAATGTCTTTTAGACATAGTTTGTATATATATATATATATATATATATATATATATATATATATATATATATATATATATATATATAGATATATATATATATATATATATATATATATATATATATATATATATATATATATATATATATATATATATATATATATATATATATATATATATATATATATATATATATAAAAGTTAGTTGCTTATCCTTTACAGGACGTGGCAATCAACCCCAGCTTTTATTGGCTGTTTGTGATTTTTTCTAGGCAATTTTTTCATTCAGTAGTTTGCCATTGCTTTCTGAACGGTACGGCGCTTATACCATTGTTAAAAATCCACACAAAGCGATCTGCTACCAAACCGCCTGCAGTAGGTTTCGAACCTGGTATATCTGGATTATGAAACTGCGTTCATATCCATTAGGCCACAGACGCCATATATATATATATATATATATATATATATATATATATATATATATATATATATATATATATATATATATATATATATATATATATATATATATATATATATATATATATATATATATATATATATATAAGCAGTAAATATCTCGCTGTCGCGGATAATAACATGCCTTATTACACTTTGAAATATTATCCATATTATCTTTCTCTCTCAAATCCAAAAAAAATATGCATTAAAGAAAGAAATCCTTGCTTACATATCTCTCTTATACACCCATGCAACTTCATTCCAGTGTGGGACGCCGCCAACAATCCCAGAAAAGTATGTATTATTGAAAGCTGAGACTAACTTTCAATTCATGTCTGGAAAAGTGGGTTCACATGTCTGTGAGATTTAAAGAAAGCGGCGTCTCTGTGTTTGCTAAAATATCGCATTTCTATGCATGTCTATATCGCAAAGAAATGTAAGTTTTGGTACATAAATGTGAGTAAGACCCACACGCATTCGTGCACATACACACATACACGCATACACACATACACACATACACGCCTTTCTGAAGACGGATTCAAGACTGTAACGGGTGTACCGAGCATGAGTAAACACTCAGTCCCGCTGGGTCAAGAGAGATTTGCATACCAATGGGGGAACTTGGGTGACGGAAGCAGGTAGGCAGCGAGAAGGAATGGCTGAATTTATATAAGGTCAGAACCCAAATTAAATGGGTGATGAAAGAGATGAGTTATTATTGGAGACAACCTCCGCAGTATCTATTTTATCTTCGCTCCTTTTATCTTACCATCAGTTATTACATGTTTGAGACACACCCTCCCCCACTTTCGACGAACGCAATATTCGTTAGTAACACGACGGCATCATAATAATTCTACTTTAATAATTAGTGAAACACAGACTTACATAAATCGATGATTTTGTTGAACAAAATGAATGAAATAGTATGATAGCATCACCAACGTGAAACTGACGAAAAGACCCGAAAGGTACTATTGAAACAGGAGATGAGAAGATGCGAGTGATGGACAAGTACACAAATTGAGAACACTTATTGATATCACCACAAGGCAGTACTAGGTCAGGAATCCTCAGGGTATGAGAGGTAGAGCGAGACAAAAAAACTCATAGAGAAGAGAACAGGAGACGTAAATAAAAGTGATGAAGAAGACAGTAAGGGAAACATGAGAAGACGGCACATGAGAAGACGGCACATGAGAAGACGGAATGTGACAGAAGAACTTGACGTGATGTATCCATTGAACGCCTTTGTTCCATGGAGAGTTTACAGGTACAGATAATACACAAATGAATCAATGATTTAAATTAGCAGAAAAAATGTTCATGAACATAATTATTTTACGTGTCTTGTTTGATGGAGTGTGAGAAGGAATTATGGACCGTTGCCATCGTTAAGTACAATGGTCGAAAATTACTGGCCAAGAAATAGATTTGATCAGTTTAATCTGGCGGCCGTAATGTTTTTTTATTTTCAGAACTGTTGTAAATATAATTTTTCATAATTTCACACGAAGAGAAATAAACAACGGGCGTATTGGCCAATATCGGAAAACAATGAAGAGAAATAGAAAAAAAAAACTATAAAGCACATCTGACACGATATTTGTAACTGATATTATGGTGCTTCGTTTCTCACTCGTCAATTATGTAACAAACCATAAAGTACAATCCTTCCCACTATTTATTTTTTAAACCGTTCTGTCCCTTCAGCTAACTTTATGCTCACGTTACGTAGCACAATAAAAACAAGCACTGATGCTGACGTTATTTGGCACAATAAAGGCAGTCACTAAATCTTATGTTACGTGACATACTAAGAGAACCACTTAAATTAACATCAAATTAAAGACAAAACTGAGACACTAACGTTAACGTTACGTGGTAACAAAACGACAGGAATTAAAGGTAATGTTATATGGTACAACACAATAACAGGCTTCCGAATCCTTCACATAGTTTTATTTTCTGGCTGCTGTAATCACGTGTCAGAGCCAGAGTTGACTGATTTAAAATAATTTAAAGGTAACAATGAGACAACGTTATATGTAAGTCATTGAGCACCAAGACAATGCCTGGTGATCATTGAGCATCGTAATGTCTGGTAATCATTGAGCATCATAATGTCTGATGATCACCGAGTATCAAGATAAAGTCTGACGATCTTTGAGTATCATAATGACAGGTGATCACTGAGCATCAAGATAATGCCTGGTGATCATTGAGTATCATAATGCCTGGTGATCATTGTCGTAAATTTATTTTGAGAGAAAGAGTCTAGAAATAGTAGTCCGGTTTAGAGTGTAGAATGATGATGAAAACTCAGTGACAGAAATGTATAGATTAAATATGATACTCCACAGAGTGCTGGAGGAGAGTAAAGACAGACTTATTTACGACAAATCGTTTCTCTCAATCTTCTCTTCCACTCTCCTGGTCAAACAATTATTTGCCAGTTTTCCAGACACACGTTTGGTGCTTCAAACACTCAGACGACGTGGATACAGCTATATTAAACAAATAGGGAATTTTGGGCTTTTGGGTATTCCAACACAGTCCGATATAAGTTTATGATGTTTATTAACCTAAAAGATCAAATCACAAAAACAATATCAAGTGTTACATAAAATTATCATAAGTACAGGAAAATGCAAATAACAATGGTAGGGAGGGGGTGAAGAAGATTGGTATCGACTAAGCCCTTCCCGCTTGTATTAGACAAAGATAAACCCAGTCTCCAGATAGATAGTTATCAGGAGCATAGGAAAGTTAACCCAACAGTGAATTTAATTACTCTGAAAGAGGTGTTACAATATTAGTTATGGTGGTAGACAAAAAAATACTGTTATCCCAACTGGTGTCTTCCCTTTACTAAGCAAAGAAAAAAAGGGGGGGGGGGGGAAATGAAACAGAGTTAACAAATTATCCCACTAAAGGAACAATGCCAGGTATACAGAAAACGTATTACCCGGTAGGCAAGTTAACAAATGGTTTGCAAAAAAAATAAATCTCCTGACATTCATGCACACTGTGAGGATCCACACTCATATATACTCACACACTTACCGAGTTGCAGCATCAGTCAATCCCTAGAATGATAAACACACTGATTAAACTCTTGACATGTGGAACTGTCTAGCACTTCTATGTCCCGCCCCAGATATTGCGAGTTTTTACTGAGAGCAAATGTTCCCGCTTATCGCCGGACTTGAAGTTTAAAGAGTTCTTGTGGTTTATTATATAAAAAGAGTCTATGGGATGGCACTGACACAATTCAGCACAGGGGTGAAAATGAGGTGATGGCAATATTCCTTCACTGCGTGATGACAGCAACTGACCGGTAAAGTTTTTTTTAATCCAGTGAGGAAAAACTAGGCTCAGTCACAGTCAGGTAAATCGGTAATCTCTCACAATAGAGCAGTATATAAACTATCGCTACTGGCACTGTTCATCTTCCAGTTTATCTTACAGATAGTAAGTTAAATTGATGATAATAATCAAATGATCTTGAGTAGGCTTTCTTTCATGTAATTATGTTAGCTAGGCCGCATCGGACCACCACAAGATTTACTTTAAAAAATGTCTCATCAAACTGTCTGGAAGTTTAAGAACCGAGTATGGAAACTCTGAAAGATTTCGTTATTGCTGAGATTGCAAAAGGTGATCAATCTAGAGAAAAAGATAGAAAACCCATAACAACATAATCATACTTTAAAAATCAAATAATCTTCTAAGCGCGCGATAAATTTCCCGTTAAGACTATTTTATATATACGCTCGCGTATTTAATTATGTATTTAATAAACACTGCGCGAGTTCTAGTGGTTAAATCACACATCTATAAATATAGGACTTAACTAAATTTATTAATTATAAATTCCTTCGCGACTTTAAAAGTTAATTTAAGCATTAAACATCTATTATCCTTTTGGAAATAATATAGCAGGTATATCGTTACATTTACAACTGGAACTATTGAGACGGTTTAATTTAATAGGTCTAAATTAACACAAAATCCAATGAAATAGAATGAATGAACTAGACCACTGATCACTTTACGCAATATATATATTACCGCTTTGCACAGAATAGAATTCACTGCAAATATGTATAAAATCCATGGGATAATCTAGCAAGATTTCAAATATCGCTAGTGCTTCTATCAAGTTCTGGCCAGCGAATGATGAAGTGTATTTCTACGTGATCTATATATCTACAACTGGAATGCAAGATGAGTGGGACATGAGAAACTTGACAGCTTTTGATCTCGGACGGATTTTGGGGATCTGACCGCCAGACCACAAAGAGAAGCCGCCCCTGGCCTCTCGTATCTTCGCTCGCTGCTTGCGTCAGCTTTCCCCGTTCGCTCTGGCTGCGATCGGTTCCGTGCTTAACACCGAGATGCGAAATCGTTTCAGGGACCACTACTGTCTTTGATAGCATGCCGCCCGTCCTTCCTGAGATCTCTACCAGTGTCTTTCTTCAGATCGCTCTGGTCCATCTTGCGAGCGGTTGAGTTCGCGCGGAGATGATAAATACCAGCGAGAAACAAGCTTCGCTGCTCGGGAATCGTCTCAGTGTCTTTGATCTCGTGCCGCATACTAAGTGAGTCCCGGTGGAAACGGTTCGCTCTGGCGAAACGAAAAGTTACAACAAATGTTCAGGGGTTCTAATGTTATGAAAAGCTAAAAGTCCCTTTAATCATCCATCATATCAGGGAAAATTCACTTGTCGAACTAGACGTACGTCACAATCATTGAGTATCACGATAATGTATGGTTAAAATTTAGCATCATAATGCCTGGTGATAACTGAGCATCAGAATGTCTGGTGATCATGGATCAACATAATGTCTGGTGATCATTGAGTATCACGATAATGCTTGGTGATCATTGAGGATTAAGATAATTACTGGTGATAATTGAATATCATGATAATGTCTGGTTATCATTGAGTATCAAGACAATGCCTGGTGATCATTGAGCATCAAGATAATGCCTGGTGATCTTTGAGCATCATAATGCATGGTGATCATTGAGCATCAAGATAATACCTGGTGATTATTAAGTATCAAGATAATGTCTGGTGATCATTCATTATCATAATGCCTGGTGAGCTTTAAGTATCAAGATAATGCCTGGTATTCACTGAGTATCGAGAAATGCATGGTGATCATTGAGCATCAAGATAATGCCTGGTGATCATTGAGAATCAAGATAATGCCCGGTGATAACTGAGCATCAAAACAATGCCTGGTGATCATTGCGTATTAAGAAATTCCTGATGATTATTGAGCATCAAAACAATGCCTGTGATCATTGAGCATTAAGATAATACCTGGTGATCACTGAGCATCAAGATAATGCCTGGTGATCATTGAGGATTAAGATAATGCCTGGTGATCATTGGGCATCAAGACAATGCCTGGTGTTCATTGAGCATCATAATGTCTGGTGATCATTGAGCGTCAAAATAATGCCTGGTGATCATTGAGCATCAAAACAATACCTGGTGATCATTGAGCATCAAGACAATGCCTGGTGATCATTGAGTATCAAGAGAAATTAAAAACTATCTTTGTAGATCAAGGAAGTGCACATGAAAATGGTAATGGAGACAATCATGCTGAATTACTGTTTTTCATATGATAGATCAAAGTGTGTACACTGTTTCGGAATAAACTGAAAAACGTGTTATAGAATCTGCGTAATTGTTTTAATAAACATGATATGAAAATAAACATGAACTTTGTAAAATTATTCCCATTGAGAATAAAAGGTCAAACAAAATCAAGTACCTAGACAGCTTTTCGCGTTAGACGGAAGGTAAAGAAGTAATGATAGGGACACAAAGACTCAAGGAACTTACTAAGTGAAGCTACTTATCAAACATTCTATTATATCTAGGAAGATTTTTTTTAAAAAGGCAGATGATCAATACCATCTTCAAACCCACATTGAATAATGAATGACAAACATGGATTAAACAAAAGACAGAAATGAAAAATCATTACAAAACGATACGTAACAACAGTTACCAACAAAACAAGGAAAAATTAAATCATAAATAACATAAATATAATCAGAGGAAATGTAAAGTAACTCTGACATTAAATATATAAAGCAACAACGATAGAAAGTGGTTGTGCGTGGTCACAAATTAAAAAAAAAAAAAAGAAGACCAATAATATCTACAAAACCTGAATGATGTTTCGTGAAAATTTAGTGCATGAGGGTGAGTCAAGAAAGATGGATCAAAGGAGTGGCTGATTTACAAGTAGAGACTATATTCAGTCCATGAGGATCTTCAAGCTAGCACGTCAGAAAATATTCCGACAACGTCTAGCAGCAGAGATAGAAAGTTGCAGAAATAGTATAATGTGACGAAATGGACGACCTCTCCGCAATCTTTGGTTCTCTCCGGCAGTATCGGTATTTTGTGGTACTGATTTTTATTATGTGCTGTCAATTATCGCACTTTTCTTTCTCTCTTTCTTTCTTTCCTCGTTATTTTTCTGCTAAGTAGCAGATATTTGATTTTATTAAATCACCCTGTAGGTGATAAATATCCCATTTGCAAGGAGTGCTACCCAGATTTGTTGGTTATAGGCGCGGCAGATTAACACGTACATCGGCCAGCACTATCGGCTTAAATCACCGATAAGACACGGAGTTTGCGTAATCATACGACAGATAACGAGATTGCTGTCTGCGTGACACATGTGGGCAGACAAGAGTGATATAATCGCTTCCGGTCACTTGGTTAAAAGTAATCATGGATTTATTACATTTTAGACAATATTAGTCTACAAATGTATTTGTGAGAGTGTATGCAAGACATCATATTACCATATATGGGATACGTGACCTTTTGCAAAATTTTTCCATGTAGGAAACATTTTGAAAGTGCCACACCCGACCTGTTTGAAATGATTGGATCTTTTTGATTAGATTCATAACATCATTGAGGGGAATATAGCCTGACCATTTCGCAGTTTTAACTCACTGTCACATAGAGATTATGATCAATAAATTTTCTATTTTTCTCTTCTTTCTCTACCCGTGTCCTCTATTTTATTATCGCTCTTTTATCCTTTTCCTGTGTTTTTCGCATTTGTACGTTTGCGACTATAATCATTACTATTTTCCCATTCTAACGTTTACCTGTTTCCTTTCTCATACTGAGTTCGCATGTTATGACATAATGGGTCAGTCACTGCATTAGACGCAGAACTGTGAATATATTCGTCTGGCCAGACATAGGAGCAGACATATGTCTACAGCATTCCCTGCACCAGACAAAATACTGTGAGAAAATTCGCTCTCGAGAGACCGAATGGCAGACATGCGTCTCGGTTTTTTTTCATGACACTCACGCTCCCACGGTTAAGTTTCTCGGGGAGGTGTGAAAACTGCCTCTGCATTGGAAACGAGTCGTCTGAGATTCCATCTGACACGGCACTCACTGTTAGTTCTGGTAAGCGTGAGGCGTGAAGACGAGAAGTGGCAGTTACGGCATGCGTCTAAGGTAACGTAGGTGTTAAGAGAGTGAAGGGGAGAGACCGGCGCTTTTTCGGGTTTGGAAATTAGCGCGCGGCCTTTGTCTATTTTCAGATATCTACAGCAGTAGCTTAGAATATTCACTCATTCTCCATTTGCAGTAGACGTGGTCACTTCGATCTAGATACTTAAACCTATAAGTGAAACCCTTAGTTTCGTTGTGATACCGTAGTTCTGTGTTGAGGTAAATATTATATTAAGTATCAAGTAATTTGTGAGTGATTAAGTGTTAAATCGCTTATTTTATTTCCCGAGTTCTTTTGTGCAGAGTGAATAATTTATAAGTATGGTATATTCTCTAGCTGATGAGTTTCAGAGGAAAGCAGAATAAATTATAATTTCTAGCTTATAGTGTAGCCAAAATGAATTAAATTTAACTTCTAAATAACACTGGCTAACAAAAAAAAATTTTTTTTTTCTTTCTCTAACATGTCTATGTTTTTCTGGTCAATTTTAATGCGCTGTTTTTAAATCTGCAAACCGTTTTTTTTTCTATCAGGTCGGGATCTCTAGAAATACGCAATTGAAGTTTTTTAACAACGCATACAGTATTACAACATCATTCGTACAAGAAGTATAACACTTATGTAGGCTTGAATTTCTTTGCAGTCGACTTTCGTCGGTGAATGGCATGTGGTACATCGCGATGAAGCAACCAACAATAATCGGCAAGCATGGTCACACCCCACCGTCCTTGATAACGTGACTCCATTACGGCGATATCTTGATGGAATCGTTCTCCATATTCATCGCTGACTTCACCAAGGTTGTCAGGGAAAAAGTCAAGATGCGAATCGAGCAAATGGATTTTGAGGGACACGTTACAGCCCATAATTCTGTATGCATCTATGCACTGCTCAACAATATGCTCATAGTCGACAGATTTGTGATTTCCCAGAAAGTTATCGACGATCGATTTGAATGCCATCCATGCGCGAAGTTCACTACCATGTAACAAGTCCTCGAATTGTTTGTCTGCAATAACTTTCCTAATCTGAGGTCCTACAAAGATACCTTCCTTTATCTTTGCATCGCTAACTTGCGGAAACTTTTCTCGAAGATAAGTGAAAGCTTTGCTCGTTTTATCTAACACTTTTACGAAATTCTTCATGAGCCCCAACTTTATATGTAACGATGGTAAAATGATGCTGTCTTTGTTAACTAATGGCTCGTGTATTACATTTTTATGCCCGAGTTGCATACGATCCTTGATAGGCCACACCTTTCTTGCATAATGTTCCTGTCTGTTGCGGCTGTCCCATTCACACAGGAAGCAACAAAATTTAGTATACCCAGTCAGCATGCCCGTGAGAATTGCAATGACCTTTAGGTCTCCACAAATCCGCCATTGGTAGTCATTGTACTTTATTTTTGCCAAAAGTATAGCCATATTGTCATAAGTTTCTTTCATATAAACAGAGTAGGCGACTGGAATTGATGAAAATAAATTTCCGTTATGCAATAACACGGCTTTTAGACTAGTCTTGGAAGAGTCGATGAAAAGTCGCCATTCGTTGACTATGTGCTCATGACCGAGGTGCACTATTAGACCGTTTACGTCTTTGCAATAGCAAATGTCATCATCCATCTCAAAGTATTGAACAAGTTCTCTGTGTCTATGACGAAATTTAGATATCGGAGTATTGGGCGCTAAAAGATTCCATTCTTTGAGTCGCGAACCGAGTAATTCCGCTTTTCCTTTGGTAAGAGCGAGATCACGTATTAGATCTGAAAGTTCTGAATGGTAATTAAGTGAACACCATCATTCACCGGTATATAATCCGAGTCAGAATTAGTTTCTAAAGCAGGTAAACTATCACTTTCTGATGGTTCATTCACGTCATCGGATATTGTTCTGGTGGAACTGGGATCGGACACGTGATTGGATCATGAGGCACTGGTTTCGAAACCGATTCAATATTTGGATAAACCACAGACTTTCTAGTTTTAAAAGTGAAACCATGGATATTTGTCAAGCAGAAGTAACAATCAGTAGCGTGATTTGTCAGTTCACGCCATATTACTGGCACTCCAACAGGCATCGACTTATGCTTCGGCGATTTTCGTAACCAACCTGCCAATGTATTTGCACAAGTCGAACAAACTGCATTTGGCTTCCAAGATTTATTTGCATCATCAACTTTCGAATCGAAATAAAGTTCATATGCTTTCTTTAGTAATGCCTAATGGTGTAAAGTTTTTCTGGTGAACACGATCGGTAAAATATCCGCACATGTAACAGAACAGATCAGCCAAATTTCTACAACTTCTAGAAGCCATATTTCGCTCAGAATTATTTCAAAATACAGTAACTATTTGAAAAATAGCGTAACATATGTCATGCATCTTTTAGCAGTATAAAAAATAGAATTATTTTGCATTTTTAAAAATTTTAATAAGTTATATAGTAAAAATGAAACGGAGCAAATAACGGTTTCCCAAAAATATATTTATTCACAAATATCTTAAGAACCCGATGTGATAGAGATAAACGGATTTCAAATTTGAAATCAGCGCAAGAAACTGACCTAAGAACACTTATTCGTATATAAGAAAGAAAAATGTTGTTTGTCAGTGTAATCAAACGAGAGAATATATTTTAAAACTAACTTATAAATGCTAGATGCCTCATGAGTGTTGACGGAATACGTGTGTATTCCTAATTCATGATGTTTGATTTTTATATATAACTTATTTCACGGGAAAGTTTAAACGTCAAGTCAAGCTCTATGCTTGCAGTTCAAAACGTAAGTTATATTGAGTACATAATATGTAAAATATTTCATATAAGTTTTTTTTTCTTTATTCAGTGAATACTGGGGTAACCCAACTTTGCCGGCGTTTAGTACAGAGACATACCTGTGAGAAACATAAACATTTTATATCTTTAACCACGTGGGTTTTCAAGTAACACCTGTCTGACAGGGCGTGTGCCTTCAGAGATAGACATAATACCAATCCCACTAACGGGTTTTTTAAAAAAGTATAAATGCTTATACTGGGCCTTTGAGCCAGAACATATTTCTTCACCATCTCTAATGTACATGCTGCCTTGTGGCGAGAATAATTACAGAAAATAAACATTAATTTTTCCGACATTTTTTGACCAAGTGGGTGGTGAACCAAGATTATCTGTTGAGAGAAGTTGTCCACCGGTCATCTTCCTAATTAAGGGAAACCTCGTGTTCTGGCATTGTGTGCCCGCTTAAGCCTAATCCTTACCTCGTGAGTCAAGTGACACTAACTTTAGTCTGAAATAACTATCGCATGAAGCAGACGCTCCCCGGATCCATTTTGATGAAACCAACAAACAAATCTGCAGAGCTGGGATCCGCTTCATTAAACGACAGTAACAGATAAAAAGTGTGTGAGTGTCCCAAAGTTTGCGCCAGACGGCGAACAACAGCACGATTGTAAGTATATCAGGGCCCTGATGAAAGAACCGAGTGAAAGTAGACTGAAGGATGTTCTTTGTTGATTCACCCACGTTGTAACTTTCTTTATGCAAGTTATTGCTAACAATATTTTCCCTTATAATAGAGCAGAGTATCAAGTCTGTCCATACCTTAAACAAAAAAAGGGGGAAACCATAGACTCAAATCATATGTATCTGTGACTCTTTGGGGTTATCACTTTCTTCTAACGGGACTGTGAGCTATATATCAAGGGGAAGGATCATACAAACGGGTCTAACACTATTGTAGCATTCCTTGATTTTTATGATGATGTGTATATGTTTTGGATGTAATTTTATATGTTGTGAGAGAAGTTTGTTATGATAATTAAACTACTCAATAATTATTCTAGCGTGTGGGTTAGTTTCGTTCCAAAGTATCTGTATAATCATTATTATAGTTTTCCCACGTGTGTGCGTCTACATATTGTCAATTGTGTGTGTGTGTGCACGTGAGTGGTAATATATATTAATATATATATTTTTATAGACTGTCTGACTCCTCTGGATCTGTTGTAGAAGATAGGCGGAAAGAGAGAAGATTCTCGATTTCCGGGACAGCCTCTCTAAATTTCTACCATCTCACTCGTGGAAATCTATTTCTATTACTACCTCTCACTGTGACTATCACTTATTCTAATCTATTCAGAAGGGACCAACCCAAGTCTTAATTTTCCTATAAAAAATCTACGACACTCACTGTGAATTTCAAGCTCGCCAAGACAACATCAGACCTCGCCAAAGTGAAGATTCATAATTCCTATTTATTAACCGGACCTTTTATTGGAGAACCTAATAAGACTTATAAAGCACAGGAACTCTTTACATTTTAATAAGGAACACCGGGACTACGAAACTGAAGAAACACGGAGTCAGAAGAGAATCGATTTTAGAACTACAGCATCCCAGACGCGTGTAAGAGAACGATTCGTCTCTTTTATTCATCTGTGCGACAAGTCTGTAGCCAGGATTGGCGTAAGTTGTGATTTACATTTCATATTTTATTACTAACATGTGAACTAACATATATATGTATATATTACCATGTGAAGTTTAATGTGTGGAACTCGCTATTGGATGTCAAAGTCATTTGGGGCTGGCAACCTCAGTATCTAGAATGATGATTTATGAACCACCACTGCACGGGCTGGTGATTGCTTTATTGATAGTTTCGTAAAGAGAACTAAAAGCATAAAGTAATTCCAGGTTCCTTATGGAGAAGGGAGGGAAAGGTGAAAGAAATGATGTACATTCTAAGTATAATACTTACATTTTCAAAGCAGTGTAATTGTCCCTATAAACATATTCACTTTAAAATTAATGTAAGTTTTCAAGCTTTAAACCAGTGTAAATGTCTATGTGAAAATATTCATTCTAATTAATAGAAGTTTCAAACTTTTCCACAAGTGTAAATGTAAATGAAACATAAATGAATTTATATTGTGAACACTTTTCAAACAGTGGAGATGTAAATGTAAAACATATTACAGTATATCTGTACGTTTAACCTTTTCATTAAAATGTAATGTAAAGCTAAAGCCATTCAGTTTAAATGTAAAGGACGTTTTATCTCAAGGGATTAAATTTAATTCTCATCGAGGGTAAATTCTGACATGGGATGGTAGAATAGAAAGGGAGGCACATAAATGTGTCGGAAAAACGCCATACTCAGAAGAGCGTTTTGTTTCAATTTATATTACCAGTTATTGGTGGTACCAGCAGAAAGTACTATCTCTGGAACCAAGTGAAAGTAGAAGTGGACTGACGTTTTGCGAGACGCCATCATAAGAGGGTCTTATAGACAGACGCAGAACCAACTTGACCGTTACTCCTTGACGTTCTGGGAACGTGCGGCTCCTAAACTTTGACCAGAGACGAGCGAGAGCAGAGTGAAAGGAACTAACCCAGCGGGAGAAGAAACTACCATTGGCAGCTAAGTGAAAATATCCGCGGCCAAAAGTGACCTTTATTCAGTTAAATCCCATCCAAGTGATGAAATTCTTTTCATAAATATTCAAATTATTTTCCAACTGTTAAAATTTAAAGTGATTATTAAATTTTGTTATTTGTAATGTTACAAATTTAACTTCGATTCAATCCTTTTAAATGTACTACATGTTTGTCTCAGTCAAAGTTACTAAACACACACTCTAAACAGAGCTTTATATATTATAATAATAAATTCCACTGATTAACTCAGCGGTGGGGGCTTAACGAGCTAGAATAAACCTTTGCTTAAATTCTTCATTAATAGTGTCGGCAGATTATAGAATTAACGTGCTTAGCGACAGCCAGCATTGTTTTCGCTTATCTGAATATCTTGTGAAGACTCCCATGTGATAGAAGCGTTACTACTCTTCTATCGACATTTCTGCCAAGAGTAATCTTGTGTAAAGATAGTTTCCATTGAAGCCTATAATAGATACTCTTGAGTTTTGGCCACTGGTGGACCACTACTGCAAAGCAGGGGAGGCAATACCGTCACATACAAGAAGCATGAAGAGATGCGTTACTGCCAATATAAGAGACACATTGAATAAATGGTACAGACAGTAACAGTGTAACTGCGACACACACAAAATAGTCGAATAAGAACAGATTGTGCATTGGGCTAGCTGCATCATTTTATAAAACAAGCTGCTTCAGAAATCACCACTGCAAGATTACAAGATGTATTCTGTGACAGGTTTCCTGCAAGGGAGACAACTGCAGTACCTGTATTTGCTCTAGGCTTCTTGAAGAGTGTAAAAGTAGAAAGAAGTAGCTGGAGATTTAAAAACTCTATCAAAGAGCTAAGAGATCTCTTTGATAACTCACGAGCTAGTTCAGAAAATTCATTTTAATTGCGAACTTCATAATAAAGGAACGCGATCTTTTCTGTCATGTGAAGTTAACATTCGGAAAAATAGTATATTTACTTTGAATTTGGTCCACTCCTTTCTTGATAGAATTGCAGGAAGCAGATTGTCAGACAGAGGTTCAAGTTACAGACAGACTATACTTATTCTTAATTCAAAATGCTCTACAACGTGAACACATACGATTTTATCAAAGTAAATGTTTAGAGAGCTCAGTGTTTGTAAAGGAGATCTCCACAGCTCCCGAGTGACTGATGCAGGTCTAAGAATCCTCGGATCAAAACTATGGCCCCGAGTCACAGTGTTTGGATTATGCAATATTTGTATTTGTAGAATTGCGTCCTTACAAAATAAGAATGTTCTACGTAAATGTTCAAGCCGTCTAATTCTATAGCTCTGAAACATGAATAAAACCAAAAGTAGAACCAAGTAGACAAGCGACAGTGGAACAAGAAATGAGAAGATGACTAATCAAGACTAATGACAAGAACTAGACAAGCACCAGCGGAACAAGAAATGACAAGACGACTAATCAAGACTAGTGACAAGAACTAGGCAAGTGCCAGTGGAACAAGAAATGACAAGATGACTAATCAAGACTAGTGACAACAACTAGACAAGCACCAGCGGAACAAGAAATGACAAGATGACTAATCAAGACTAATGACAAGAACTAGACAAGTGCCAGTGGAACAAGAAAGGAGAAGAAGACGCTGGCGACGGATAGGACACACATTGAGAAAACCTGTTGATAGCATTACAAGGCAGTCCTTGTTCTGGAATCCCCAGGGTAAGAGAGTAAGAGGAAGACCAAAGAACATAAGAAAAGAGAACTGAAGACAGGCATGGAGCGCAAGAAGAAGACCTGGACAGACCTTACGATGATCTCACGTGACAGGAAAACTTGGCCTAAGTTTGTTGAAGGCCTATGCTCCTGTGATGAAAGAAGAAGATAGTACACGACATCTCCTGTAGGTCCCAGGGGGGTCTCTGATGAGACAAAGAAAGACTAAGACTAAAGCTTCCTCAGTCTTGTCGTACAAAAGGTAACTACTATACGATTGTGTGTGCGGCTGGCAACCTCATCTTGTAAAACACATTGCAGGGTTGGCTTCTATGCTCCATCAGGTGTGTGGAAAGGAAAAATGATGATAAGGATGAGAGTTCACAACCTGTTGTCAGCAATTTCTGGAACCAAATCTCCAAAAAACTTGGGCGACAGATTATGTATGTTGACGTTTCGATCTGTCTTAAGCAGATATTAACATTAATTATACAGCACTTAACATTAGTTATACCATTACTCCCCCATTCCACTCTCCCTCCTTCAAAGATATGCGACGAAATGTCCGGGGGTTTTGAGCCCAACATCATCTCATCATCTCAGCCCGTAACCCGTCATGGGTCGTAGGGGTGCCATGGTGGAAGCATCAGCAGACAGGGTCCTCCACTGCTCTCTATCCTCAGCAATGCGTACAAGTGTGGAAAAACCGTGTCCTGCCCATTCTTTGATGTTATCAGCCCAGGATTTTCTCTGCCTTCCTCTTCTCCGTTTACCTTCGACTGTTCCCTGAAGGATCGTTTTCGAAAGGGAGTCATGACGAGTTACATGCCCAAACCAGGCAAGCTTTCGACGTTTCACTGTTGACAAAAGTGGTTCTTGGTGGCCTGCATAGGTGTTTATCTTCTCTCTAACATAGACATTTGTTTTGTGCTCTTTATAGCAAATGCGCAAAATTCTTCTATAACATTTATGCTCGAAAGCCTGAATCCTTCGCTCCGTATCTGCAGTGAGTGTCCAGCTCTCACACCCATACAAGAGAATAGATAATACAAGTGATTTGTATAATTTGATCTTCACAGGAAAACTGATGTTACTTTTCCAGATCACATTCAACCTTGTCATGGCAGCTGAGGCCATCTCAAGTCTTGTCTTGATTTCTTTAATTGATCTTCCATCACTGCATATAGTGGACCCGAGATATTTAAAGGTGTTAACTTCTTCTAACGTTTGCCCATTTAACGTAATGTTGGTCGCAACATGTTTCTTATGGCTATTCACCAATATCTTGCTTTTTTCTATATTAATTTCCATCCCATACGTTCTTGTTACTTTCTCCAGTCTAGAGGTAAGGTCTTGAAGTTCTGATTCTGATCCAGCTATCAGATCAATATCATCAGCAAAACGTAGGTTGCACAGAGGTCGGCCTCCAATCGATATGGTTGATTTATAATCGTAGAGAGCCTCTTGCATAATATGTTCTAGATAAATATTAAAGAGCACTGGGGACAGGATACATCCCTGCCGAACTCCTACAGTTGTTTTGAAAAATTCTCCAATGTCGTTGCTTGCAAAAACAGCACTGCTTGCGTCCTTGTATAGTGCTTCAATGATATCTATGATGTTGGTATCAAAATTGAATTTTCTCATTACTTGCCATAAGCCTTCATGCCAGACTCGATCGAAGGCTTTTGTGAAATCGATGAAGTTATGGTATAAATCGTGTTGATGTTGGAGATGTTTTTCGATAAGTAATCTAATATTGAAGATTTGTTCTGAGGTACTTCTTTTTGGTCTAAAGCCAGCCTGTTCCTCTGACAAGATTTCTTCTGATTTCTGTTTTATTCTGTTCAAAAGTATCCTTAACATCACCTTACTTGGATGACTAATAAGGCTAATGGTTCTGTAGTTCTTGCACATTTTTAGATTTCCTTTCTTTGGAAGCGGTATTACTAATGACTGCGTCCATTCTTTTGGCCATTTTTTTTGTACTCCATATCTTCTGGCAAATTGTTGTCATGATTTTTACTATATCTGGTCCTCCATATTTCAAGAGCTCTGCTGGGATATTATCCACACCCGGTGACTTCCCTCCTTTCATCGAACATATAGCCTCTTCCACTTCTTCCCGTAACATTGCTGCATTTCCGAGTTCCCTGTTTTCGCACTTAATGTTGTTTAATATGCCTAAGTTAGTGTCAAGTTTACAGTTATATAATTCTTTACAATATTCTGTCCATCTTCTCATTACAGCTGTTTTTTCATTGAGCAGAGCCCCATTGCTATCTTCTATGACAGTTACCCTGGGCTGTTGGGGTTTTGATAGTTTTCTTAATGTGTCAAAAGCTGCCTTGCTGTTTCAGGAACCTCTTTCTTAACCTTTTTCATTTCTCGCCGTGTATCACATAACTTCAGAATGTCATCTGTAACCCATGGTTTGTTTATTTTCTTTCTTTTACCAAGTATTTCTGTTGCTGATTCAATGAGCACGTCTTTCATGTTCTCTGTGATTGAGTTGATATCATCCTCCAAAAAGTTGAGAGCTGCGAATTTTCCTCCAACAGTTGCCTCAAAGATTCCCGCGATTTCTGGATCTTTCAGTTTGTCTAAATTGAATCTTAACTGAGAACATCTGTTTTGATTATAGTTCTTTTTAAGTTTAAGCTTGAGCGTCATCAATACCATGTCGTGATCACTACCAATGTCGGCGCCAGGAAAAGTCCTAGTCTTGGCTTTATTAATACTGGACTTGAATCTTTTGGATACAAGAATAAAATCAATTTGGCCATGTATCTCAGTTTTTGGGGCATGCCACGTTGTTCTTCTTGATAACTTATGAGGAAATAGTGTATTTGCAATGGTTAGTTTATAGTTGCTGGCAAATTCTAGTAGCCTTAGTCCTCGATCGTTAGTTTCACCTGTCCCAAATCTCCCCACTGTACCAGCCCAGTGACCGTATGCATCTGGCCCTATTTTAGCATTCCAATCACCTAACACGATGAGAAGATCTTTCTTTGGAATTTCTTAATTGCTTCATCCAGATTGTCATAAAATGTATCAATTGCCTCATCCTCATAGTCAGTAGTGGGGGCATATACCTGTATGATGGAGATGTTCTTTGGATGTGCTGCAATACGAATGGTGATAAGCCTGCTATTTATTGGGGTGCAGCTGATGACAGAGTTCAATCTATCTTTATGTACGATAAAACCTACTCCATGCTGATGTTTAGACTCATCTCCACTAAACCAAATTTTGTGACCATCATCCGTTATTGATTCACCTAATCCTGTCCATCTGACTTCTGCTAGGCCCAGGATGTCCCACGAGTATCTAACAAGTTCATGTGTTAGTTCTTTGACTTTTCCACACGCATATAGCGTGCGTACATTCCAAGTTCCAACAACAAAACTTTCTCTTGGAAGTTTCAAAACAGGTGTTTTTACCCCATTCGCTGACTTATCACTCTCAAGGGGCAATGAGAGCGCGGTCGTTGTTAATCCGGGCATCGGCCGATCCGGCAAATTATTACTGAGTTGACTTTCCATCATAGCATTTCAGTGGGCAAGAGGTTTGCTTGGCGGTGCCCATCTCCTCTCCAAGTATCCTTGCAGGTACATACAAAAATGTACCTGGAGCAGTAACAATAGCCCTCAATAAATCTGTAATGTTTTGAAACACTGTCCGATCGACACATCACAAAACCGCCATCTTGGCTACTGAGCCCAACATACATACATATAAAGAGACACACAAATATACGTATACGGACATCAACAACAGCTACCATATGTTTTGTTTAATCAATGAACGCAGAGCTCCAACACAATTCATTCTTACAGCGTATCTGTCTTCTTTCTTGCAAACTTATTTCTCCTGTTCTAAAATGTTACCACCTAAATCTCTATGACATCTGATGTCTTAACATTAATTTTTATTTCTTGTTCTCCTTAAACTTTTAGTCACGTTTCTCGTCCTTCAAATAAATGAATCATTCCCACCTGACACAATAGGCAGACAGACGGACAGACAAACAAACACAGAGAGAGAGAGAGAGAGGGAGAGAGAGAGAGAGAGAGAGAGAGAGAGAGAGAGAGAGAGAGAGAGAGAGAGAGAGAGAGAGAGAGAGAGAGAGAGAGAGAGAGAGTTCACAAATGTTGGAATGGCTGGAGAAGTATTTTAAAAAGAACTTGACATGTACACTACGCACTCAACAGTACTCATCTTGTGGACTTAACGAGGTGTGGTGGAGTGTGACACGCTCTCTCCACATTCATTTCTGCGACCTGTATTTGTACATTCGGGATTGTCAGAGTGCGAAGAAATGACAGGGAAGGGAAATGTTACCCCGTTAATTATGAGCGCTGTTTGAAAGGAGTGGACAGGAACATCTAACAGGCATACACATAATCAGAGAATTATATAGACACCAGACATATATACAGACATAAATACAGACACACATAGATACAGCCAGACAAACATGACATACATATACACAGACATAAATACAGACATACATAAATACAAGCAGACAAACAGATAGATAGATAGATAGATAGATAGATAGATAGATAGATAGATAGATAGATAGATAGATAGATAGATAGATAGATAGATAGATAGATAGATAGATAGATAGATAGATAGATAGATAGATAGATAGATAGATAGATAGATAGATAGATATTATTGTATCATTAAAACGTACGTTATAGTTCATTGCTTTTAATAATAAAATTTCAGTCAAACGAACCAAAATACAAAAGACATGCCCACTCCAAAATTGTATTATATTCCTCCTGCAACCAAGATGTGTGACGAAACGGATTACCAGTGTAATGGGTGTCTGTGTTTGACTTGAAGGCGGTGTCTAGGTTTGTCAATGATTTGGCACATCACGTGATTATGTTCATTGTAAGCGTAATTCTAAAAGGGTTAATTCAACTACGAATTCGGTGTGCCTGTTTTCTAAATGGTTAACAGACAGACGACGGACTGTTAGACAATCTATCTATCTATCTATCTATCTATCTATCTATCTATCTATCTATCTATCTATCTATCTATCTATCTATCTATCTATCTATCTATCTATCTATCTATCTATCTATCTATCTATCTATCTATCTATCTATCTGTCTGTCTGTCTGTCTGTCTGTCTGTCTGTCTGTCTGTCTATCTATCTATCTATCTATCTATCTATCTATCTATCTATCTATCTATCTATCTATCTATCTATATATCTATCTATCTATCTATCTATCTATCTATCTATCTATCTATCTATCTATCTATCTATCTATCTATCTATCTATCTATCTATCAGTCCGTCCGTTTGCCTGGCTGGCTATGTTTCTGTTTCGCAGGCTGTCTGTCTGTCTGTCTATCTATATATCTATCTATATATCTAGCTAGCTAGGAAGCTAGCTAGCTAGCTAGCTATCTATCAGTCCGTACAAGAGACAGAGACAGAATAAGACCACAACACCCTCGGCCATGTCGTACAGAGACAACTAATATGTTGTGCATTGGGCTGGCAACTTCATTATGTAAAACAAATTGTCATAGGAAAAAATATAAGATGTGCTACAGAGAATACTAGAATAGATAGATAGCTAGAAGGAATTTAACACACTTTTAACTTTGCTTAATCAGTACGTCCTATATTACTGATAAAAAAGAAGTATGGGTATTCAAAATCATTAACCGTAAAGAACTTACCTGTGTACTTTTCAAAAACCAACGACAACTTTAGCAGTTTGGTCAGAAGATCCTTGAATAATTTAATATTTAGTGAATAAGAATCCCTAAAAGCTGCAATATTGTGTCCCAAAACGTGACAATTATGACATCCTTATAATGGTTTTGAAACTGTATAATAATAAGTGAAGATATCAGTAAATCTGTAATAATGTGTCCACAGTCGCGAAGGGTAATACACCCTTGTAGAATTTACAATGTGTGTAATAAACAGGACTTCTACAAATCTTCAGCAACGTCTCGAATTTGTAAATCGATGACTGAAAAACTATAGGACAACATTGAAAACGCACAGATCCACAAGAAATTATCACTTCACTGGAAAGTCGTTAGAAATTCTGACTTTAGGATAAGGTTATCCAGATTATGTTCTTACTTCACTGTGACGTCTCTAGATTATTTTCTTACTTCGCTGTGACTTTTTTAGATTATTTTGTTACTTCACTATGATTTCTCTACATTATATTCTTACTTCACTATGATGTCTCTAGATTATGTTCTCACTTCTCTATTAAAACGTCACTACATAACCTATACTATAAATACCTTTGTAATTAGCGTTATTAAAATCTGAACAACTCTAGGGTAATTTCCTTTTAACACAAGTATAGTAGAAAATGACTTTGACACGTGGCAAAGACTGTGTATGATTATCCCAGAAGAAGACTACGATCTCTCCTCTCTGCGTTCTAGTGGTCAACTGACTTCAAGCGCCCTAGTCAAAGTCCTTTCAAATACTACAACAGGCTTTCTGTCAGCTTTTGTTTAAAGTCAGACCAGGTTTAAAGGCGATGACATCATTAAACAGCTGATGATCGTAAACTGTCTTTTTTCACGTGGATATTTTAATACTTCTTAAGGACTATTTGCCCCCTGATCTATTGCCAAATGTAACATACGCGTTATATCCGGTGTAAAGGAAGCAATGGGTGTCGGTCACCTAGGAACATTTTGCTTCTCAGCGCGTCATATTTTTAGCTTCTGTTACGCCTCTTTTTTTTCCGAGCACTGGCCAGGGAATTGAACTAGGAACGTCCATGGTGATTTAAATGTTTCGCAACTATACATGTGCAATGTGGCATAATCTTGCATCAACAATGTGTTGCTTGGCCGCAGCCCCAACGACCTCGTATGACCAGGGGGTCGACAAGAAAGAAAGAGGTCAGTGTTTATCAGCTAATATTTGAGATCCCAAGGCTTTGGGTTTACCGGTCTTTCAGTAATCCGCTGGACGATACAGTACTGAGTACAAAAATAACAAGCGTGAAACACTACTAGTCCGTTCCCACTTAGCGGAAGCTGAGAAATATTTGAAGTACAGTACGTCTGGGAACTAGATTTTTGGAGTTTGGAAAACAAATTTGTGAAGCGAAGTTCTCAAAAATGCCCGTATATTATCGGTTTTAGATGGAGGAAGTATCCAAGGAAAGTAACATTGTACAGATTCTAAAGATTATGTATTGGGAAATACATATTGTATATATGAAATATACAATATATTGGAAACGTATTGGGAGAAAGCAACGATTACATTATTCGCGTTACCGATAACAAGATTTGTTAAACACCAGGCAGGTTTATACTAGACAATAAAGACAGTAAGGAAAAGCACTAGGTAATTTGAATAGTTACGTATGTCCTTTGTTTCAATTAGCAGCGATATTTTTTGCAGCAATTTCTTTTGCGTAATGAGGCTGTCAGCCCCATACACTTGTTATGATAGTTCTTAACAATGTTGTGATCATGTCTCTCATTAGGGGGTATAGTACTATCCACATTCGACGACTGCGGATTTCTTTGAAAAAGCTATGGTTATTGGTGTTAATAAATCACTAGGAATGCAGCTGCTGTTTAACATATCTTTCAACAGGTTTTGTTACAACGTACTAGAACAATCTATCAGAGACCCAGTTTTCTCTACTATTAAAATATTGCTCCCAGAGCCTGGTTATTTCACATGTCCTCTTCTCCAGGAAGTATTTCTGGTCCTTTACAATGTCGTGAATATTGTATTGGGATCTTTCATTATGATCCATGACGTATTTTGTTGATATTTCTATGACATTATTATCTTGATTATAATCCTTTCTTCGTTTGATTTCAAGCTGTGTATGCTTTTTGTATTTTCTCTAGCTGTGTATCACTTATTTTCTGTTATACATATTTTTTGCATTTTTATTCTGCTTGGTGATCCCCATACACTATTCCCGTAGACAGGTTTCTTTTATCTAGTTATGTTTGCTATTTAAAAAAATTTAATCCATGATATTATCTACTGCTTATTCTTTCTTCTTGTGTTCATCGTGTATTAGTTAAATATTTGTAGAAGCGATACTGCCGTTAACAACATATGTAAATTAATTACTAAAAATAGAGAGAGAGACTTTAGTGTGAAGGAAATCTTACTGACATCTTTTCCATGTGAGGTGACGTGCTTCATACTGATTGAATTGAATATTGGAAAGATTATGTTATCAAATTTTACTCAAACAATCAGTAAATTTCGTGCTTTTCGACTCTCTTAAAGAAAAGTGCATCATTTTGTCTATACTGCCTAGATCTGCTACTTGCTTCATCTTACCACGCTGTATTCGTGAAGAGACAGAAGTAGGTCATACAGGTAGAAGTTAGAAATGCATGCCATCAAACACCACTCGAATGTAGAAATGTCAAAACTTGATTGCCTTAGTGTGCATAGAACTGACATATAACCGCTAAGACAATGCAGATTATCAAGTGTGAGAGTGACAGATCGCACACTTAAAGAAATACAATAAATTTACTAGTGCAAACCAAGATTGTTGGCAAACAAGATGCTGCTACTATGACAGCTGCTCTTCCCTCTAAGGAAGGAAACGCGACGTTTATAACCCCCTCCCTTTCCTCCCCCTACCTCGGTCAAAGGATGCTTTCATTCATTCATCATCATCATCAGTTGCCATCTCCACAACGAAGGTTGGCTGTAATGGATCTCCAACGTCTTCTGTCTCTTGTCTTGGTGGTACACTCTGATAGACTCTTTCCCGTCCATCTCTTGATGTTATCTTCCCACTTATAGCGCTGTCTTCCCCTTGCACGTTTGCCTTCAACTCTCCCTTCTGTTATGGTCTTCTGCAAGGTGTTATGCCTTTTTATGTGGCCAAAGTATTTTAGCTGCCGAACTTTGACCTCTCTCATTAGTTCTCTTTTCATACCTAGATTTTCTAGGACCTCCTTATTTGTTTTCATCTCTTTCCATGAGATACGCCCCATTCTTCTATATATCCACATTTCAAGAGCCTCAATTCTTTCTTCCAAATGCTTATTCATCGTCCATGTTTCTGCACCATACAGAAATGCAGAATATATATAACACTTTATGATTCTCAGTTTTAATTTATGAGATAACTGTTTGGATGTCAGTATATGTTTCATGTTGTTGAATGTAGCTTTGGCCATTCCTATTCTCTTCTTGATTTCTGTTTCACATCTGCCATCTTCTGTTATTATATGACCAAGATATACGTAGCTCTTGACTTGTTCCAGGATTTTCCCATTTACGCTTATCTTTAATGTGGGTTTATCGTCTGTTTTGCTAATTATCATAGTTTTAGTTTTCTCAATATTAATGTCGAGTCCATATTCATGACTTATACTGTTCACTTGCTTCACTAGTTCTTGTAACTCCTGTTCACTTTCAGCTAACAACACGGTATCATCTGCATATCTAAGGTTGTTTATTGATCTTCTACTGATGTTCAGTCCTGGTATTTCCTGTATCTGTTTGAAAATTTTTTCGGTGTATAAATTAAATAGGCAGGGGGACAGCACACAACCTTGTCTGACACCTCTTTTTATGTCTATGTATGGTGAATAATTCCTTCCCGATCTTACTGTGGCAGTTTGCTCCCAATAAAGGTTACTGAGTATTCTTATATCTTTTCCATCAATACCTATGTCTTTGAGGCATTCAATTATTTTCTCATGATGGATTCTGTCAAAAGCCTTCTTATAGTCAATGAAGCACATATACATACTTTTTTGGACATCTGTATATTTTTCTGCTAATCTTCTTAGGCAAAATATTGCCTCTCTTGTTCCACTGTTCCGTCTAAAACCAAACTCTTCTTCTTGGATTTCGCTGTCTACTTTACTTTTTATTCTTTCCTGTATGATTTTGAGCAGTATCTTAATTGCATGACTCATCAGGCTGATTGTTCTGAAGTCTGAACATTCTGTTGCATTTGGTTTTTTGGGCAATGTTATAAAAACTGATGTCTTCATGTCGTGTGGTAAATATCCTGTATTGTATATATCATTGCATATTTCTGTGATTCTATCTATACCAAAGCTCTCCAGAGCTTCTATCATTTCAATTTTTATGTTATCCATGCCTGCTGATCTTCCTTTTTGTATCATATGAATGGCATTCTCTACTTCTGATCTGAGAATGTTTGGGCCTTCATTAGAATCTGGTGATGGTTTTTTACCTCTGTTGTCCTCGAATAGTTCTTTTACGTATTCTGCCCATCTGTTTGATATGTCTTTCTCATCAAGTAATATTACACCATTTTTGTTCTTGATACAGCTTCCTCCTGGTGCAAACCGCGACCGATTTGATAATTTTTTATTTCTTCATGCATATCTCTTGTCATGTGCTTTGCTTCCAAGTCTTCAATTTCTTTGCATTTTGTTTCTATCCACCGTTTTTTTGCTTCTCTACACATAGTACGTATGTCATTGTCTATTGTTTTATATTCTGGAGTGTTTTTTGCTTTCTTTCTTTCTGCCATTTTATTCAAGATGTCATCTGTCATCCAAATTTGATTTTTCTTAGACTCCTTTTTAGGTAAATTTGCATTTGCTGATTGTATGCTTGTTTTTAAGCATTCCCATTTTGCGGTTGCTTTTTCTTCTGGGTTTTCTCTTCTATACTGCTCCATGCTTTCTGTCAATAACTGTTGGTATTTATTTTTGACGTCGATTAAATATTTCTGTTTTATATCTGGTTGTTTCAGCGCTGATATTTCTATCTGGGGTTCCTCCTGTCTTCTGTTTCCTGCTCTTTTCAGCTTTATATTTACTTTGATGACAACTGAATTGTGATCTGAATTTATGTCGGCGCCAGGATGTGTCTTTGCACTTGTGACACTGTTCTTAAATCTATGTTTTATCATGATATAGTCGATTTGATTTCGTGTTACATCTCCTGGGCTCTGTCATTGTGTGTCCAGTATCCACATACGTATTTTTCTAACTCCTCTTTATCAACATTCCTACCCCTCTTTCGTGTTTTTCTCCTGACAAGCGTGTACTGGTCTCTTGTTATGTAGCCTGTATCCAAAAGTCTTGCCTGCAACTCCCAAATGTTTCATTAAGCCATATAAATAACGAATCTAAAGGTAGATATGAGAAAAAAAATAATAATAATAAATTTGAAAAAAAAACATGTGAACACTGACAATCTATATTAAAGTGAGACAATACTACTTTATATATATATATATATATATATATATATATATATATATATATATATATATATATATATATATATATATATATATATATATATATATATATATATATATATATATATATATATATATATAAATATATATATATATATATATATATATATATATATACACATATTTATATATACGCTTCGTGAACTAAACTCAGTATTTAGTTGTATCATCGTTAAGACATCTGTCTTGTCACCCTAAGAGAAACATGTCGTTTATAAATATTTGTCCTAAGCAAACTAATCGCCGTGTAATTCATAGTCGAACGATATTTTTATCCAAATGGCTTGAGTAAAGTAATAATTAACGATTACCCATTATACGCGCTCTGAGCTTCCTATGTTGTCCTCATCATGAATCGTTGCACCAATTGTCCCAATTCTGCATTTGTACCTTCGTTTCATTATTTCAACATGTTCATTGCGTATGGATTTTCACGTCGACATCTTTAGCAAACCCGTTTTGGCGTTTTATGTCTGATGTCTGCTTGGAGCTCTGCCACCTCAGGAAGGTCATGTCAGTCTCTTGGCTTTCCTCTGTGGAGTCCACTCGCATCGGTCTTGGTCTGAACAACGGGTAGCCTGTACTAGTTAAATCCTGACTGTCAACAAACAGATAATACGGACAGATAACCTAGTACGATTATCTCATATGCCAAACAGTTCAGTCTCAACAGATCCTAAATTCAGATGCTCGAAGTTTGAGTAGGGTAAACACTCGTGGGTAAAAACATTATGACATCATCTAGGACGAGTCACGTATGCAGATTTCCCCAGCCACGTGATTGCCAAGTTAAATAGAGAACAAGAAAGGAAAGCTGACTGTTTTCAGAGTGATTAAGATGGTCGTAACAAAATATTCTTTTAAAAGAAATTTACGAAGGGATGGAGAAGATGTGAAAGCTGTCAAATGAACTCAGGAGTAAAATCAAACCACTTTGTGAGGTTTAGCTTTCAAATTATTATTCATATTACACTTATTATTATTACTATTGCTATTCTTTGGAGTACCTGCGAGCACTTTCGAGAAAGTTAACTCTGGCTTTGTCAATAAATTAATTATGGCCACCCTTCGGTAACTCTTGAGAAACATTACGGACATGTAGGTTACAACCTCCATTACTTGACAAACAATAATTTCCTAACAAATATAAACTAGTTACAGCACAATGGTAATTTGAAGTCAGTAATTCACTTATCGTGCCGTGTATTTTCAAGGATCCTCTGGTGAGACAAAGAAATAATAGGACATATGCTCCCTCAAACATGTCGTACAAGGCAACAAATATGAGGTTGTGCATGAGACTGCCAACATCATCATGTAAAACACGCTGCAACAGAAACCACAGATGAAAGAGTATGAGAATGCTTGGTGCAGGCTTCCTGCAAGATAAAAAGTTGCACTGGTGGTTCCATGCTCCACATGGAGCAAAATAGAAATGAATAAATGATTGAATTTACACATCACATTTGACATATAAGTTTGATTATGAGGGGATCTTCTGATTGCAGTTACTCTCATAGTAGCAGAAAAATTCTTTGATGAGAAAAAAAGCAAAAGTAGGCCTACTTTGTCTTTCACATTTCAACCCACCGAGGAGCATAGGCCTTCAAGAAACTTATGCTAAGTCTTCCTGTCCCGTGCCATCAGCTCAAGATCTTCCTATATCTTCTTCATCTCCTTCATACCTGACTCCAGCTCTGTTCTCCATGTTTATTTTGGTATTCTGTTACCGCTCTTACCCTGGACATTCCAGAACAAGGACTGCTTGGTAGTGCCATCAACAATCTTTCTTAATGTAGTCTGGTGTCAAATGCTTCTTTCACCTATTCTTCAATCTGATTGGTCGCTACGTGCCATCAACAATCTTTCTTAATGTAGTCTGGTGTAAAATGCTTCTTTCACCTATTCTTCAATCTGATTGGTCCGCTATATAGTAGACGGCATGCTTAGGACGTACCAATAATCCAAGTACCATTTTTATTTGTTACGTTACTTATTTCTTGTTTTCATTCCCAACATTTGTCTTATGGAAATTTACGAAACACTGCAACACAGACAAAGTTGCTTAGAAAGAAGTTTCGTACAACGCAGATAATGGATACAGAATTGCCTAAATAAGCTGACAGAGAACACCGATGAAAGTGCTGATAGAAAACACAAATGAACGACCTGATATAAAACATTGATGAAGGAACTGATCGAGAATACCCATGAAAGTACCGCTAGATAACAACAATGAAAAAGCTGATAGAAACCAACAATGAGAGAACTGATCGAGAAAACCAATGAAGGAGAATAGCAATGAAACAGCTGATAAAAGAACTCATAAGATAGCCATTAACAAAGTAAAAGCAAGAAAGAAAGGTGTAGTAAGCTTACAATGAACTTGATAATAATGATTCTTACCTTTAAGTCTGGATTCCGGTCCAAATTTTGAATGACTTTCTTCAGCTCTTCGTTATATTTCCTGTCATCTCTCTTCAGAGCATTGAACACATTCTGCTCGAGCTCCAGCCGAGATCTCCCGGAGCGGCTGTTGGGCTGGCTAACCCCACTGCGTGTAGAAAGAGTTGAAGTTGGAGAGGATTCTACAAGTTTATCAAACTGTGTCTTCATTAATCCTAGAGGATCTAAAAGTTTGGAGAATGTTTGATTTTCCTTCTGTGTCTTTTTGCTGTGACTCCTAACAAGATAACCGCGAATTGTTGCTTGCGCGCGGATTATCTTCCTTTCTTCTTCTCTGCGGAGTTGGTTTAATCTTGCAGCATCTGCATAGCTGAGATGTACCTGTTTCAGAGGGGGGAAAAAAAGTGATATTTTTAATAGAAACAAATTGATTGCTTGGTTTAATTACATCGTTTAAAATATGTAACTATTTCTTTTAATCGCTCCTGTTTCAGTATTTTGTCGCCTCTTTTGAAACATAGCGACAGCTGATAATTATCACATTCATTCCAGATTTTTGCTTTTTGTTTCCACAATAGTGCTAATCTAAAACAGAGGTTTCTAAATATTCTGAATGGCGACACATTTTTTCAAGTCTTTTGAGGTATATCGGACACAGCACATAGGTTTTAATCATTGCTAAGGCATTTCATAAAAGACGAGAAACTGACACTTCGCCACACACCTCGTGGTCCATAGCAATAACCCCGTTTTCGAGCTTCTGATCAATAACACACAACCTGCGGTGGCAGTGTACAATATGAATTGTCTCAAGGAAGCTTCAGTTTCGACATTAAAGACAGAAAGGAAACCAAAGACACCAAGAAGCTAATCCGAACAATGATATGCAACAACTATTATTGCCATCATTATTATCAACAACGACATCAGTTTCAGTATAACTTTGCTTTGACTTTAGGCATAACTTTGCACAATTACTACTATAATTATAATTTGTGTAGTTGTGACGAAATCAGTTGTGCATTTTTCATAACTGTCGTTCTCTCCGGCAGTATCAAGTGATTTCTTCATTTTCCTCACTTCATCATCATCATCAGTTGCCATCTCCACAACGAAGGTTGGCTGTAATGGATCTCCAACGTCTTCTGTCTCTTGTCTTGGCGGTGCACTCTGATAGACTCTTTCCTGTCCATCTTTTGATGTTATCTTCCCACTTATAGCGCTGTCTTCCCCTTGCACGTTTGCCTTCAACTCTCCCTTCTGTTATGGTCTTCTGAAAGGTGTTATGCCTTTTTATGTGGCCAAAGTATTTTAGCTGCCGAACTTTGACCTCCCTCATTAGTTCTCTTTTCATACCTAGATTTTCTAGGACCTCCTTATTTGTTTTTCATCTCTTTCCATGAGATACGCCCCATTCTTCTATATATCCACATTTCAAGAGCCTCAATTCTTTCTTCCAAATGCTTATTCATCGTCCATGTTTCTGCACCATACAGAAATGCAGAATATATATAACACTTTATGATTCTCAGTTTTAATTTATGAGATAACTGTTTGGATGTCAGTATATGTTTCATGTTGTTGAATGTAGCTTTGGCCATTCCTGTTCTCTTCTTGATTTCTGTTTCACATCTGCCATCTTCTGTTATTATATGACCAAGATATACGTAGCTCTTGACTTGTTCCAGGATTTTCCCATTTACGCTTATCTTTGATGTGGGTTTATCGTCTGTTTTGCTAATTATCATAGTTTTTGTTTTCTCAATATTAATGTCGAGTCCATATTCATGACTTATACTGTTCACTTGCTTCACTAGTTTTTGTAACTCCTGTTCGCTTTCAGCTAACAACACGGTATCATCTGCATATCTAAGGTTGTTTATTGACCTTCCACTGATTTTCAGTCCTGGTATTTCCTGTATCTGTTTGAAAATTTTTTCGGTGTATAAATTAAATAGGCAGGGGGACAGCACACAACCTTGTCTGACACCTCTTTTTATGTCTATGTATGGTGAATAATTCCTTCCCGATCTTACTGTGGCAGTTTGCTCCCAATAAAGGTTACTGAGTATTCTTATATCCTTTCCATCAATACCTATGTCCTCGAGGCATTCAATTATTTTCTCATGATGGACTCTGTCAAAAGCCTTCTTATAGTCAATGAAGCACATATACATACTTTTTTTTACCTCTGTATATTTTTCTGCTAATCTTCTTAGGCAAAATATTGCCTCTCTTGTTCCACTGTTCCGTCTAAAACCAAACTGTTCTTCTTGGATTTCGCTGTCCACTTTACTTTTTATTCTTTCCTGTATGATTTTGAGCAGTATCTTAATTGCATGGCTCATCAGGCTGATTGTTCTGAAGTCTGAACATTCTGTTGCATTTGGTTTTTTGGGCAATGTTATGAAAACTGATGTCTTCATGTCGTGTGGTATATATCCTGTATTGTATATATCGTTGCATATTTCTGTGATTGTATCTATACCAAAGCTCTCCAGAGCTTCTATCATTTCAATTTTTATGTTATCCATGCCTGCTGATTTTCCTTTTTGTATCATATGAATGGCATTCTCTACTTCTGATCTGAGAATGTTTGGGCCTTCATTAGAATCTGGTGATGGTTTTTTACCTCTGTTGTCCTCGAATAGTTCTTTTACGTATTCTGCCCATCTGTTTGATATGTCTTTCTCATCAAGTAATATTACACAATTTTTGTTCTTGATACAGCTTCCTCCTTGTGCAAACCGCGACCGATTTGATAATTTCTTTATTTCTTCATGCATATCTCTTGTCATGTGCTTTGCTTCCAAGTCTTCTATTTCCTTGCATTTTGTTTCTATCCACCGTTCTTTTGCTTCTCTACACATAGTACGTATGTCATTGTCTATTGTTTTATATTCTGGAGTGTTTTTTGCTTTCTTTCTTTCTGCCATTTTATTCAAAATGTCATCTGTCATCCAAATTTGATTTTTCTTAGACTCCTTTTTAGGTAAATTTGCATTTGCTGATTGTATGCTTGTTTTTAAGCATTCCCATTTTGCGGTTGCTTTTTCTTCTGGGTTTTCTCTTCTATACTGCTCCATGCTTTCTGTCAATAACTGTTGATATTTATTTTTGACATCGATTAAATATTTCTGTTTTATATCTGGTTGTTTCAGCGCTGATATTTCTATATGGGGTTCCTCCTGTCTTCTGTTTCCTGCTCTTTTCAGCTTTATATTTACTTTGATGACGACTGGATTGTGATCTGAATTTATGTCAGCGCCAGGATGTGTCTTTGCACTTGTGACACTGTTCTTAAATCTATGTTTTATCATGATATAGTCGATTTGATTTCGTGTTACATCTCCTGGGCTTTTCCATGTGTATAATTTCCTTGGGTGGTGTTCAAAAAAGGTGTTACATATGACCAGCTGGTTTTCTTCACAGAACTGGATAAGTCTGTCTCCTCTATCATTTCTTGTCCCTAATCCATACTGTCCTACTATTTTCTTGTATTTTCCTTTTCCTACTTTTGCATTCATATCACCCATTACTATCAACACATCTGTAGATTTGACTGGTTTAAGTGTTTGTTGTAGCTCTTCATAGTATTCTTCTATTTCTTCCTCGCTGTGATCTTTAGTTGGTGCATAAGTTTGTAAGATTGATATGTCGAATGGCTTTGCTCTCATCTTTAGTAACATCATTCTGTCATTGTGTGTCCAGTATCCACATACGTATTTTTCTAACTCCTTCTTTATCAACATTTCTACTCCTCTTTCATGTTTTTCTCCTCCTGAGTGTATAAGCGTGTACTGGTCTCTTGTTATGTAGCCTGTATCCATAAGTCTTGCCTCTGCAACTCCCAGTATATCGAGTTTCATGTCTGTTGCCTCTAATATAAGATTGTCAAGCTTTCCTTCTCGGTTTAGAGTTCTAACATTCCATGTTCCTATTTTTAGGCTTCTCCTACTAGTTTTTAGGTGGTCTTTCTCAGAATGCTCCCTTTCAACAGAATTTAAGGAACACTCGTCATTATGTACTTCCTTACTCATTAGAGGAGTTGCCTCTTCCCTGTTAATTTGTACAGTAGATTCTTCCCCAGGGGACAGAGTTCTCTACATATCGGTTCTTATCTTGTTGTTGTGACCCCATTACGTTCTGTAGGAAGTACGTGGTAAGGCCCCAATCTCTTCCACGGTGGCTAGCCATTGTCTTTTTTCTATGTCCGACATGCCTCTAGTGCGCCACACACTTTGCTGTTTCGCTTTGCGAGCCGTTGATCTTCTCAGATTCCTCCGCCTCACTCACCGTCTCAGTCTTTGTGTACTAGGGATGGACATTCCCTTGAGTAAGATTGCTCCTACTCCACCCATGTAGTTTAGCCAGTCAGCCAAGACTGTTGCCCGGGATGTGGCCACCGCCGTACACAAGCGGTATTCGAGGAGCCATACATGAGCTAGATAAAGAGAGGAGAACCAAATAGGATCCTGACTATCCTAAAAAGGACATGGCTGTCTCTCACCATGGCTGTCTCTCGTCGTACTATTATTTGGCATATTTTATGCACCTACATTTTTTGCCTAGTATGTTCATAAACAACTACAGCAAGCGTTGGTTTTTTTATTTATGCTAATTTGTTCAGAAAAGCGAAAGCAGCAGCAACCCCAGACTCCGATGGGAGCAGTGATGAGTGATGATTACATCCCATGTGCATCAAGTGTATCGTATCATTTTGTGAGATATGTAAATTAATCATTTTAGTTCAGGCACAAATCATTGTACTCGCGCTGTCCAAGCACTTATGTTCCCATTAGAATACCCAGACATATAGCGGTGATTTCCAATCATAATCCCTGAGATGCGCTGTGTATACTCAAAAGGTCTAATTATTCAGAGAGGAAGTTGAGGGGAACTGCGGTAAGACGTGGAATACAATGGATGGGTGTGAAAAAAAAATCGAAAACAGGTGATTCGTCTTACGAGGACAAAAGAATGAGAAAATAGCCAACGTTACGGCCACAAGGCCTTCGTCAGGGAAAGGAAATAAAGTGAAGGTTAGATAGGACACATAAGAACCTAAAAAAATATAAAAATTTAAAAATAGGTACTTCTCTGAAGGCGGCAAAGTCCTAACGCTTATGGGCGCGTGCCAGGAAAAGGAAATGACTGCCACCACCGGATGTACACAATAACATACTTAGAAACTAAAAAACGAAACTAAGCAATAAACTACCCAAACGTAATAGAAGTGGGGACTGGAAATAGAAGGGAACAGAATGAGGCGAAGATAAATAAGTAAAAAATAGAATAAAAAATCTAGACATATTAAAAACAGTGTATTATATATTCATGCGTATAATTAGAGGGCGGCAGAAAATAGAAAAATGGGATAAGAGTGGAAAGAGTCAAAGTAGAACAGGCGAGGAAAGGGTGACCTCAGACAAAGGTGCGTAGAGTGTTGAGCCCAGCTGGTTTTAGACACCCCATGCGGTGGATAAGACGGTTCTCAAGCTGTTCTCGGCTAGCAGTGTCAAAGGAGCAGGATCTGATCGCCGTGACCTGGATATCGATGGGACCCTGGTGGTCAGGGCCATTGAAGTGTATGGCAACTGGTGTGGATTTGTGTTGAGAGATGTCATTCAAGTGCTGGCTGAACCTGTCCCCAAGTCGTTTGCCTGTTTGGCCAATATAGGTTTTGCAGCAACGTTTACATATGATCGTATAAATGACGTTACGCGACTCACATGTGAAGCTACTAGTGATGGTGTACGTAGCCTCAGGAAAAGACACCTTGTGGGTTGAGATGACATACTTGCACGTGTTGCATCGTGTCCGACCACAGGGTAATGTGCCAAAATGAGTGGCATTCTCCTTTGGGAGACGGCTGTGAACAAGAAGGTCCTTCAGGTTCTTGTCGCGTCTATATGCCACCAAAGGTGCTTCACCGAATACTTCTTGGGTCACAGACTCTGCTTGAAGCATAGGTAGGTGGCGGAAAAGGATCTGTTTGACTGCAGTACTGTGTGAGTGATAGGTCAAGATTAATTTGACTCTATCCGAAGTGGATTTATAGTGAGATTTGAGGGCCTCCTGACGAGAGATGGGGAGAACACGTTGGAAGGCAGAGGTGAGAACATGTTCAGGATAAAGTCTGTTACGGAAGAAATCCAACATCTCATTGGCTCGGAAGTGGAAGTCATCATCGTCTTGGCACAAACGACGGAGGCGGAGAAGTTGTGAAAATGGAAGGGAGTCACGACAAGCCCGAGGATGAGAAGAGGTATACAGAAGGTAGCTATGGGCATCTGTCGGCTTGTAGTATACTGAGGTATTGAGGCCGGAGGGTGTGATAGTAATAGTAATGTCAAGAAAGTTGACAGATACTGTGGAGATGAAGAAGGTGAACTAGATGGAGGGGTGGAAGTGGTTGACAAAGTCAATGAAGCGGGATAAATCAGTCTCGGACATATCTGTGAGACCTATGCCATCATCGATATATCTGCGGTAAAACCAGGGGAAAGGACCGCAGTATTGTTGCGATATCTGATGCTCCAAGTGGCCCATGAACATGCAGGCATAGCTAGGACCCATCTTCGTTCCCATGGCAACACCACTAATTTGGTCAAAAAAACTGGCCATTGAATTCAAAGGAATTCAGTTCACCTCCCTCATCTCCACAGTATCTGTCAACTTTCTTGACATTACTATTACTATCACATCCTCCGGCCTCAATACCTCAGTATACTACAAGACGACAGATGCCCATAGCTACCTTTTGTATACCTCTTCTCATCCTCGGGCTTGTCGTGACTCCCTTCCATTTTCACAACTTCTCCGCCTCCGTCGTTTGTGCCAAGACGATGATGACTTCCACTTCCGAGCCAATGAGATGTTGGATTTCTTCCGTAACAGACTTTATCCTGAAAATGTTCTCACCTCTGCCTTCCAACGTGTTCTCCCCATCTCCCGTCAGGAGGCCCTCAAATCTCACTATAAATCCACTTCGGATAGAGTCAAATTAATCTTGACCTATCACCCACACAGTACTGCAGTCAAACAGATCCTTTTCCGCCACCTACCTATCCTTCAAGCAGAGTCTGTGACCCAAGAAGTATTCGTTGAAGCACCTTTGGTGGCATATAGACGCGACAAGTACCTGAAAGACCTTCTTGTTCACAGCCGTCTCCCAAAGAAGAATGCCACTCACTTTGGCACATTACCCTGTGGTCGGACACGATGCAACACGTGCAAGTATGTCATCTCAACCCACTAGGTGTCTTTTCCTGAGGCTACGTACACCATCACTAGTAGCTTCACATGTGAGTCGCGTAACGTCATTTATACGATCATATGTAAACGTTGCTGCAAAACCTATATTGGCCAAACAGGCAAACGACTTGGGGACAGGTTCAGCCAGCACTTGAATGACATATCTCAGCACAAATCTACACCAGTTGCCATACACTTCAATGGCCCTGACCACCAGGGTCCCATCGATATCCAGGTCACGGCGATCAGATCCTGCTCCTCTGACACTGCTAGCCGAGAACAGCTTGAGAACCGTCTTATCCACCGCATGGGGTGTCTAAAACCAGCTGGGCTCAACACTCTACACACCTTTGTCTGAGGTCACCCTTTCCTCGCCTGTTCTACTTTGACTCTTTTCACTCTTATCCCATTTTTCTATTTTCTGCCGCCCTCTAATTATACGCATGAATATATAATACACTGTTTTTAATATGTCTAGATTTTTTATTCTATTTTTTACTTATTTATCTTTGACTCATTCTATTCCCTTCTATTTCCAGTCCCCACTTCTATTACGTTTGGGTAGTTTATTGCTTAGTTTCGTTTTTTAGTTTCTAAGTATGTTATTGTGTACATCCGGTGGTGGCAGTCATTTCCTTTTCCTGGCACGCGCCCATAAGCGTTAGGACTTTGCCGCCTTCAGGGAAGTACCTATTTTTAAATTTTTATATTTTTTTAGGTTCTTATGTGTCCCATCTAACCTTCACTTTATTTCCTTTCCCTGACGAAGGCCTTGTATAGTTCGTGGTACGAAGCTGCAAGACTAAAGTTTCTACACTAGTTGTGAGTCAGGAGCCGGTAATTAACACTAACCACCTTCATTGGACGAATTTGTGAAGAACTGCCCTCATCACAAAAGAATTGACGAAACAACGGCTGCAGAACTCACTTAGACCAGTTAAGTTCTTATTAAAGGAAACAGCAAAAGAACAATTTGTTAATAAATCCTCACCCTGAAGACACTTTTTATATAAACATCTAAAATTACCATCATTCCATCGTTATTTTAACCTGTTAAAGACTAATTGATTATGAAATTTGTTACACGTTATTCTAAAACAAAACAATCATAATTTATTCAGTTATTATAGGTATGAAAACAAAAGTATGAGGAAGACTCTTAAAATATATACATCTAGACATATAGCAAATACCTATACAAGGAATTTCGCTGGATTTACACCAGCTGAGGGCTTGAACGGGCTAAAACAATTGCTTAATTCTTCAAATAAGGCGACGGATCAGATATAAATTAATAGTGCTCGGCCCTAAGCAGCATTGTTCTTGACTTCTGAAAATATCTTGTGGTTACTACCTTGAGATAGAAGCATCATTATCCTTCAATCTACAACTCTGCCAAGAGTAAACTTGTGCGAAGGTAGACACCTTTGAAGACCCATATTAGATACTCTTGAGTGTGGGCCACTGGTGGACCACTACTGCAGAGCTAAGGAGAGGCAGTCCGTGACAGTATTAGGTACTTCAGTCAGTGATCACCAGAGGTATTCACTGTTGTCTGTACTGAGTACTTCTTACTCATTGTTGTCGTGAGAAATTCTAATCCACATATATAAATTAAAACGTAAATGTAAAGCCTAACAAATAAATTTAATAAAAGGAAAGAAGAATGGTAAAGAACAGTGCTGTCACAATGACTGTACGCGAAATCCCCCTTGTTTTCTACTTCGTCTGCAAATTGTAACGTTTCACGTTGATAATAAAAGCCTACTGCTTCAATACCCGCCTTCTACGATAAAACATGTGCTGCATTTCTAAGAAAAACCTTGAGATACGCAAGTTGACCTAGATTTAAAATTCCATTCATGTCATTTTATACACTCCGTTACCAAAAAAAAACGAAAGACAGATGGACTAAAGATAGAAAGAAGGGAGGGCTGAAAGCAGGGACACATGCAACACTAAACACGCGTCGCGCGATACACAATTGCTGCCATCACGCGTGTAAGGCCACTAGCACTAACTTTTTTCAAATCGACAGTGATAAAAAAAAACACTGCCCATACCAGAGTTAGGTTTTAAAATCCTGAAAAACGCTTATTAGGAAATATGACATTATACTGGTTTACGTTTGAAAACATTACAGTACCCAGACACCACCTCGTATTCGAAGTAAACAGGAGGTAGAAGAAAGTGCATATTTTGAACGCAGCCACTTAGCTCCTTTAAATTTGTATATTTGGGTTCCTTAGACTTGCTGACAAAAAATATGTTAAACGTTACGCAAATAGTCTAGGAATTACCAAATTATAGCCAAAAGAAATAGTGAGGGATGTCAGACAACACCCAAATCAGAATCGCTCAGTGGCAGATTTTCACCCCACCATTGTACGGGAAATAGGCTGACATGTTACCTCCTATTTGATTGGCGGAAAATAAATGTAAGGCTAAACACGATTAGTCGGACTATAAATACTACTTCTTTGTTGTTAGGGGAAACGTGAGTAGGAGTACTTTTTTGAAAAGCTGTGTAAACATGGCATGATTGGTTAGACTTGCCAATATAGTCAATTAGAGGCGTCAGGTCAGCACCACATTTGCAAATAAACTTACTACAGAATCAGTGCGTTGAGCACCAGTGCCTATTTTTCTAAAATAAAAGCCTGGGACATCGGCAGATCGAAATTGTGTTATATTCAGTGCCAGTCAACGTAATTCTGTGTTATTTCCATGAATTGTGGTAAGCTTGAAATATTTGACATCTTTTAATGAAAATTGAATGTAAATTGATAATTTATGTCTGTATATATGTGTGGTTCAGTAGCGAACATGAGGTAAAGCCTATAGTGCTCCAGCCTGAACAGAAGGTGTCGGAGGAAAGTAAAACTGCATGGAATTGCCAAACAGTACACTGCCACCTATATTATTGTCTAGAAAGAAATAATGCTGGAATTGCAGAGGCGTAGTAACCATTAGGGAGGAATATACTGGTGAAAATTGTTTCAGATGAAGATAGCAGTTGGCCTACCGCTCTGAACTCAGTGTTTGTTATGTATTGTGCTCAGTGTAGAAATAGAGTATAAATTAGTTCTGAAGTAGGAGGTACAACCTTCTTGTTTCAGGGACTGTGGTCCTAAAGCTATTGAGCAGTACCTGGTCAGAGCTTTGCTGAATCCAGAGGCGGACAGCATACTCCTTGGTCCATATAGCAAACAGTGAGGTGTCTCCAGAACACAGGGGAGCAATCGAGCAGAGGAGTCTTTTCCTGCCGCCATCACGAAAGTTAAGCCTATGTGGCCAGCGGAGCTCAACATTATGTAACCCCATCTTAAACTGACATTGTATAAAAATAAGAGGGGAAATTAATTGTTTTAATGAACGGAACTGAGAACATCTCCAATACTAGTTCCAACAGAAATAAACACTTGAAGTCATGATGACAAATACCAACATAGCTTGAAAAAACAACACCAGTATTACCTCATATTACCACTACACAACTGACACACATAGGATAAGATTAATAAAATATGTCACTACAAGATTCATATTGATAAATTCTGTACATATAACTTGTAATTAAAATTGATTGTGATTCCTGGTTCACTTTGTGTTTGAATCAGGACACATATATATTAATGAAAAGTACTTAATACATATTGATATTTGAAAATTTACCAGTGACTCATTCAAGATAGTCTTATAGAATGTTACATGTGTGTGAGTGTCACAGTGTTGTCACGTGTGGTGGAATAAATTAAATTGTTTATCTGTCTGTTGTTGTTGTGACTTACACTTCATCATATACATACCCTAGACATTCAACGTAGTCATCAGTATATTCCAGAATAATTCTGACTGAGGTATAAATATGTGGTAGCAAGTAAGGTCATCTATAATACACTACCCTTATTAGATATAGATACCTTCACAGCTGATCTCAGTCAGTACACTAAGTCCCCTATAAATATTTATATATCCCACTTTACCACAATTGTTCACAGCTTGACACTTTAATAAGGATTATTTTATGGTTGGGTCGCTTTAATGAGTAGGTAAGCTCTTCAGCAGCTGGCCATACTTGCAGGAAGCCCGGCTGAAAGCACTTCTTGTGCTTTAGCAGTAATGGTTTCTATAGCAATTCGTTAGGCTTCAAGCTCCTTCATAGTCTCTTCTTCCGACAAGTTTAGGGAACAGTGCCTCTGTTATTTCTTTTGTCTCCTCAGAAACCTTGGCAACACGTCTGGGTATGTTTTAACTGCACTGACTTTTAAAATACCAACCAGCGTCGTGTGTAAATTTTTTACCATCAAGCACTAGAATACGATAGAGAGAAACTGAAAAAGCCTTTGTTTATAATATAAAGAAATTGACAGGGATAACATGTGAACTATGATCTACAACAAATTAAAACACAAGAAAAAAATGGACACAATCCTCCTCCTTTATCTCTGCGGAAAGCAAGACAAACTAGGCTGATCAGCAGGCTATATGAGGAGATAGTTTTATTAAATACACAGCAATGATAAATGACTAAACCTCAAACCTTGGTTCTGCTAACTCAAGTTTTATTCTTCTCGTATATTAACTCATTAATGAAGGAGATCAAAATTAGGCAGCTAAAATATTTTGACCACATAAAAAGACATAACACCTTACTTAAGACCAAAATAGAAGGAAGAGTTGACGGCAAACGTGCAAGGGGAAGACAGCGCTACAAGTGGGAAAATAACATCAAGAGATGGACAGTAAATAGTCTATCAAAGTGGCACCATCACGACAAGAGACAGGACATAGTCTAACAAAGTGCACCATCACGACAAGAGACAGAAGACATTGGAGATCCATTGCATTCGACCTTCGATGTGGAGATGGCAGTGATTTTATCTAACTCAAAATGGTGTGATAAAATATTCAGTAACACTGCCTTGTCTTCTTCGGAGCTCACGATTTAATAATGGCTGTTTCATCTTATCCTCTTCACAAATACCGATTGTGTAAAAATTTGTGAGGACATTATTTTTTATACACTTAGTAATTATTGTGTAATGGCTGTATCCACTGTATTCTCCCAAGACTTGGTGATTTTGTAACTGTTGTGTCCACCTTGTCTTCTCAAGACTTTACTAACTTATTCCTCTTCAGACTTTGTGATTTAGTACAATGCTTTACCCACCTTATCCTCATCCATTTCGTAATCTTTTATTCCCGCCTTTTGGATGATCAATTTGCAATTCGCAGCAGTAGGTTCTATGTCCGCCGTTTGTGAAAAGACGAGCATTTTGTATCTGGAAACGACATTGAAAGTTTTGTTAGTTCAAGATCACAATACAATAACCATAATTTTACAAACAAATATCAGAAAAATATTATATTTTCAGCAATCAAAAATAAATAATGTTTTTTTTTATATTTAAAAGGGGGGGGGGGGGGGGGGGGGAAAGAGGGGGGGGGGGGGTGTCGTTACGAGCAAAGTAGTTCTTCCGTTTTTATAAAAGAAAAATCGTTTTCTTTCGTACTGTGCAAAGCTAAACTATTTTCTTTTGCCTATAGAAAACTGTCATACTGCAAGAAATATATATAATAGACGATTCTGGTCTTTGATGATTAATTAACCGGCTGACATTTGCTAGTCAAAGACACCGTGTGCCCTCTTGAGTCCCGGGTCTTGAAACTTGGCAACAACAGATATGGCGATTATTACCTACAAAAGTTGCTGTAAATATTGACGAGAATATTAAGTATGGCTTAGCACTGTTATAATATAGAACTAACTGCTTTAGAAAACACCACTTTAAGAGCACAACGCAGAATATTGCTGCAGACCGCCAACAAGGAGGCAAACTGCATGGGGTCGCCCTTGTTTCTCAAGAGAAGGGGCTGCAGTAAAATGTTGTTTTTATTATTAATAGCTCACACAAAGAAGAAGTAAGACTCTGGTAATACTTGTACATATTAGATTCTACTCGTATATTAAAATGCCAAGCAGTAAGTTAGAGAAATTTCTAGTCCCATTTCACTCTAACATCAAAGTTCCACATCCGTCATGGAAAAGGATTGTACGTTTTTTTCCTCATTATCATTATTATTTCCATCCACGCTCCAGAAGGAGCATAAATTCACCAGTCCAGTTGAATCCGTGGATTGCGAACACCAAAGAGCTTCATGTGTTCTTCAGAAGCCGATTTGTAGTAATTATTTCATTAAAGAAAAAAGAATAGTGACGCTGCTAGCTTTAAGCATAACGGCACAATAGATGCACCTTATTATATGAATAATGGATCAGTAGTTATATTATTTCTTTGTCCCATTAAAGACTCCCGGAAACAAAGGTCTATATTCTTTTACTCACAAATACAGTTTGAGCTGAAATATTTATTGGCATTCTAATTAAACAATATTAAATGGTGAATTAGACCAGACACGACTATACGATACTCACAGAATAGACCACTAGACACGATTAGACGCTGCACAACTTGTGAGACCAGACGTTACACATAGTATCTGACACTAGACATAACTAGACACTACACAACATCTGAGACCAGAGACAACTAGACTCTACACACAACATATGACACCAAAAACGACTAGACGCTTCACACAACATATGACGCCACACACGAGTAGACGCTTCACACAACATATGGCACCAGACATGACAAGACGCTGCACACAACATATGACACCACACACGACTAGACGCTACGCACAACATATGACACCAGACACAACTAGACGCTACACACAACATATGACACTAAACACGACTAGACGCTTCACATAACATATGACACCAGACTTGACGCTTCACACAACATTTGGCACCAGACACGACTAGACGCTTCACACGACATTTGACACAACACTCGACTAGACGCTACACACAACATATGACACCATACAGAACTACGCGGTTCACACAGCATATGACACCAGACACTACTAGACGCTACACACAACATATGACACTAAAAACGACTAGACGCTACACAACATATGACATTAGACAGAACTACACGCTTCACACAGCATATGACACAAGACACGACTAGACGCTACACAACATACGACACCAGACACGACTAGACGCTACACACAACATATGACAACAGTCACGACTAGACGCTACACACAACATATTCTTCCTCTTCTTCCTCGTTTGTCCTGAAAAGGACGTTGGCTGCGTTATGTCTGTTTACACCTGAGCTGCGATACCTGCGCCTTTCGGCCGACACATGCGACTTCAGCATGGCATTTTTTGGGACCGGATTTGCATTCCCTCTTCGATCCCTTTTCTCTCAGCCAGACTGCAGTGATGCAGCCTGTTTCCAGGACCACCACATGGAGGTGGAGTAGGGTCTTGGTCAGCTCTGGTTCGCTGACCCTGACGCAAGCAGTCAAGCTATTAGTCGCTGACTGCATTCTCTATTGCTGCATCTTTAGGTCCCACACAACATATGACACCAGATACAACTAGACGCTTTACACAACATATGACACCAGACACGACTAGACGCTTCACACAAAATATGACACCAAACACAACTAGACGCTACAAACCACATATGAAAATGGACTTAGCTATACAGATGGCTTCTTAGAACTCAAATGACGTATGAGCCAACATAGACGAGAACAACAAAATAAAATCTGCTAAAGTATGGTTTGGTTTGGTTTGGTTCAAGGACTATCTTCATTGCACACGGACTATTCCATCAGTGCTCCGATCTCTTAGTTCACACAAGGAGGATCTCAGCACAGTGCACGAACGTAGCACCTGCGAAAATCCCAATATGTGTATATAGAAATCACACATACTATAAATATGTTTGTTGTGGGTAGGTTTGTAATTTTTAAATTTTGCCAGGGCAGTGGCCTGTGGCCGTTTGACCGACCACTTGAGCATTTATTCGTGCTAGAGTCTAGTCATAATAATCAAATATAAAACTATCCATTCGCTATAATAAACAAGCAAGATTCTTAACTAAAATAAAAAAATAAAACGAGACACTAAGGGTAGGATACAGAGTGGTAGAAATCGGCTAGGTCAGTTTTTGACACAATGCACGCTAATTTACGCGGCAGTCGTCATAGAAATGCAGGATGCAAGTAGAGACAGCTACAATCACGCTGTGAGAACGTGATGGTTGACCAATAATTTATCAAATAGAATAAGCCCCAGCCAATGAAAACGTAGCCAGCTCAGCCACTACGAAGGTTGTCGGCAAGAAATTTTTACTAGCAGTTTTTGGAAAAACGTACCACGTAGAAGGACGTTCAATGTCTATCCAACTCACAGTTGAGGTTCTCAACAAGATGATGATCATTCATCTATGTGTATTTTTGCACAAAGAGGTTTATCCAGCTAAATGTGCAAGTAAGTAATTGACGATTCGCCTGTCGTTTTGTATTTCAGCATACATTTAAAAAAAAGGAAAACATAATAACACAAGTGAGACAGAAAAAATGGAGGATTTGAAACTGAAAATAGACCAGATGGATATTAAGATAAAACTGCTGAAGGAAAGCAAATGCGTAGATATGATTATCCAGGACAAAGGAAAAGTTGTGGTTGGAGAAGAATTTTGCTAAACATCTTGGATTTTGTATTCTGCACGAAAAGAAGATCAGCCAAGATTTATATGATGTACCAAAGGTCTAATTTTTTGTACATTGGTTGTCACTGTTTTGACCAACTTACTGTTGAATAAAATTCATCTTTACGGACCAGGCAGTTGAAGAATTATTGATGTTTGGATAAAGTAGATGTCATTGTCATTTTTCACATATCACAACCACTAATGCTGTCCATGCATAACACATGTAAGAGGAAGGGAACGTGCCTAAAACACAGATAGGGTCTAAGTAATTAACACCTCTGGCGAGCTATAAGCCAGTACTACCAAGACAGACTTAGACATGTATTAAATAAGAAAAGAAAAAGGAAGTGTTACATAAATAATAACAGGACCACACGGTTACATAATACTTAATTGGTACCGTGCCCAGTCCCACAAGGAAATAACACTGGGTGGGACGGTTACAGGCCGTACAGCCTGCATTTTACGATTTTCAACTGCCGTGGGAGTTTTAACGTGCGCAACTTGCACACGGGACCTTCTATGTTTTCACCCTTATCCGAGAAGGCTAGGCATCCGATCTCACTACCCAGAAAACCGGGGGTGACATCATTAGGATCCACTGGTTTTGAAAAAAAAACTTTTCCATAAGTTATTTTCCCTCATTTGGGAATCGAACCCAGTACCTCTAGAACTCGTGGCGGACGCCATTCCTCTTAGCCACTCCAACCCCCGCGCGATTAAGTATGAAGAATGTACAATGGTTTAAAAACAATGAATCTCGTATTTTGTGTCTGCAGAGATAAGCTGCCACAAGATTATGATTATATATAATTATATTGTGGTAAAGTGGGATGTTATAAATATTTATAGGGGACTTAGTGTACTGACTGAGATCAGCTGTGAAGGTATATAAGGGTAGTGTATTACAGATGACCTTACTTGCTACCACATATTTATACCTCAGTCAGAATTATTCTGGAATATTGTGATGACTACGTTGAATGTCTAGGATATGTATATGATGAAGTGTAAGTCACAACAACAACAGACAGATAAACAATTTAATTTATTCCACCACACTTGACAACACTGTGACACTCACACACATGTAACATTCTATAAGACTATCTTAAATGAGTCACTGGTAAATTTTCAAATATCAATATGTATTAAGTACTTTTCATTAATATATATGTGTCCTGATTCAAATACAAAGTGAACCAGGAATCACAATCAATTTTAATTACAAGTTATATGTACAGAATTTATCAATATGAATCTTGTAGTGACATATTTTATTAATCTTATCCTATGTGTGTCAGTTGTGTAGTAGTAATATGAGGTAATACTGGTGTTGTTTTTTCAAGCTATGTTGTTATTTGTCATCATGACTTCAAGTGTTTATTTCTGTTGGAACTAGTATTGGAGATGTTCTCAGTTCCGTTCATTAAAACAATTAATTTCCCCTCTTATTTTTATACAATGTCAGTTTAAGATGGGGTTACATAATGTTGAGCTCCGCTGGCCACATAGGCTTATCTTTCGTGATGGCGGCAGGAAAAGACTCCTCTGCTCGATTGCTCCCCTGTGTTCTGGAGACACCTCACTGTTTGCTATATGGACCAAGGAGTATGCTGTCCGCCTCTGGATTCAGCAAAGCTCTGACCAGGTGCTGCTCAATAACTTTAGGACCACAGTCCCTGAAACAAGAAGGTTGTACCTCCTACTTCAGAACTAATTTATACTCTATGTCTACACTGAGCACAATACATAACAAACACTGAGTTCAGAGCGGTAGGCCAACTGCTATCTTCATCTGAAACAATTTTCACCAGTATATTCCTCCCTAATGGTTACTACGCCTCTGCAATTCCAGCATTATTTCTTTCTAGTCAATAATATAGGTGTCAGTGTACTGTTTGGCAATTCCATGCAGTTTTACTTTCCTCCGACACCTTCTGTTCAGGTTGGAGCACTATATAGGCTTTACCTCAAGTTCGCTACTGAACCACACATATATACAGACATAAATTATCAATTTACATTCAATTGTCATTAAAAAGATGTCAAATATTTCAAGCTTACCACAATTCATGGAAATAATACAGAATTACGTTGACTGGCACTGAATATAGCACAATTTCGATCTGCCGATGTCCCAGGCTTTTATTTAGAAAAATATGCACTGGTGCTCAACGCACTGGTTCTGTAGTAAGTTTATTTGCAAATGTGGTGGTGACCTGACGCCTCTAATTGACTATATTGGCAGGTCTAACCAATCATGCCATGTTTACACAGCTTTTCAAAAAAAGTACTCCTACTCACGTTTCCCCTGACAACACAAGATAGTATTTATAGTCCGACTAATCGTGTTTAGCCTTACATTTACTTTCCGCCAATCAAATCGGATTTAACATGGAGACCCATTTCCCGTACAATCGTGGGGTGAAAATCTGTCACTGAGCGATTCTGATTTAGGTGTTGTCTGACATCCCTCACTATTTCTTTTGGCTATAATTTGGTAATTCCTAGACTATTTGCGTAACGTTTAACATATTATTTGTCAGCAAGTTCTAAGGAACCCAAATATATATATTTAATGGAGCTAAGTGGCTGCGTTCAAAATATGTATTTTCTAGGATAGTCGTGTAGTTGTTTTTTTATTTTTTATGTTTAGAACCGCCACCTGTCCTGCTGTACTGTCAGACTAATGTCAGGATTTTAGACATAAAACAGTAGAATGTCATGTTTCCCAATAAGCGTTTTGTAAGTTTTTAAAACCTAACTCTCGTCTGGGTAGTGTTTTTTATCACTGTCGATTTGAAAAAAGTTAGTGCTAGTGGCCTTACACGCGTGATGGTAGTAATTGTGTATCGCGCGACTGTGGTAGTATTGCCTGCGTTCCGGCTTTCAGCCTCTCCCTTTCTTTCTATCTTTAGTCCATCTGTCTTTTTTGGTAACGTAGTGTATAAAATGACATGAATGGAATTTTAAATCTAGGTCATCTTGCGTATCTCAAGGTTTTTCTTAGAAAGGGAGTACACATTTTATTGTGTTGGGGAAACGCGTGTATGTTGCCGAAGGCCTTTACTATCAACGTGAAACGTTACAATTTGCAGACGCAGGAGAAAACAAGGGGGATTTCGAGTACAGTCATTGTGACAGCACTGTTCTTTACCATTCTTCTTTCCTTTTATTAAATTTATTTGTTAGGCTTTATATTTACGTTTTAATTTATATATGTGGATTAGAATTTCTCACGACAATTATCATGTTCTTTGTCGTGACCTCTGTCTTATTCTCTTTACGACTGATATACCAGGTTCAATCCCAGCTTGGTTATAATTTAGATGTAATTATTGTACTTTAGTTAGCATATTTTAATTATTGATATCCTTTGGTGATTATTTCAGATTGAAAAATAGGAAAATTGCTTTAATATACGCTGATGATACAGATAATAGTTAAAAGTGAAAAGGAGCTACAGGAAAAGGTTGATACAAGAGTGATAGAAAGTGAAAATAAAGGCCTCAGCCTTAATAGCAAGAAGACAGAAGTAATGTTCGTCTCAAAGAAAATGGCTTCCCAAGAATGTACCATCAAAGTAAATGGAACAGTTTTAAAACAGGTCAATAAATTCAAATACCTGGGCACATTAATAATAACGGATGGAAGATGCATCTCAGAAGTGAAGAGCAGAATAGCTCAGGCAAAAACAGCATTCTATAAAATAAAGAGTATTTTATGCAACAATTCTTTGTCATTGGAAGTAAGAATGAGAGTTTTCTTCAGTGTTATACATAACCAATCCTGACATATGGGAGTGAGTCATGGACAATTAGGAAACAAGCAGGGAAGGCACAAGAGGCCACAGAGATGTGGTTTTACAGAAGAATGTTAAAAATACTACGGACAGCCAAAAAGAGTAATGAGAATGTCCTGAAAGAGGCCAATGCGCAAAGGAAACTTATTTCACATGTTAGAAAGAAGCAATCCTCTTTTCTGGGCCATGTAATGAGAACAGGAAAGCTGGAATATATCGTAACAACAGGTCAGATTGAAGGAAAAGAGATAACGTAATGAAGACAGGAAATTGTGGAGAGACATGATCTCCTACGCCACTAGGCATGGTAGAAGAAGAAGATATAATGGGATTGGATCAAGGACTATGGTACTTATGTTGTACTTTTGTCCTTCACAGCTGAAATCGTTATTAATACCAATTACAGGTTGTTTAGACATTAAAACTAAAAAATCTGATTTCAGTTTATTATCTTTCTTTATAAGAAAATAATTAATTTAGTTTTTGTTAAATATCTTCTTTTTCATTACTTTGTCCAATTATACTTTGGGTGATTTATATTGCTATTTTGTCACTACAGCTTCCTGTTCCTAAATGTTCCTACTAATCTATGTAGCAGTTACATGCTGACTTTTGTTTTTTATTATAATTTCATTGCATTGACCAGCTCCTTGGATAAGTTCATTTTCAGCTTTCTAAATAGAGAGGACTTTAGCTTAGCCTTTCTCAACCTTTTATCCCGGAAGAACCCATGAAATAATTTTCATGTTTCATAGAACCCCTGCTTAAAAACTATTATATCTACAGCTCGTGGTACCTTAGCGTGATCAGTAAGTTGTAAAATATAATAAAACAACAAAAATTATTAATGCTCTTTTGAGGAGATAATGATTTTTTTTCTGTGGATATGTTTATTTTGATCAACCTATTAGCCTACTCTTTTTGTTTGTTTCCCCCTCTCCACAAAGGATATCAACTCGACTGTAGTGTAGATAGAAAGTTCAGTTTTTCCTTTTTTTTAAATTACAGTACTTGATTGTTTTTTAACCTTATTCAAGTAGTCCTGAAAGTCTTTTCACAAATTTCTACTTTACAAGATGCTAATGAAATATGGTATACCTTGTATATTGAAAGATGAACACGTTCCTGTAAACGACGTTTTTTTGTGTGTGTGTCAGGCAGTGTTGCCACAGCTGGTTATTTTTTTTACTAGATCTGGGTTTTTTGGCTTCCGTCTGGGTATCTGGGTATTGTTTTTCCAAATCTGCATTAATCTGGGTTTATTTGACTATTGACATTTACAATGTATGTATATTCTGTGCACTGAGCATTATACATTAAATTTATATTATAATTAAATGTAAAACATTATGTGCTATATATTTTTTTATTCCACTTAAATTTAATTCTTGTTTTTAACCACATCAATGGCGTTGTTTTTTTTACTTATTTACATCAACTATCTATTTCATGTTATTCTGTTAATGGCTGTCATCTACAATACTCAGTCATGTTTGCGATGTGTTTTAAAGCATTCTTTTTAAATTTTACACTTAAGCAGATAAACAGCATATTGTGTTTTTTGTTTTGTTTGTTATTATAAGATTATAAAATGAGCGATGATGAAGGTACGCTAAATAGTTGTAGCAGCATGACGACACACACGCTACCGCGTAAAAAAATGAAGCCATGGTATCTGGAGGCTTTTTTCTGAGGAATGGCTAACAGACAGCGAACTGAAGAATTGGTCATAAGTTTAATCCTAATAAAAGCGTGGTTGAAGATGTGCGCGAAGGACGTTGTCGGCAGAGATATTCAAAGATTTCGGAACTCCACAATCAAGATTCCACGTTGTCAATTCATGCATATAATCTTGACAAAGGAGAAGTTGTCGACATGGATGGCGAGTCGCTGACAAGTGACAATTTTCAACAGTAACAAGTTACAACTAACATTTTATATTTGATTTGAGGAACATATTGTTATTGTAACTACTGTAAGTATGTTACTGTTAAAATATCTCGTTTTCAAGAGTTCAAATATTGGGGTGTAAATAAAATCATTTTTATATAATTGTGAATTTTTGGTAATAAAAATAAAATCAAAATGAAGAAAAAAATAAAAATTGATAGTACACAGCTTATTTGTGCTAAAGCTGCACTAAAAGATTGTGTAAGCGTCGTCTTTCCCGTGTATTTGAGGCATAAAATAATCTGGGTATTTCTGGGTTTTTTAAGAAGAAAATCTGGGTTTATCTTTAGAACTTGAGTGGTAACCTTGGTGTCAGAATCTCTCGCAGAACCCCCTAGCGACCTCTCGCGGAATCCTATGGTTCAGTGGAACCCCGGTTGAGAAACCCTGCTTTAGCTAGTCCATTGGTGGATTTTCTTTTCTTTTTTTTTAGGACTCCTTACGGGTTATTAGGTAATATGTTATAGCTTTCTGTCACAAGCACTTTTACCGTATGTAATACGCCTTGAGACCAATACCATAAATATCACACACCTACTAACTATAAGAAGTTCAAACAATACAGAAAACGACTTTTATAATATTTACACGTATACAACTGTATCTTCAAAAAAAGTTGCTGATGTAACTAATATAATATTTAGACTTATACAAGTACTCACTATCATGAAACAAAGATGCTGAAAAGTCGTCTGTACATGATAACTGTCACGAAAATGTTGGCAATGATAATGACGATAAATACGGTAGCACTTATTTTGTTGTAAATTGTCTAAATGTTTACCTGTGAATAAAGTCCTCAAATAATAGCTTGACAGGAAGGGAGATTTCTTTAACTTTAGGCACATCCACGTCGGAATAGTCCATTTGTCGAGTAAAGGCCCTTTCATTGTTGCCAACCAAAGACAAATCGTCTTCATCTGAATCAGTGATGACTGACTTACTGGGAGACTTGGAGTAAGCAGCGTTTTCCTCGAACTTCTGTATGTCCTGTGACACCAGGCTAGGTGAGGCAAAGGTTACAGTAGTATTACAAGAAATATTAAATATGTGAAGAACATAGTTATAGCATAAAACGTCTCTTCAGTGGACTCTCTTAATAACTAGGCTATTACAAACAACATCTCTTCAGTACACTCTCTTAATGTCTGGGCTAATACAAACAACTTCTCTTCAGAACACTCTCTTAATGTCTGGGATAATACAAACAACTTCTCTTCAGTACAGTCTCCTAGTATATTGGGCTAATAAAAACAAATTCTCTTAAGTACATTATCTTCATATCTGTACTAATACAAACAAATTCTCCTCAGCACATTATCTTCATATCTGGACCAAGACATTTAGGAGCGTGGAAACCAGCATTTGAGACACTGTATTGTAAGAAAAGAATACTGCTAACCTAAGCATGACTTAAGAGGCGGATAGTATGAGGCTGTGTATGGGGGGATGGTAACCTGAACATGTCAAACACAAACCACCGCTGCAAGGAGCACTTGAATGTTTTGTTTCAGACTTTCTACAAGGGGACAGGTTTTGTTTCAGACTTTCTACAAGGGGACTGGTTTTGTTTCAGACTTTCTACAACGGGACTGGTTTTGTTTCAGACTTTCTACAAGGGGACTGGTTTTGTTTCAGACTTTCTACAACGGGACAGGTTTTGTTTCAGACTTTCTACAAGGGGACAGGTTTTGTTTCAGACTTTCTACAACGGGACAGGTTTTGTTTCAGACTTTCTACATCGGGAAAGGTTTTGTTTCAGACTTTCTACAACGGGACAGGTTTTGTTTCAGACTTTTTACAAGGGGACAGGTTTTGTTTCAGACTTTCTACAAGGGGACAGGTTTTGTTTCAGACTTTCTACAAGGGGACAGGTTTTGTTTCAGACTTTCTACAAGGGGACAGGTTTTGTTTCAGACTTTCTACAAGGGGACTGGTTTTGTTTCAGACTTTCTACAACGGGACAGGTTTTGTTTCAGACTTTCTACAACGGGACTGGTTTTGTTTCAGACTTTCTACAACGGGACAGGTTTTGTTTCAGACTTTCTACAACGGGACTGGTTTTGTTTCAGACTTTCTACAACGGGACAGGGTTCGTTTCAGACTTTCTACAAGGGGACTGGTTTTGTTTCAGACTTTCTACAAGGGGACAGGTTTTGTTTCAGACTTTCTACAACGGGACTGGTTTTAATTCAGACTTTCTACAACGGGACAGGTTTTGTTTCAGACTTTCTACAACGGGACAGGTTTTGTTTCAGACTTTCTACAAGGGGACTGGTTTTGTATCAGACTTTCTACAACGGGACAGGTTTTGTTTCAGACTTTCTACAAGGGGACTGGTTTTGTTTCAGACTTTCTACGACGGGACAGGTTTCGTTTCAGACTTTCTACAAGGGGACTGGTTTTGTTTCAGACTTTCTACAAGGGGACAGGTTTTGTTTCAGACTTTCTACAAGGGGACAGGTTTTGTTTCAGACTTTCTACAAGGGGACAGGTTTTGTTTCAGACTTTCTACAAGGGGACAGGTTTTGTTTCATACTTTCTACAAGGGGACTGGTTTTGTTTCAGACTTTCTACAAGGGGACTGGTTTTGTTTCAGACTTTCTACAACAGGACAGGTTTTGTTTCAGACTTTCTACAAGGGGACTGGTTTTGTTTCAGACTTTCTACAACGGGACAGGTTTTGTTTCAGACTTTCTACAAGGGGACAGGTTTTGTTTCAGACTTTCTACAAGGGGACAGGTTTTGTTTTAGACTTTGTACAACGGGACAGGTTTTGTTTCAGACTTTCTTTAAGGGGACTGGTTTTGTTTCAGACTTTCTACAAGGGGACTGGTTTTGTTTCAGACTTTCTACAACGGGACAGGTTTTGTTTCAGACTTTCTACAAGGGGACTGGTTTTGTTTCAGACTTTCTACAACGGGACAGGTTTTGTTTCAGACTTTCTACAAGGGGACTGGTTTTGTTTCAGACTTTCTACATCGGGACAGGTTTCGTTTCAGACTTTCTACAAGGGGACTGGTTTTGTTTCAGACTTTCTACAATGGGACAGGTTTCGTTTCAGACTTTCTACAAGGGACTGGTTTTGTTTCAGACTTTCTACAAGGGGACAGGTTTTGTTTCAGACTTTCTACAAGGGGACAGGTTTTGTTTCAGACTTTCTACAAGGGGACAGGTTTTGTTTCAGACTTTCTACAAGGGGACAGGTTTTGTTTCAGACTTTCTACAAGGGGACAGGTTTTGTTTCAAACTTTCTACAAGGGGACAGGTTTTGTTTCAGACTTTCTACAACGGGACAGGTTTTGTTTCAGACTTTCTACAAGGGGACAGGTTTTGTTTTAGACTTTCTACAACGGGACAGGCTTTGTTTCAGACTTTCTACAAGGGGACTGGTTTTGTTTCAGACTTTCTACAACGGGACAGGCTTTGTTTCAGACTTTCTACAACGGGACAGGTTTTGTTTCAGACTTTCTACAAGGGGACAGGTTTTGTTTCAGACTTTCTACAACGGGACAGGTTTTGTTTCAGACTTTCTACAAGGGGACAGGTTTTGTTTCAGACTTTCTACAAGGGGACAGGTTTTGTTTCAGACTTTCTACAAGGGGACAGGGTTTGTTTCAGACTTTTTACAACGGGACAGGTTTTGTTTCAGACTTTCTACAAGGGGACTGGTTTTGTTTCAGAATTTCTACAACGGGAAAGGTTTTGTTTCAGACTTTCTACAAGGGGACAGGTTTTGTTTCAGACTTTCTACAACGGGACAGGCTTTGTTTCAGACTTTCTACAACGGGACAGGTTTTGTTTCAGACTTTCTACAAGGGGACAGGTTTTGTTTCAGACTTTCTACAACGGGACAGGTTTTGTTTCAGACTTTCTACAAGGGGACAGGTTTTGTTTCAGACTTTCTACAACTGGACTGGTTTTGTTTCAGACTTTCTACAACGGGACAGGTTTCGTTTCAGACTTTCTACAAGGGGACTGGTTTTGTTCAGACTTTCTACAACGGGACAGGTTTTGTTTCAGACTTTCTACAACGGGACAGGTTTTGTTTCAGACTTTCTACAAGGGGACTGGTTTTGTTTCAGACTGTCTACAACGGGACAGGTTTCGTTTCAGACTTTCTACAAGGGGACTGGTTTTGTTTCAGATTTTCTACAATGGGACAGGTTTCGTGTCAGACTTTCTACAAGGGGACTGGTTTTGTTTAAGACTTTCTACAAGGGGACAGGTTTTGTTTCAGACTTTCTACAACGGGACAGGCTTTGTTTCAGACTTTCTACAACGGGACAGGTTTTGTTTCAGACTTTCTACAAGGGGACAGGTTTTGTTTCAGACTTTCTACAACGGGACAGGTTTTGTTTCAGACTTTCTACAACGGGACAGGTTTTGTTTCAGACTTTCTACAACGGGACTGGTTTTGTTTCAGACTTTCTACAACGGGAAAGGTTTTGTTTCAGACTTTCTACAAGGGGACTGGTTTTGTTTCAGACTTTCTACAACGGGACAGGTTTTGTTTCAGACTTTCTACAACGCGACAGGTTTTGTTTCAGACTTTCTACAAGGGGACATGTTTTGTTTCAGACTTTCTACAACGGGACAGGTTTCGTTTCAGACTTTCTACAAGGGGACTGGTTTTATTTCAGACTTTCTACAATGGGACAGGTTTCGTTTCAGACTTTCTACAAGGGGACTGGTTTTGTTTCAGACTTTCTACAAGGGGACAGGTTTTTTTTCAGACTTTCTACAACGGGACAGGTTTTGTTTCAGACTTTCTACAAGGGGACAGGCTTTGTTTCAGACTTTCTACAAGGGGACAGGTTTTGTTTTAGACTTTCTACAACGGGACAGGCTTTGTTTCAGACTTTCTACAAGGGGACTGGTTTTGTTTCAGACTTTCTACAACGGGACAGGCTTTGTTTCAGACTTTCTACAACGGGACAGGTTTTGTTTCAGACTTTCTACAAGGGGACAGGATTTGTTTCAGACTTTCTACAACGGGACAGGTTTTGTTTCAGACTTTCTACAACGGGACAGGTTTTGTTTCAGACTGTCTACAACGGGACAGGTTTTGTTTCAGACTTTCTACAAGGGGACAGGGTTTGTTTCAGACTTTTTACAACGGGACAGGTTTTGTTTCAGACATTCTACAAGGGGACTGGTTTTGTTTCAGACTTTCTACAACGGGAAAGGTTTTGTTTCAGACTTTCTACAAGGGCACAGGTTTTGTTTCAGACTTTCTACAAGGGCACAGGTTTTGTTTCAGACTTTCTACAAGGGGACAGGTTTTGTTTCAGACTTTCTACAACGGGACAGGTTTTGTTTCAGACTTTCTACAACGGGACAGGTTTTGTTTCAGACTTTCTACAAAGGGACAGGTTTTGTTTCAGACTTTCTACAAGGGGACTGGTTTTGTTTCAGACTTTCTACAAGGGGACAGGTTGTGTTTCAGACTTTCTACAACGGGACAGGCTTTGTTTCAGACTTTCTACAACGGGACAGGTTTCGTTTCAGACTTTCTACAAGGGGACAGGTTTTGTTTCAGACTTTCTACAAGGGGACAGGTTTTGTTTCAGACTTTCTACAAGGGGACAGGTTTTGTTTAAGACTTTCTACAACTGGACTGGTTTTGTTTCAGACTTTCTACAACGGGAAAGGTTTTGTTTCAGACTTTCTACAAGGGCACAGGTTTTGTTTCAGACTTTCTACAAGGGGACAGGTTTTGTTTCAGACTTTCTACAAGGGGACAGGTTTTGTTTCAGACTTTCTACAACGGGACAGGTTTTGTTTCAGACTTTCTACAACGGGACAGGTTTTGTTTCAGACTTTCTACAAAGGGACAGGTTTTGTTTGAGACTTTCTACAAGGGGACTGGTTTTGTTTCAGACTTTCTACAACGGGACAGGTTTTGTTTCAGACTTTCTACAAGGGGACTTGTTTTGTTTCAGACTGTCTACAACGGGACAGGTTTCGTTTCAGACTTTCTACAAGGGGACTGGTTTTGTTTCAGATTTTCTACAATGGGACAGGTTTCGTGTCAGACTTTCTACAAGGGGACTGGTTTTGTTTAAGACTTTCTACAAGGGGACAGGTTTTGTTTCAGACTTTCTACAACGGGACAGGCTTTGTTTCAGACTTTCTACAACGGGACAGGTTTTGTTTCAGACTTTCTACAAGGGGACAGGTTTTGTTTCAGACTTTCTACAACGGGACAGGTTTTGTTTCAGACTTTCTACAACGGGACAGGTTTTGTTTCAGACTTTCTACAACGGGACTGGTTTTGTTTCAGACTTTCTACAACGGGAAAGGTTTTGTTTCAGACTTTCTACAAGGGGACTGGTTTTGTTTCAGACTTTCTACAACGGGACAGGTTTTGTTTCAGACTTTCTACAACGGGACAGGTTTTGTTTCAGACTTTCTACAAGGGGACATGTTTTGTTTCAGACTTTCTACAACGGGACAGGTTTCGTTTCAGACTTTCTACAAGGGGACTGGTTTTGTTTCAGACTTTCTACAATGGGACAGGTTTCGTTTCAGACTTTCTACAAGGGGACTGGTTTTGTTTCAGACTTTCTACAAGGGGACAGGTTTTTTTTCAGACTTTCTACAACGGGACAGGTTTTGTTTCAGACTTTCTACAAGGGGACAGGCTTTGTTTCAGACTTTCTACAAGGGGACAGGTTTTGTTTTAGACTTTCTACAACGGGACAGGCTTTGTTTCAGACTTTCTACAAGGGGACTGGTTTTGTTTCAGACTTTCTACAACGGGACAGGCTTTGTTTCAGACTTTCTACAACGGGACAGGTTTTGTTTCAGACTTTCTACAAGGGGACAGGTTTTGTTTCAGACTTTCTACAACGGGACAGGTTTTGTTTCAGACTTTCTACAACGGGACAGGTTTTGTTTCAGACTGTCTACAACGGGACAGGTTTTGTTTCAGACTTTCTACAAGGGGACAGGGTTTGTTTCAGACTTTTTACAACGGGACAGGTTTTGTTTCAGACATTCTACAAGGGGACTGGTTTTGTTTCAGACTTTCTACAACGGGAAAGGTTTTGTTTCAGACTTTGTACAAGGGTACAGGTTTTGTTTCAGACTTTCTACAAGGGGACAGGTTTTGTTTCAGACTTTCTACAAGGGGACAGGTTTTGTTTCAGACTTTCTACAACGGGACAGGTTTTGTTTCAGACTTTCTACAACGGGACAGGTTTTGTTTCAGACTTTCTACAAAGGGACAGGTTTTGTTTCAGACTTTCTACAAGGGGACTGGTTTTGTTTCAGACTTTCTACAACGGGACAGGTTTTGTTTCAGACTTTCTACAAGGTGACTGGTTTTGTTTCAGACTTTCTACAACGGGACAGGTTTTGTTTCAGACTTTCTACAAGGGGACAGGTTTTGTTTCAGACTTTCTACAATGGGACTGGTTTTGTTTCAGATTTTCTACAAGGGGACAGGTTTTGTTTCAGACTTTCTACAATGGGACAGGTTTTGTTTCAGACTTTCTACAAGGGGACAGGTTTTGTTTCAGACTTTCTACAACGGGACAGGTTTCGTTTCAGACTTTCTACAAGGGGACAGGTTTTGTTTCAGACTTTCTACAGCGGGACAGGTTTAGTTTCAGACTTTCTACAAGGGGACAGGTTTTGTTTCAGACTTTCTACAACGGGACAGGTTTTGTTTCAGACTTTCTACAAGGGGACAGGTTTTGTTTCAGACTTTCTACAAGGGGACAGGTTTTGTTTCAGACTTTCTACAAGGGGACAGGGTTTGTTTCAGACTTTTTACAACGGGACAGGATTTGTTTCAGACTTTCTACAACGGGACTGGTTTTGTTTCAGACTTTCTACAACGGGAAAGGTTTTGTTTCAGACTTTCTACAAGGGGACAGGTTGTGTTTCAGACTTTCTACAACGGCACAGGCTTTGTTTCAGACTTTCTACAACGGGACAGGTTTCGTTTCAGACTTTCTACAAGGGGACTGGTTTTGTTTCAGATTTTCTACAATGGGACAGGTTTTGTTTCAGACTTTCTACAAGGGGACAGGTTTTGTTTAAGACTTTCTACAACTGGACTGGTTTTGTTTCAGACTTTCTACAACGGGAAAGGTTTTGTTTCAGACTTTCTACAAGGGCACAGGTTTTGTTTCAGACTTTCTACAAGGGGACAGGTTTTGTTTCAGACTTTCTACAAGGGGACAGGTTTTGTTTCAGACTTTCTACAACGGGACAGGTTTTGTTTCAGACTTTCTACAACGGGACAGGTTTTGTTTCAGACTTTCTACAAAGGGACAGGTTTTGTTTGAGACTTTCTACAAGGGGACTGGTTTTGTTTCAGACTTTCTACAACGGGACAGGTTTTGTTTCAGACTTTCTACAAGGGGACTGGTTTTGTTTCAGACTTTCTACAACGGGACAGGTTTTGTTTCAGACTTTCTACAAGGGGACAGGTTTTGTTTCAGACTTTCTACAAGGGGACAGGTTTTGTTTCAGACTTTCTACAAGGGGACAGGTTTTGTTTCAGACTTTCTACAATGGGACAGGTTTTGTTTCAGACTTTCTACAAAGGGACAGGTTTTGTTTCAGACTTTCTACAACGGGACAGGTTTTGTTTCAGACTTTCTACAACGGGACAGGCTTTGTTTCAGACTTTCTACAACGGGACAGGTTTTGTTTCAGACTTTCTACAAGGGGACAGGTTTTGTTTCAGACTTTCTACAACGGGACAGGTTTTGTTTCAGACTTTCTACAAGGGGACAGGTTTTGTTTCAGACTTTCTACAACGGGACAGGTTTTGTTTCAGACTTTCTACAAGGGGACAGGGTTTGTTTCAGACTTTTTACAACGGGACAGGTTTTGTTTCAGACTTTCTACAAGGGGACTGGTTTTGTTTCAGACTTTCTACAACGGGAAAGGTTTTGTTTCAGACTTTCTACAAGGGCACAGGTTTTGTTTCAGACTTTCTACAACGGGACATTCTACAAGGGGACAGGTTTTGTTTCAGACTTTCTACAACGGGACAGGTCTTGTTTCAGACTTTCTACAACGGGACAGGTTTTGTTTCAGACTTTCTACAACGGGACATGGTTCGTTTCAGACTTTCTACAAGGGGGCTGGTTTTGTTTCAGACTTTCTACAAGGGGACAGGTTTTGTTTCAGACTTTCTACAACGGGACAGGTTTTGTTTCAGACTTTCTACAAGGGGACTGGTTTTGTTTCAGACTTTCTACAACGGGACAGGTTTCGTTTCAGACTTTCTACAAGAGGACTGGTTTTGTTTCAGACTTTCTACAATGGGACAGGTTTCGTGTCAGACTTTCTACAAGGGGACTGGTTTTGTTTCAGACTTTCTACAAGGGGACAGGTTTTGTTTCAGACTTTCTACAACGGGACAGGTTTTGTTTCAGACTTTCTACAACGGGACAGGTTTTGTTTCAGACTTTCTACAAGGGGACAGGTTTTGTTTCAGACTTTCTACAACGGGACAGGTTTTGTTTCAGACTTTCTACAACGGGACAGGTTTTGTTTCAGACTTTCTACAACGGGACTGGTTTTGTTTCAGACTTTCTACAACGGGAAAGGTTTTGTTTCAGACTTTCTACAAGGGGACTGGTTTTGTTTCAGACTTTCTACAACGGGACAGGTTTTGTTTCAGACTTTCTACAACGGGACAGGTTTTGTTTCAGACTTTCTACAAGGGGACTGGTTTTGTTTCAGACTTTCTACAACGGGACAGGTTTTGTTTCAGACTTTCTACAAGGGGACAGGTTTTGTTTCAGACTTTCTACAATGGGACAGGTTTTGTTTCAGACTTTCTACAAGGGGACTGGTTTTGTTTCAGACTTTCTACAAGGGGACTGGTTTTGTTTCAGACTTTCTACAACGGGAAAGGTTTTGTTTCAGACTTTCTACAAGGGCACAGCTTTGTTTCAGACTTTCTACAAGGGGACAGGTTTTGTTTCAGACTTTCTACAAGGGGACAGGTTTTGTTTCAGACTTTCTACAACGGGACAGGTTTTGTTTCAGACTTTCTACAACGGGACAGGTTTTGTTTCAGACTTTCTACAAAGGGACAGGTTTTGTTTCAGACTTTCTACAACGGGACAGGCTTTGTTTCAGACTTTCTACAACGGGACAGGTTTTGTTTCAGACTTTCTACAAGGGGACAGGTTTTGTTTCAGACTTTCTACAACGGGACAGGTTTTGTTTCAGACTTTCTACAAGGGGACAGGGTTTGTTTCAGACTTTCTACAACGGGACAGGTTTTGTTTCAGACTTTCTACAAGGGGACAGGGTTTGTTTCAGACTTTTTACAACGGGACAGGTTTTGTTTCAGACTTTCTACAAGGGGACTGGTTTTGTTTCAGACTTTCTACAACGGGAAAGGTTTTGTTTTAGACTTTCTACAAGGGCACAGGTTTTGTTTCAGACTTTCTACAAGAGGACAGGTTTTGTTTCAGACTTTCTACAACGGGACAGGTTTTGTTTCAGACTTTCTACAACGGGACAGGTTTTGTTTCAGACTTTCTACAACGGGACAGGTTTTGTTTCAGACTTTCTACAACGGGACAGGTTTTGTTTCAGACTTTCTACAAGGGGACAGGTTTTGTTTCAGACTTTCTACAAGGGGACTGGTTTTGTTTCAGACTTTCTACAACGGGACAGGTTTTGTTTCAGACTTTCTACAAGGGGACTGGTTTTGTTTCAGACTTTCTACCTGACAGGTTTTGTTTCAGACTTTCTACAAGGGGACAGGTTTTGTTTCAGACTTTCTACAAGGGGACTGGTTTTGTTTCAGACTTTCTACAACGGGACAGGTTTTGTTTCAGACTTTCTACAAGGGGACAGGTTTTGTTTCAGACTTTTTACAACGGGACAGGTTTTGTTTCAGACTTTCTACAAGGGGACTGGTTTTGTTTCAGACTTTCTACAACGAAAAAGGTTTTGTTTCAGACTTTCTACAACGGGACTGGTTTTAATTCAGACTTTCTACAACGGGACAGGTTTTGTTTCAGACTTTCTACAACGGGACAGGTTTTGTTTCAGACTTTCTACAAGGGGACTGGTTTTGTTTCAGACTTTCTACAACGGGACAGGTTTCGTTTCAGACTTTCTACAAGAGGACTGGTTTTGTTTCAGACTTTCTACAATGGGACAGGTTTCGTGTCAGACTTTCTACAAGGGGACTGGTTTTGTTTCAGACTTTCTACAAGGGGACAGGTTTTGTTTCAGACTTTCTACAACGGGACAGGCTTTGTTTCAGACTTTCTACAACGGGACAGGTTTTGTTACAGACTTTCTACAAGGGGACAGGTTTTGTTTCAGACTTTCTACAACGGGACAGGTTTTGTTTCAGACTTTCTACAACGGGAAAGGTTTTGTTTCAGACTTTCTACAACGGGACTGGTTTTGTTTCAGACTTTCTACAACGGGAAAGGTTTTGTTTCAGACTTTCTACAAGGGGACTGGTTTTGTTTCAGAGTTTCTACAACGGGACATGTTTTGTTTCAGACTTTCTACAACGGGACAGGTTTTGTTTCAGACTTTCTACAAGGGGACTGGTTTTGTTTCAGACTTTCTACAACGGGACAGGTTTCGTTTCAGACTTTCTACAAGGGGACTGGTTTTGTTTCAGACTTTCTACAATGGGACAGGTTTCGTTTCAGACTTTCTACAACGGGAAAGGTTTTGTTTCAGACTTTCTACAAGGGCACAGCTTTGTTTCAGACTTTCTACAAGGGGACAGGTTTTGTTTCAGACTTTCTACAAGGGGACAGGTTTTGTTTCAGACTTTCTACAACGGGACAGGTTTTGTTTCAGACTTTCTACAACGGGACAGGTTTTGTTTCAGACTTTCTACAACGGGACAGGTTTTGTTTCAGAATTTCTACAACGGGACAGGCTTTGTTTCAGAGTTTCTACAACGGGACAGGTTTTGTTTCAGACTTTCTACAAGGGGACAGGTTTTGTTTCAGACTTTCTACAACGGGACAGGTTTTGTTTCAGACTTTCTACAAGGGGACAGGGTTTGTTTCAGACTTTCTACAACGGGACAGGTTTTGTTTCAGACTTTCTACAAGGGGACAGGGTTTGTTTCAGACTTTTTACAACGGGACAGGTTTTGTTTCAGACTTTCTACAAGGGGACTGGTTTTGTTTCAGACTTTCTACAACGGGAAAGGTTTTGTTTTAGACTTTCTACAAGGGCACAGGTTTTGTTTCAGACTTTCTACAAGAGGACAGGTTTTGTTTCAGACTTTCTACAACGGGACAGGTTTTGTTTCAGACTTTCTACAACGGGACAGGTTTTGTTTCAGACTTTCTACAACGGGACAGGTTTTGTTTCAGACTTTCTACAACGGGACAGGTTTTGTTTCAGACTTTCTACAAAGGGACAGGTTTTGTTTCAGACTTTCTACAAGGGGACTGGTTTTGTTTCAGATTTTCTACAACGGGACAGGTTTTGTTTCAGACTTTCTACAAGGGGACTGGTTTTGTTTCAGACTTTCTACCTGACAGGTTTTGTTTCAGACTTTCTACAAGGGGACAGGTTTTGTTTCAGACTTTCTACAAGGGGACTGGTTTTGTTTCAGACTTTCTACAACGGGACAGGTTTTGTTTCAGACTTTCTACAACGGGACAGGTTTTGTTTCAGACTTTTTACAACGGGACAGGTTTTGTTTCAGACTTTCTACAAGGGGACTGGTTTTGTTTCAGACTTTCTACAACGGGAAAGGTTTTGTTTCAGACTTTCTACAAGGGCACAGGTTTTGTTTCAGACTTTCTACAAGGGGACAGGTTTTGTTTCAGACTTTCTACAAGGGGACAGGTTTTGTTTCAGACTTTCTACAAGGGGACAGGTTTTGTTTCAGACTTTCTACAATGGGACAAGTTTTGTTTCAGACTTTCTACAAGGGGACAGGTTTTGTTTCAGACTTTCTACAAGGGGACAGGTTTTGTTTCAGACTTTCTACAAGGGGACAGGTTTTGTTTCAGACTTTCTACAGCGGGACAGGTTTAGTTTTAGACTTTCTACAAGGGGACAGGTTTTGTTTCAGACTTTCTACAACGGGACAGGTTTTGTTTCAGACTTTCTACAAGGGGACAGGTTTTGTTTCAGACTTTCTACAAGGGGACAGGTTTTGTTTCAGACTTTCTACAAAGGGACAGGTTTTGTTTCAGACTTTCTACAAGGGGACTGGTTTTGTTTCAGACTTTCTACAACGGGACAGGTTTTGTTTCAGACTTTCTACAAGGGGACAGGGTTTGTTTCAGACTTTCTACAACGGGACAGGTTTTGTTTCAGACTTTCTACAAGGGGACAGGTTTTGTTTTAGACTTTCTACAAGGGGACTGGTTTTGTTTCACACTTTCTACAAGGGGACAGGTTTTGTTTCAGACTTTCTACAATGGGACAGGTTTTGTTTCAGACTTTCTACAACGAAACAGGTTTTGTTTCAGACTTTCTACAACGGTACAGGTTTCGTTTCAGACTTTCTACAAGGGGACAGGTTTTGTTTCAGACTTTCTACAGCGGGACAGGTTTAGTTTCAGACTTTCTACAAGGGGACAGGTTTTGTTTCAGACTTTCTACAACGGGACAGGTTTTGTTTCAGACTTTCTACAAGGGGACAGGTTTTGTTTCAGACTTTCTACAAGGGGACAGGTTTTGTTTCAGACTTTCTACAAGGGGACAGGGTTTGTTTCAGACTTTTTACAACGGGACAGGTTTTGTTTCAGACTTTCTACAAGGGGACTGGTTTTGTTTCAGACTTTCTACAACGGGACAGGCTTTGTTTCACACTTTCTACAACGGGACAGGTTTCGTTTCAGACTTTCTACAAGGGGACAGGTTTTGTTTCAGACTTTCTACAAGGGGACAGGTTTTGTTTCAGACTTTCTACAAGGGGACAGGTTTTGTTTAAGACTTTCTACAACTGGACTGGTTTTGTTTCAGACTTTCTACAACGGGAAAGGTTTTGTTTCAGACTTTCTACAAGGGCACAGGTTTTGTTTCAGACTTTCTACAAGGGGACAGGTTTTGTTTCAGACTTTCTACAAGGGGACAGGTTTTGTTTCAGACTTTCTACAACGGGACAGGTTTTGTTTCAGACTTTCTACAACGGGACAGGTTTTGTTTCAGACTTTCTTCAAAGGGACAGGTTTTGTTTCAGACTTTCTACAAGGGGACTGGTTTTGTTTCAGACTTTCTACAACGGGACAGGTTTTTGTTTCAGACTTTCTACAAGGGGACTGGTTTTGTTTCGTTCGACTTTCTACAACGGGACACTTTTTGTTTTCAGACTTTCTACAAGGGGACAGGTTTTTTCAGACTTTCCACAAGGGGACTGGTTTTTAGTTTCAGACTTTCTACAAGGGGACAGGTTTTGTTTCAGACTTTCTACAATGGACAGGTTTTGTTTCAGACTTTCTACAAAGGTTTTGTTTCAGGTTTTACAACGTTTTGTTTCAGACTTTCTACAACGGGACAGGTTTTGTTTCAGAGTTTCAGACTTTCTACAACGGGACAGGCTTTGTTTCAGAGTTTCTACAACGACTTTCAGACTACAAGGGGACAGGTTTTGTTTCAGACTTTCTACAACGGGACAGGTTTTGTTTCAGACTTTCCACAAGGGGACAGGGTTTGTTTCAGACTTTCTACAACATCCCAGGTTTTGTTTCAGACTTTCTACAAGGGGACAGGGTTTGTTTCAGACTTTTTACAACGGGACAGGTTTTGTTTCAGACTTTCTACAAGGGGACTGGTTTTGTTTCAGACTTTCTACAACGGGAAAGGTTTTGTTTTAGACTTTCTACAAGGGCACAGGTTTTGTTTCAGACTTTCTACAAGAGGACAGGTTTTGTTTCAGACTTTCTACAACGGGACAGGTTTTGTTTCAGACTTTCTACAACGGGACAGGTTTTGTTTCAGACTTTCTACAACGGGACAGGTTTTGTTTCAGACTTTCTACAACGGGACAGGTTTTGTTTCAGACTTTCTACAAAGGGACAGGTTTTGTTTCAGACTTTCTACAAGGGGACTGGTTTTGTTTCAGATTTTCTACAACGGGACAGGTTTTGTTTCAGACTTTCTACAAGGGGACTGGTTTTGTTTCAGACTTTCTACCTGACAGGTTTTGTTTCAGACTTTCTACAAGGGGACAGGTTTTGTTTCAGACTTTCTACAAGGGGACTGGTTTTGTTTCAGACTTTCTACAACGGGACAGGTTTTGTTTCAGACTTTCTACAAGGGGACAGGGTTTGTTTCAGACTTTTTACAACGGGACAGGTTTTGTTTCAGACTTTCTACAAGGGGACTGGTTTTGTTTCAGACTTTCTACAACGGGAAAGGTTTTGTTTCAGACTTTCTACAAGGGCACAGGTTTTGTTTCAGACTTTCTACAAGGGGACAGGTTTTGTTTCAGACTTTCTACAAGGGGACAGGTTTTGTTTCAGACTTTCTACAAGGGGACAGGTTTTGTTTCAGACTTTCTACAATGGGACAAGTTTTGTTTCAGACTTTCTACAAGGGGACAGGTTTTGTTTCAGACTTTCTACAATGGGACAGGTTTCGTTTCAGACTTTCTACAAGGGGACAGGTTTTGTTTCAGACTTTCTACAGCGGGACAGGTTTAGTTTTAGACTTTCTACAAGGGGACAGGTTTTGTTTCAGACTTTCTACAACGGGACAGGTTTTGTTTCAGACTTTCTACAAGGGGACAGGTTTTGTTTCAGACTTTCTACAAGGGGACAGGTTTTGTTTCAGACTTTCTACAAAGGGACAGGTTTTGTTTCAGACTTTCTACAAGGGGACTGGTTTTGTTTCAGACTTTCTACAACGGGACAGGTTTTGTTTCAGACTTTCTACAAGGGGACTGGTTTTGTTTCAGACTTTCTACAACGGGACAGGTTTTGTTTCAGACTTTCTACAAGGGGACAGGTTTTGTTTTAGACTTTCTACAAGGGGACTGGTTTTGTTTCACACTTTCTACAAGGGGACAGGTTTTGTTTCAGACTTTCTACAATGGGACAGGTTTTGTTTCAGACTTTCTACAACGAAACAGGTTTTGTTTCAGACTTTCTACAACGGTACAGGTTTCGTTTCAGACTTTCTACAAGGGGACAGGTTTTGTTTCAGACTTTCTACAGCGGGACAGGTTTAGTTTCAGACTTTCTACAAGGGGACAGGTTTTGTTTCAGACTTTCTACAACGGGACAGGTTTTGTTTCAGACTTTCTACAAGGGGACAGGTTTTGTTTCAGACTTTCTACAAGGGGACAGGTTTTGTTTCAGACTTTCTACAAGGGGACAGGGTTTGTTTCAGACTTTTTACAACGGGACAGGTTTTGTTTCAGACTTTCTACAAGGGGACTGGTTTTGTTTCAGACTTTCTACAACGGGACAGGCTTTGTTTCACACTTTCTACAACGGGACAGGTTTCGTTTAAGACTTTCTACAAGGGGACAGGTTTTGTTTCAGACTTTCTACAAGGGGACAGGTTTTGTTTCAGACTTTCTACAAGGGGACAGGTTTTGTTTAAGACTTTCTACAACTGGACTGGTTTTGTTTCAGACTTTCTACAACGGGAAAGGTTTTGTTTCAGACTTTCTACAAGGGGACAGGTTTTGTTTCAGACTTTCTACAAGGGGACAGGTTTTGTTTCAGACTTTCTACAAGGGGACAGGTTTTGTTTCAGACTTTCTACAACGGGACAGGTTTTGTTTCAGACTTTCTACAACGGGACAGGTTTTGTTTCAGACTTTCTTCAAAGGGACAGGTTTTGTTTCAGACTTTCTACAAGGGGACTGGTTTTGTTTCAGACTTTCTACAACGGGACAGGTTTTGTTTCAGACTTTCTACAAGGGGACTGGTTTTGTTTCAGACTTTCTACAACGGGACACTTTTTGTTTCAGACTTTCTACAAGGGGACAGGTTTTGTTTCAGACTTTCCACAAGGGGACTGGTTTTGTTTCAGACTTTCTACAAGGGGACAGGTTTTGTTTCAGACTTTCTACAATGGGACAGGTTTTGTTTCAGACTTTCTACAAGGGGACAGGTTTTTTGTTTTCAGACTTTCTACAACGGGACAGGTTTTGTTTCAGCCTCTCTACAACGGGACAGGCTTTGTTTCAGAGTTTCTACAACGGGACAGGTTTTGTTTCAGACTTTCTACAAGGGGACAGGTTTTGTTTCAGACTTTCTACAACGGGACAGGTTTTGTTTCAGACTTTCTACAAGGGGACAGGGTTTGTTTCAGACTTTCTACAACATCCCAGGTTTTGTTTCAGACTTTCTACAAGGGGACAGGGTTTGTTTCAGACTTTTTACAACGGGACAGGTTTTGTTTCAGACTTTCTACAAGGGGACTGGTTTTGTTTCAGACTTTCTACAAGGGTACAGGTTTTGTTTCAGACTTTCTACAAGGGGACAGGTTTTGTTTCAGACTTTCTACAACGGGACAGGTTTTGTTTCAGACTTTCTACAACGGGACAGGTTTTGTTTCAGACTTTCTACAACGGGACAGGTTTTATTTCAGACTTTCTACAAATGGACAGGTTTTGTTTCAGACTTTCTACAAGGGGACTGGTTTTGTTTCAGACTTTCTACAACGGGACAGGTTTTGTTTCAGACTTTCTACACGGGGACTGGTTTTGTTTCAGACTTTCTACCTGACAGGTTTTGTTTCAGACTTTCTACAAGGGGACTGGTTTTGTTTCAGACTTTCTACAACGGGACAGGTTTCGTTTCAGACTTTCTACAAGGGGACTGGTTTTGTTTCAGACTTTCTACAATGGCACAGGTTTCGTGTCAGACTTTCTACAAGGGGACTGGTTTTGTTTCAGACTTTCTACTAGGGGACAGGTTTTGTTTCAGACTTTCTACAACGGGACAGGCTTTGTTTCAGACTTTCTACAACGGGACAGGTTTTGTTTCAGACTTTCTACAAGGGGACAGGTTTTGTTTCAGACTTTCTACAACGGGACAGGTTTTGTTTCAGACTTTCTACAACGGGACAGGTTTTGTTTCAGACTTTCTACAACGGGACTGGTTTTGTTTTAGACTTTCTACAAGGGGACTGGTTTTGTTTCAGACTTTCTACAATGGGACAGGTTTCGTTTCAGACTTTCTACAAGGGGACTGGTTTTGTTTCAGACTTTCTACAATGGGACAGGTTTCGTTTCAGACTTTCTACAAGGGGACTGGTTTTGTTTCAGACTTTCTACAAGGGGACTGGTTTTGTTTCCGACTTTCTACAACGGGACAGGTTTTGTTTCAGACTTTCTACAAGGGGACAGGTTTTGTTTCAGACTTTCTACAAGGGGACAGGTTTTGTTTTAGACTTTCTACAACGGGACAGGCTTTGTTTCAGACTTTCTACAAGGGGACTGGTTTTGTTTCAGACTTTCTACAACGGGACAGGCTTTGTTTCAGAGTTTCTACAACGGGACAGGTTTTGTTTCAGACTTTCTACAAGGGAACAGGTTTTGTTTCGGACTTTCTACAACGGGACAGGTTTTGTTTCAGACTTTCTACAAGGGGACAGGGTTTGTTTCAGACTTTCTACAACGGGACAGGTTTTGTTTCAGACTTTCTACAAGGGGACAGGGTTTGTTTCAGACTTTTTACAACGGGACAGGTTTTGTTTCGGACTTTCTACAAGGGGACTGGTTTTGTTTCAGACTTTCTACAACGGGAAAGGTTTTGTTTCAGACTTTCTACAAGGGCACAGCTTTGTTTCAGACTTTCTACAAGGGGACAGGTTTTGTTTCAGACTTTCTACAAGGGGACAGGTTTTGTTTCAGACTTTCTACAACGGGACAGGTTTTGTTTCAGACTTTCTACAACGGGACAGGTTTTGGTTCAGACTTTCTACAACGGGACAGGTTTTGTTTCAGACCTTCTACAACGGGACAGGCTTTGTTTTCAGAGTTTCTACAACGGACAGGTTTTGTTTCAGACTTTCTACAAGGGGACTGGTTTTGTTTCAGACTTTCTACAACGGGACAGGTTTTGTTTCAGACTTTCTACAACGGGACAGGTTTTGTTTCAGACTTTCTACAAGGGGACTGGTTTTGTTTCAGACTTTCTACAACGGGACAGGTTTTGTTTCAGACTTTCTACAAGGGGACTGGTTTTGTTTCAGACTTTCTACAACGGGACAGGTTTTGTTTCAGACTTTCTACAAGGGGACTGGTTTTGTTTCAGACTTTCTACACGGGGACTGGTTTTGTTTCAGACTTTCTACAACGGGACAGGTTTTGTTTTCAGATTTTCTACAAGGGGACAGGTTTTTTGTTTCAGACTTTCTACAACGGGACAGGTTTTGTTTTAGACTTTCTACAACGGGACAGGCTTTGTTTCAGACTTTCTACAAGGGGACTGGTTTTGTTTCAGACTTTCTACAACGGGACAGGCTTTGTTTCAGAGTTTCTACAACGGGACAGGTTTTGTTTCAGACTTTCTACAAGGGAACAGGTTTTGTTTCGGACTTTCTACAACGGGACAGGTTTTGTTTCAGACTTTCTACAAGGGGACAGGGTTGTTTTCAGACTTTCTACAACGGGACAGGTTTTGTTTCCTTTCTACAAGGGGACAGGGTTTGTTTCAGACTTTTTACAACGGGACAGGTTTTGTTTCGGACTTTCTACAAGGGGACTGGTTTTGTTTCAGACTTTCTACAACGGGAAAGGTTTTGTTTCAGACTTTCTACAAGGGGACAGGTTTTGTTTCAGACTTTCTACAACGGGACAGGTTTTGTTTCAGACTTTCTACAAAGGGACAGGTTTTGTTTCAGACTTTCTACAAGGGGACAGGTTTTGTTTCAGACTTTCTACAACGGGACAGGTTTTGTTTCAGACTTTCTACAACGGGACAGGTTTTGTTTCAGACTTTCTACAACGGGACAGGTTTTGTTTCAGACTTTCTACAACGGGACAGGCTTTGTTTCAGAGTTTCTACAACGGGACAGGTTTTGTTTCAGACTTTCTACAAGGGGACAGGTTTTGTTTCAGACTTTCTACAACGGGACAGGTTTTGTTTCAGACTTTCTACAAGGGGACAGGATTTGTTTCAGACTTTCTACAACGGGACAGGTTTTGTTTCAGACTTTCTACAAGGGGACAGGGTTTGTTTCAGACTTTTTACAACGGGACAGGTTTTGTTTCAGACTTTCTACAAGGGGACTGGTTTTGTTTCAGACTTTCTACAACGGGAAAGGTTTTGTTTCAGACTTTCTACAAGGGCACAGGTTTTGTTTCAGACTTTCTACAACGGGACAGGTTTTGTTTCAGACTTTCTACAACGGGACAGGTTTTGTTTCAGACTTTCTACAACGGGACAGGTTTTGTTTCAGACTTTCTACAACGGGACAGGTTTTGTTTCAGACTTTCTACAACGGGACAGGTTTTATTTCAGACTTTCTACAAAGGGATAGGTTTTGTTTCAGACTTTCTACAAGGGGACTGGTTTTGTTTCAGACTTTCTACAACGGGACAGGTTTTGTTTCAGACTTTCTACAAGGGGACTGGTTTTGTTTCAGACTTTCTACCTGACAGGTTTTGTTTCAGACTTTCTACAAGGGGACAGGTTTTGTTTCAGACACTCTACAAGGGGACTGGTTTTGTTTCAGACTTTCTACCTGACAGGTTTTGTTTCAGACTTTCTACAAGGGGACAGGTTTTGTTTCAGACTTTCTACAAGGGGACTGGTTTTGTTTCAGACTTTCTACAACGGGACAGGTTTTGTTTCAGACTTTCTACAACGGGACAGGTTTTGTTTCAGACTTTCTACAAGGGGACTGGTTTTGTTTCAGACTTTCTACAACGGGACAGGTTTTGTTTCAGACTTTCTACAACGGGACAGGTTTCGTTTCAGACTTTCTACAAGGGGACTGGTTTTGTTTCAGACTTTCTACAAGGGGACTGGTTTTGTTTCCGACTTTCTACAACGGGACAGGTTTTGTTTCAGACTTTCTACAAGGGGACAGGTTTTGTTTCAGACTTTCTACAAGGGGACAGGTTTTGTTTTAGACTTTCTACAACGGGACAGGCTTTGTTTCAGACTTTCTACAAGGGGACTGGTTTTGTTTCAGACTTTCTACAACGGGACAGGCTTTGTTTCAGAGTTTCTGCAACGGGACAGGTTTTGTTTCAGACTTTCTACAAGGGAACAGGTTTTGTTTCGGACTTTCTACAACGGGACAGTTTTTGTTTCAGACTTTCTACAAGGGGACAGGGTTTGTTTCAGACTTTCTACAACGGGACAGGTTTTGTTTCAGACTTTCTACAAGGGGACTGGTTTTGTTTCAGACTTTCTACAACGGGACACTTTTTGTTTCAGACTTTCTACAAGGGGACAGGTTTTGTTTCAGACTTTCTACAAGGGGACTGGTTTTGTTTCAGACTTTCTACAAGGGGACAGGTTTTGTTTCAGACTTTCTACAATGGGACAGGTTTTGTTTCAGACTTTCTACAAAGGGACAGGTTTTGTTTCAGACTTTCTACAACGGGACAGGTTTTGTTTCAGACTTTCTACAACGGGACAGGCTTTGTTTCAGAGTTTCTACAACGGGACAGGTTTTGTTTCAGACTTTCTACAAGGGGACAGGTTTTGTTTCAGACTTTCTACAACGGGACAGGTTTTGTTTCAGACTTTCTACAAGGGGACAGGGTTTGTTTCAGACTTTCTACAACATCCCAGGTTTTGTTTCAGACTTTCTACAAGGGGACAGGGTTTGTTTCAGACTTTTTACAACGGGACAGGTTTTGTTTCAGACTTTCTACAAGGGGACTGGTTTTGTTTCAGACTTTCTACAAGGGTACAGGTTTTGTTTCAGACTTTCTACAAGGGGACAGGTTTTGTTTCAGACTTTCTACAACGGGACAGGTTTTGTTTCAGACTTTCTACAACGGGACAGGTTTTGTTTCAGACTTTCTACAACGGGACAGGTTTTGTTTCAGACTTTCTACAAATGGACAGGTTTTGTTTCAGACTTTCTACAAGGGGACTGGTTTTGTTTCAGACTTTCTACAACGGGACAGGTTTTGTTTCAGACTTTCTACACGGGGACTGGTTTTGTTTCAGACTTTCTACCTGACAGGTTTTGTTTCAGACTTTCTACAAGGGGACTGGTTTTGTTTCAGACTTTCTACAACGGGACAGGTTTTGTTTCAGACTTTCTACAAGGGACTGGTTTTTGTTTCAGACTTTCTACAATGGCACAGGTTTCGTGTCAGACTTTCTACAAGGGGACTGGTTTTGTTTCAGACTTTCTACTAGGGGACAGGTTTTGTTTCAGACTTTCTACAACGGGACAGGCTTTGTTTCAGACTTTCTACAACGGGACAGGTTTTGTTACAGACTTTCTACAAGGGGACAGGTTTTGTTTCAGACTTTCTACAACGGGACAGGTTTTGTTTCAGACTTTCTACAACGGGACAGGTTTTGTTTCAGACTTTCTACAACGGGACTGGTTTTGTTTTAGACTTTCTACAAGGGGACTGGTTTTGTTTCAGACTTTCTACAATGGGACAGGTTTCGTTTCAGACTTTCTACAAGGGGACTGGTTTTGTTTCAGACTTTCTACAATGGGACAGGTTTCGTTTCAGACTTTCTACAAGGGGACTGGTTTTGTTTCAGACTTTCTACAAGGGGACTGGTTTTGTTTCCGACTTTCTACAACGGGACAGGTTTTGTTTCAGACTTTCTACAAGGGGACAGGTTTTGTTTCAGACTTTCTACAAGGGGACAGGTTTTGTTTTAGACTTTCTACAACGGGACAGGCTTTGTTTCAGACTTTCTACAAGGGGACTGGTTTTGTTTCAGACTTTCTACAACGGGACAGGCTTTGTTTCAGAGTTTCTACAACGGGACAGGTTTTGTTTCAGACTTTCTACAAGGGAACAGGTTTTGTTTCGGACTTTCTACAACGGGACAGGTTTTGTTTCAGACTTTCTACAAGGGGACAGGGTTTGTTTCAGACTTTCTACAACGGGACAGGTTTTGTTTCAGACTTTCTACAAGGGGACAGGGTTTGTTTCAGACTTTTTACAACGGGACAGGTTTTGTTTCGGACTTTCTACAAGGGGACTGGTTTTGTTTCAGACTTTCTACAACGGGAAAGGTTTTGTTTCAGACTTTCTACAAGGGCACAGCTTTGTTTCAGACTTTCTACAAGGGGACAGGTTTTGTTTCAGACTTTCTACAAGGGGACAGGTTTTGTTTCAGACTTTCTACAACGGGACAGGTTTTGTTTCAGACTTTCTACAACGGGACAGGTTTTGTTTCAGACTTTCTACAACGGGACAGGTTTTGTTTCAGACTTTCTACAACGGGACAGGCTTTGTTTCAGAGTTTCTACAACGGGACAGGTTTTGTTTCAGACTTTCTACAAGGGGACTGGTTTTGTTTCAGACTTTCTACAACGGGACAGCTTTTGTTTCAGACTTTCTACAACGGGACAGGTTTTGTTTCAGACTTTCTACAAGGGGACTGGTTTTGTTTCAGACTTTCTACAACGGGACAGGTTTCGTTTCAGACTTTCTACAAGGGGACTGGTTTTGTTTCAGACTTTCTACAATGGGACAGGTTTCGTTTCAGACTTTCTACAAGGGGACTGGTTTTGTTTCAGACTTTCTACAAGGGGACTGGTTTTGTTTCCGACTTTCTACAACGGGACAGGTTTTGTTTCAGACTTTCTACAAGGGGACAGGTTTTGTTTCAGACTTTCTACAAGGGGACAGGTTTTGTTTTAGACTTTCTACAACGGGACAGGCTTTGTTTCAGACTTTCTACAAGGGGACTGGTTTTGTTTCAGACTTTCTACAACGGGACAGGCTTTGTTTCAGAGTTTCTACAACGGGACAGGTTTTGTTTCAGACTTTCTACAAGGGAACAGGTTTTGTTTCGGACTTTCTACAACGGGACAGGTTTTGTTTCAGACTTTCTACAAGGGGACAGGGTTTGTTTCAGACTTTCTACAACGGGACAGGTTTTGTTTCAGACTTTCTACAAGGGGACAGGGTTTGTTTCAGACTTTTTACACTGGGACAGTTTTTGTTTCGGACTTTATACAAGGGGACTGGTTTTGTTTCAGACTTTCTACAACGGGAAAGGTTTTGTTTCAGACTTTCTACAAGGGCACAGCTTTGTTTCAGACTTTCTACAAGGGGACAGGTTTTGTTTCAGACTTTCTACAAGGGGACAGGTTTTGTTTCAGACTTTCTACAACGGGACAGGTTTTGTTTCAGACTTTCTACAACGGGACAGGTTTTGTTTCAGACTTTCTACAACGGGACAGGTTTTGTTTCAGACTTTCTACAACGGGACAGGCTTTGTTTCAGAGTTTCTACAACGGGACAGGTTTTGTTTCAGACTTTCTACAAGGGGACAGGTTTTGTTTCAGACTTTCTACAACGGGACAGGTTTTGTTTTAGACTTTCTACAAGGGGACAGGGTTTGTTTCAGACTTTCTACAACGGGACAGGTTTTGTTTCAGACTTTCTACAAGGGGACAGGGTTTGTTTCAGACTTTTTACAACGGGACAGGTTTTGTTTCAGACTTTCTACAAGGGGACTGGTTTTGTTTCAGACTTTCTACAACGGGAAAGGTTTTGTTTCAGACTTTCTACAAGGGTACAGGTTTTGTTTCAGACTTTCTACAAGGGGACAGGTTTTGTTTCAGACTTTCTACAACGGGACAGGTTTTGTTTCAGACTTTCTACAACGGGACAGGTTTTGTTTCAGACTTTCTACAACGGGACAGGTTTTGTTTCAGACTTTCTACAACGGGACAGGTTTTATTTCAGACTTTCTACAAAGGGATAGGTTTTGTTTCAGACTTTCTACAAGGGGACTGGTTTTGTTTCAGACTTTCTACAACGGGACAGGTTTTGTTTCAGACTTTCTACAAGGGGACTGGTTTTGTTTCAGACTTTCTACCTGACAGGTTTTGTTTCAGACTTTCTACAAGGGGACAGGTTTTGTTTCAGACACTCTACAAGGGGACTGGTTTTGTTTCAGACTTTCTACCTGACAGGTTTTGTTTCAGACTTTCTACAAGGGGACAGGTTTTGTTTCAGACTTTCTACAAGGGGAACTGGTTTTGTTTCAGACTTTCTACAACGGGACAGGTTTTGTTTCAGACTTTCTACAACGGGACAGGTTTTGTTTCAGACTTTCTACAAGGGGACTGGTTTTGTTTCAGACTTTCTACAACGGGACAGGTTTTGTTTCAGACTTTCTACAACGGGACAGGTTTCGTTTCAGACTTTCTACAAGGGGACTGGTTTTGTTTCAGACTTTCTACAAGGGGACTGGTTTTGTTTCCGACTTTCTACAACGGGACAGGTTTTGTTTCAGACTTTCTACAAGGGGACAGGTTTTGTTTCAGACTTTCTACAAGGGGACAGGTTTTGTTTTAGACTTTCTACAACGGGACAGGCTTTGTTTCAGACTTTCTACAAGGGGACTGGTTTTGTTTCAGACTTTCTACAACGGGACAGGCTTTGTTTCAGAGTTTCTGCAACGGGACAGGTTTTGTTTCAGACTTTCTACAAGGGAACAGGTTTTGTTTCGGACTTTCTACAACGGGACAGTTTTTGTTTCAGACTTTCTACAAGGGGACAGGGTTTGTTTCAGACTTTCTACAACGGGACAGGTTTTGTTTCAGACTTTCTACAAGGGGACAGGGTTTGTTTCAGACTTTCTACAACGGGACAGGTTTTGTTTCAGACTTTCTACAAGGGGACAGGTTTTGTTTCAGACTTTCTACAACGGGACAGGTTTTGTTTCAGACTTTCTACAAGGGGACAGGTTTTGTTTCAGACTTTCTACAACGGGACAGGTTTTGTTTCAGACTTTCTACAAGGGGACAGGTTTTGTTTCAGACTTTCTACAAGGGCACAGCTTTGTTTCAGACTTTCTACAACGGGACAGGTTTTGTTTCAGACTTTCTACAAGGGCACAGCTTTGTTTCAGACTTTCTACAACGGGACAGGTTTTGTTTCGGACTTTCTACAAGGGGACTGGTTTTGTTTCAGACTTTCTACAACGGGACAGGTTTTGTTTCAGACTTTCTACAAGGGGACAGGTTTTGTTTTAGACTTTCTACAACGGGACAGGTTTTGTTTCAGACTTTCTACAAGGGGACAGGTTTTGTTTCAGACTTTCTACAACGGGACAGGTTTTGTTTCAGACTTTCTACAACGGGACAGGCTTTGTTTCAGAGTTTCTACAACGGGACAGGTTTTGTTTCAGACTTTCTACAAGGGGACAGGTTTTGTTTCAGACTTTCTACAACGGGACAGGTTTTGTTTCAGACTTTCTACAAGGGGACAGGGTTTGTTTCAGACTTTCTACAACGGGACAGGTTTTGTTTCAGACTTTCTACAAGGGGACAGGGTTTGTTTCAGACTTTTTACAACGGGACAGGTTTTGTTTCAGACTTTCTACAAGGGGACTGGTTTTGTTTCAGACTTTCTACAACGGGAAAGGTTTTGTTTCAAACTTTCTACAAGGGCACAGGTTTTGTTTCAGACTTTCTACAAGGGGACAGGTTTTGTTTCAGACTTTCTACAACGGGACAGGTTTTGTTTCAGACTTTCTACAACGGGACAGGTTTTGTTTCAGACTTTCTACAACGGGACAGGTTTTGTTTCAGACTTTCTACAACGGGACAGGTTTTATTTCAGACTTTCTACAAAGGGATAGGTTTTGTTTCAGACTTTCTACAAGGGGACTGGTTTTGTTTCAGACTTTCTACAACGGGACAGGTTTTGTTTCAGACTTTCTACAAGGGGACTGGTTTTGTTTCAGACTTTCTACCTGACAGGTTTTGTTTCAGACTTTCTACAAGGAGACAGGTTTTGTTTCAGACACTCTACAAGGGGACTGGTTTTGTTTCAGACTTTCTACCTGACAGGTTTGTTTCAGACTTTCTACAAGGGGACAGGTTTTTTGTTTCAGACTTTCTACAAGGGGACTGGTTTTGTTTCAGACTTTCTACAACGGGACAGGTTTTGTTTCAGACTTTCTACAACGGGACAGGTTTTGTTTCAGACTTTCTACAAGGGGACTGGTTTTGTTTCAGACTTTCTACAACGGGACAGGTTTTGTTTCAGACTTTCTACAACGGGACAGGTTTTGTTTCAGACTTTCTACAAAGGGACAGGTTTTGTTTCAGACTTTCTACAAGGGGACAGGTTTTGTTTCAGACTTTCTACAACGGGACAGGCTTTGTTTCAGACTTTCTACAACGTGACAGGTCATGTTTCAGACTTTCTACAAGGGAACAGGTTTTGTTTCGGACTTTTCTACAACGGGACAGATTTTGTTTCAGACTTTCTACAAGGGGACAGGTTTTGTTTCAGACTTTCTACAACGGGACAGGTTTTGTTTCAGACTTTCTACAAGGGGACTGGTTTTGTCTCAGACTTTCTACAACGGGATAGGGTTTGTTTAAGCCTTTCTACAAGGGGGCGGGTTTTGTTTCAGACTTTCTACAACGGGACTGGTTTTGTTTCAGACTTTCTACAAGGGGACAGGTTTTGTTTCAGACTTTCTACAATGGGACAGGTTTTGTTTCAGACTTTCTACAAAGGGACAGGTTTTGTTTCAGACTTTCTACAACGGGACAGGTTTTGTTTCAGACTTTCTACAACGGGACAGGCTTTGTTTCAGACTTTCTACAACGGGACAGGTTTTGTTTCAGACTTTCTACAAGGGGACAGGTTTTGTTTCAGACTTTCTACAACGGGACAGGTTTTGTTTCAGACTTTCTACAAGGGGACAGGTTTTGTTTCAGACTTTCTACAACACAGGTTTTGTTTCAGACTTTCTACAAGGGGACAGGTTTTGTGTTTCAGACTTTCTACAACGGGACAGGTTTTGTTTCAGACTTTCTACAAGGGGACAGGTTTTGTTTCAGACTTTCTACAAGGGGACAGGTTTTGTTTCAGACTTTCTACAAGGGGACAGGTTTTGTTTCAGACTTTCTACAACGGGACAGGTTTTGTTTCAGACTTTCTACAACGGGACAGGTTTTGTTTCAGACTTTCTACAACGGGACAGGTTTTGTTTCAGACTTTCTACAACGCAGAATGTTTTGTTTCAGACTTTCTACAAGGGGACAGGTTTTTAGTTTCAGACTTTCTACAACGGGACAGAGTTTTTGTTTCAGACTTTCTACAAGGGGACAGGTTTTGTTTCAGACTTTCTACAAGGGGACAGGTTTTGTTTCAGACTTTCTACAAGGGGACAGGTTTTGTTTCAGACTTTCTACAACGGGACAGGTTTTGTTTCAGACTTTCTACAAGGGGACAGGTTTTGTTTCAGACTTTCTACAAGGGACTGGTTTTGTTTCAGACTTTCTACAAGGGGACAGGTTTTGTTTCAGACTTTCTACAAGGGGACAGGTTTTGTTTCAGACTTTCTACAATGGGACAGGTTTTGTTTCAGACTTTCTACAACGGGACAGGTTTTGTTTCAGACTTTCTACAAGGGGACAGGTTTTGTTTCAGACTTTCTACAACGGGACAGGTTTTGTTTCAGACTTTCTACAACGGGACAGGTTTTGTTTCAGACTTTCTACAACGGGACAGGTTTTGTTTCAGACTTTCTACAAGGGGACAGGTTTTGTTTCAGACTTTCTACAAGGGGACAGGTTTTGTTTCAGACTTTCTACAAGGGGACTGGTTTTGTTTCAGACTTTCTACAAGGGGACAGGTTTTGTTTCAGACTTTCTACAAGGGGACAGGTTTTTTGTTTCAGACTTTCTACAAGGGGACAGGTTTTGTTTCAGACTTTCTACAAGGGACAGGTTTTTTGTTTCAGACTTTCTACAAGGGGCCATGTTTTGTTTCATCCTTTCTACAAGGGGACTGGCTTTGTTTCAGACTTTCTACGACGGGACAGGTTTCGTTTCAGACTTTCTACAAGGGGACTGGTTTTGTTTCAGACTTTCTACAAGGGAACAGGTTTTGTTTCAGACCTTCTACAAGGGGACAGGCTTTGTTTCAGACTTTCTACAAGGGACAGGTTTTTGTTTCGGACTTTCTACAACGGGACAGGTTTTGTTTCAGACTTTCTACAAGGGGACAGGTTTTGTTTCAGACTTTCTACAACGGGACAGGTTTTGTTTCAGACTTTCTACAAGGGGACAGGTTTTGTTTCAGACTTTTTACAACGGGACAGGTTTTGTTTCAGACTTTCTACAAGGGGACTGGTTTTGTTTCAGACTTTCTACAACGGGACAGGTTTTGTTTCAGACTTTCTACAACGGGACAGGTTTTGTTTCAGACTTTCTACAACGGGACAGGTTTTGTTTCAGACTTTCTACAAGGGACAGGTTTTGTTTCAGACTTTCTACAACGGGACAGGTTTTGTTTCAGAGTTTCTACAACTGGACGGGTTTTGTTTCAGACTTTCTACAACGGGACAGGTTTTGTTTCAGACTTTCTACAACGGGACAGGTTTTGTTTCAGACTTTCTACAACGGGACAGGTTTTGTTTCAGACTTTCTACAAGGGGACAGGTTTTGTTTCAGACTTTCTACAACGGGACAGGTTTTGTTTCAGACTTTCTACAACGGGACAGGTTTTGTTTCAGACTTTCTACAAGGGGACTGGTTTTGTTTCAGACTTTCTACAACGGGACAGGTTTTGTTTCAGACTTTCTACAAGGGGACTGGTTTTGTTTCAGACTTTCTACAATGGGACAGGTTTCGTTTCAGACTTTCTACAAGGGGACTGGTTTTGTTTCAGACTTTCTACAACGGGACAGGTTTTGTTTCAGACTTTCTACAAGGGGACAGGTTTTGTTTCAGACTTTCTACAAGGGGACAGGTTTTGTTTCAGACTTTCTACAACGGGACAGGTTTTGTTTCAGACTTTCTACAACGGGACAGGTTTTGTTTCAGACTTTCTACAACGGGACTGGTTTTGTTTCAGACTTTCTACAACGGGACAGGTTTTGTTTCAGACTTTCTACAACGGGACAGGCTTTGTTTCAGACTTTCTACAACGGGACAGGTTTTGTTTCAGACTTTCTACAACGGGACAGGTTTTGTTTCAGACTTTCTACAAGGGGACAGGGTTTGTTTCAGACTTTCTACAACGGGACAGGTTTTGTTTCAGACTTTCTACAAGGGGACAGGTTTTGTTTCAGACTTTCTACAACGGGACAGGTTTTGTTTCAGACTTTCTACAAGGGGACTGGTTTTGTTTCAGACTTTCTACAACGGGAAAGGTTTTGTTTCAGACTTTCTACAAGGGCACAGGTTTTGTTTCAGACTTTCTACAAGGGGACAGGTTTTGTTTCAGACTTTCTACAAGGGGACAGGTTTTGTTTCAGACTTTCTACAAGGGGACAGGTTTTGTTTCAGACTTTCTACAACGGGACAGGTTTTGTTTCAGACTTTCTACAACGGGACAGGTTTTGTTTCAGACTTTCTACAACGGGACAGGTTTTGTTTCAGACTTTCTACAACGGGACAGGTTTTGTTTCAGACTTTCTACAAGGGGACAGGTTTTGTTTCAGACTTTCTACAACGGGACAGGTTTTGTTTCAGACTTTCTACAAGGGGACAGGTTTTGTTTCAGACTTTCTACAAGGGGACAGGTTTTGTTTCAGACTTTCTACAAGGGGACAGGTTTTGTTTCAGACTTTTTACAACGGGACAGGTTTTGTTTCAGACTTTCTACAAGGGGACTGGTTTTGTTTCAGACTTTCTACAACGGGAAAGGTTTTGTTTCAGACTTTCTACAAGGGCACAGGTTTTGTTTCAGACTTTCTACAAGGGGACAGGTTTTGTTTCAGACTTTCTACAAGGGACAGGTTTTTGTTTCAGACTTTCTACAACGGGACAGGTTTTGTTTCAGACTTTCTACAACGGGACAGGTTTTGTTTCAGACTTTCTACAACGGGACAGGTTTTGTTTCAGACTTTCTACAAAGGGACAGGTTTTGTTTCAGACTTTCTACAAGGGGACAGGTTTTGTTTCAGACTTTCTACAAGGGGACAGGTTTTGTTTCAGACTTTCTACAAGGGGACAGGTTTTGTTTCAGACTTTCTACCTGACAGGTTTTGTTTCAGACTTTCTACAAGGGGACAGGTTTTGTTTCAGACTTTCTACAAGGGGACAGGTTTTGTTTCAGACTTTCTACAAGGGGACAGGTTTTGTTTCAGACTTTCTACAACGGGACAGGTTTTGTTTCAGACTTTCTACAAGGGGACAGGTTTTGTTTCAGACTTTCTACAACGGGACAGGTTTTGTTTCAGACTTTCTACAACGGGACAGGTTTTGTTTCAGACTTTCTACAAGGGGACTGGTTTTGTTTCAGACTTTCTACAACGGGACAGGTTTTGTTTCAGACTTTCTACATGCGGACAGGTTTTGTTTCAGACTTTCTACAAGGGGACAGGTTTTGTTTCAGACTTTCTACAAGGGGACTGGTTTTGTTTCAGACTTTCTACAACGGGACAGGTTTTGTTTCAGACTTTCTACAAGGGGACAGGTTTTGTTTCAGACTTTCTACAAGGGGACAGGTTTTGTTTCAGACTTTCTACAACGGGACAGGTTTTGTTTCAGACTTTCTACAAGGGGACTGGTTTTGTTTCAGACTTTCTACAACGGGACAGGTTTTGTTTCAGACTTTCTACAACGGGACAGGTTTTGTTTCAGACTTTCTACAAGGGGACAGGTTTTGTTTCAGACTTTCTACAACGGGACAGGTTTTGTTTCAGACTTTCTACAAGGGGACAGGTTTTGTTTCAGACTTTCTACAACGGGACAGGTTTTGTTTCAGACTTTCTACAAGGGGACAGGGTTTGTTTCAGACTTTTTACAACGGGACAGGTTTTGTTTCAGACTTTCTACAAGGGGACTGGTTTTGTTTCAGACTTTCTACAACGGGACAGGTTTTGTTTCAGACTTTCTACAAGGGGACAGGTTTTGTTTCAGACTTTCTACAAGGGGACAGGTTTTGTTTCAGACTTTCTACAACGTTTTGTTTCAGACTTTCTACAAGGGGACAGGTTTTGTTTCAGACTTTCTACAACGGGACAGGTTTTGTTTCAGACTTTCTACAAGGGGACAGGTTTTGTTTCAGACTTTCTACAACGGGACAGGTTTTGTTTCAGACTTTCTACAAGGGGACAGGTTTTGTTTCAGACTTTCTACAAGGGGACAGGTTTTGTTTCAGACTTTCTACAAGGGGACAGGTTTTGTTTCAGACTTTCTACAAGGGGACAGGTTTTGTTTCAGACTTTCTACAAGGGGACAGGTTTTGTTTCAGACTTTCTACAAGGGGACAGGTTTTGTTTCAGACTTTCTACAAGGGGACAGGTTTTGTTTCAGACTTTCTACAAGGGGACTGGTTTTGTTTCAGACTTTCTACAAGGGGACTGGTTTTGTTTCAGACTTTCTACAAGGGACTGGTTTTGTTTCAGACTTTCTACAAGGGACAGGTTTTGTTTCAGACTTTCTACAAGGGGACAGGTTTTGTTTCAGACTTTCTACAACGGGACAGGTTTTGTTTCAGACTTTCTACAACGGGACAGGTTTTGTTTCAGACTTTCTACAACGGGACAGGTTTTGTTTCAGACTTTCTACAACGGGACAGGTTTTGTTTCAGACTTTCTACAAGGGGACAGGTTTTGTTTCAGACTTTCTACAAGGGGACTGGTTTTGTTTCAGACTTTCTACAAGGGGACAGGTTTTGTTTCAGACTTTCTACAAGGGGACTGGTTTTGTTTCAGACTTTCTACAAGGGGACAGGTTTTGTTTCAGACTTTCTACAAGGGGACAGGTTTTGTTTCAGACTTTCTACAAGGGGACAGGTGTAGATTCAAACTTTCTACAACTGACAGGTTTGTTTCAGACTTTCTACAAGGGGACAGGTTTTGTTTCAGACTTTCTACAAGGGGACAGGTTTTGTTTCAGACTTTCTACAACGGGACAGGTTTTGTTTCAGACTTTCTACAACGGGACAGGTTTTGTTTCAGACTTTCTACAAGGGGACAGGTTTTGTTTCAGACTTTCTACAAGGGGACAGGTTTTGTTTCAGACTTTCTACAACGGGACAGGTTTTGTTTCAGACTTTCTACAAGGGGACTGGTTTTGTTTCAGACTTTCTACAAGGGGACTGGTTTTGTTTCCGACTTTCTACAACGGGACAGGTTTTGTTTCAGACTTTCTACAAGGGGACAGGTTTTGTTTCAGACTTTCTACAAGGGGACAGGTTTTGTTTTAGACTTTCTACAAGGGCACAGGTTTTGTTTCAGACTTTCTACAAGGGGACAGGTTTTGTTTCAGACTTTCTACAACGGGACAGGTTTTGTTTCAGACTTTCTACAACGGGACAGGTTTTGTTTCAGACTTTCTACAAGGGGACAGGTTTTGTTTCAGACTTTCTACAAGGGGACAGGTTTTGTTTCAGACTTTCTACAAGGGGACAGGTTTTGTTTCAGACTTTCTACAACGGGACAGGTTTTGTTTCAGACTTTCTACAACGGGACAGGTTTTGTTTCAGACTTTCTTCAAAGGGACAGGTTTTGTTTCAGACTTTCTACAAGGGGACTGGTTTTGTTTCAGACTTTCTACAACGGGAAAGGTTTTGTTTCAGACTTTCTACAAGGGCACAGCTTTGTTTCAGACTTTCTACAAGGGGACAGGTTTTGTTTCAGACTTTCTACAAGGGGACAGGTTTTGTTTCAGACTTTCTACAACGGGACAGGTTTTGTTTCAGACTTTCTACAACGGGACAGGTTTTGTTTCAGACTTTCTACAACGGGACAGGTTTTGTTTCAGACTTTCTACAACGGGACAGGCTTTGTTTCAGAGTTTCTACAACGGGACAGGTTTTGTTTCAGACTTTCTACAAGGGGACAGGTTTTGTTTCAGACTTTCTACAACGGGACAGGTTTTGTTTCAGACTTTCTACAAGGGGACAGGGTTTGTTTCAGACTTTCTACAACGGGACAGGTTTTGTTTCAGACTTTCTACAAGGGGACAGGGTTTGTTTCAGACTTTTTACAACGGGACAGGTTTTGTTTCAGACTTTCTACAAGGGGACTGGTTTTGTTTCAGACTTTCTACAACGGGAAAGGTTTTGTTTCAGACTTTCTACAAGGGCACAGGTTTTGTTTCAGACTTTCTACAAGGGGACAGGTTTTGTTTCAGACTTTCTACAACGGGACAGGTTTTGTTTCAGACTTTCTACAACGGGACAGGTTTTGTTTCAGACTTTCTACAACGGGACAGGTTTTGTTTCAGACTTTCTACAACGGGACAGGTTTTATTTCAGACTTTCTACAAAGGGATAGGTTTTGTTTCAGACTTTCTACAAGGGGACTGGTTTTGTTTCAGACTTTCTACAACGGGACAGGTTTTGTTTCAGACTTTCTACAAGGGGACTGGTTTTGTTTCAGACTTTCTACCTGACAGGTTTTGTTTCAGACTTTCTACAAGGGGACAGGTTTTGTTTCAGACTTTCTACAAGGGGACTGGTTTTGTTTCAGACTTTCTACAACGGGACAGGTTTTGTTTCAGACTTTCTACAACGGGACAGGTTTCGTTTCAGACTTTCTACAAGGGGACAGGTTTTGTTTCAGACTTTCTACAGCGGGACAGGTTTAGTTTCAGACTTTCTACAACGGGACAGGTTTTGTTTCAGACTTTCTTCAAGGGGACAAGTTATGAGAAGAGGAAAGATGGAATATATCGTAACAATAGGTAAGATTTAAGGACAACGAAACAGAGATAGGGGAAGACAAAGAGAGCAAATACTGGATAGTTTAACATCGTGGCATGGAAAGAAGTCAACAGCAGAATTGATAAATTGTACTAGAGACAGGAAGTTGTGGAGAGACATGGTCTCCTGCGCTACTAGGCATGGCACTTGAAGAAGGTCCTGAATTGTATTTATTGGATAATAGATATGGCCCACTTTGAGGTCATGTGATGAACAGTCCAGACCTTACGCTGAGCTCAAATGTTAATGTGATATAATATTTTATGTAATAAAATAGAAGTTAATTTCCTTTATTTTGATATTTGTTTTAAACAAACTAATTAAATAGGAGCAAGGAAATGAGTATTTAAAAATAGGTAGTAACTTTCCAATCACCCTACTACAAGAGTGAAACAAAACAACATTTAAAAAAAAATAAATGTTTGTTATTTTATGTTCGTTACAAATACATTAGTTAGATAGAAGTGAGGACATTAACATTTAAAAATGACAGAGTAAATTTTAAATAACAGTACATTGTAAATATACAACTAATTGGCAGAGTGGTTAGAGCGCTGATCTTTCTCGGAACAGATGCCGGATTCGATTCACGGCTTCAATACGCTCCAGTCTACCTAGCTGTAAATGGGTACCTGACTTCGCTCTTGAATTAGGGAAGGAAAAGGCAGTGAGGATAGAAACTGGTTACCCCACCTCTCGATGCTGGACCTGGTATGGTGAAGTCTCTAACACTTCACTCCCCTACAGCAGTATCTGCTATGGGATTACCTTTTTCTTTAAAAGTAGCAGCAGCACTAGTGGTTGCAGTACCAGAGCAGTAATAATACTAATAACTTGCCTTTAAACAAATTACAATAACTTCAAAGTGTTAAGTGCAATGATAGGTACGAGTTACGCTAGTAAATAACAGATGTAGTATTGAACACTGCAATGTAGAGTTTTGTATTCCAGAAAAAAATATTAGTAATTGTGGGAGATCTACCTTTGGTAATTGAAATAAAATCATATTTGATAAAACAAATATGTTAAAAACATTGGCAGAGTATAAATAACAATTAGTTGATGGAAGGGCCGATTTAACCATTAAGTGCGCTAGGCGGTCGCCCAAACTTTTTGACATAAAGAGACATCACCGTACTGAAAACTATAATAGAAAGAAAGGTTGAATACGACCCCTCTGTAAGTGGGAATGAAACATCAAGAAATGGTGCGAAAATACTTTATCAAAGTCAATAAGTCAGAATGAAACATCAAGAGATGGGTAAAAAATCTTCTGTCAAAGTGTTGAATTATGAGATGATCCAAATACAGTCTGCCGAAGTGTAGCATTAAGACAAAGGATGATAAATGTTTTAAGTATATTACAGTCGACTTTAGTGCTCTGACTACACTTGATCTGACAGTTGTGGTGGTGTTTGTGGTGTAACATTAATTTTAGTAGTGTTCGCCTGTTTGTGATCTCAGCTGTAGCAAAGTCAATCGTGATAACATTCTCAGTCAGATAAACACTCAATAAACTAATCAACAAATTAGTCAACTTACTTGATCTCCTCGGAGTAATGTGACTTGACTCGTGTCATGATGTATCGGTATCTCAGCAAATCACAGCTTAAAACAATGAACTATATTTTAATTGATCTTTAATGAACATAACATCCATATCTGTGTAGGAAAAGTCAGTTTTTTTTTCGAACGCTTGCACTTTTTTTCGCTGTTAAATTGTTGAAACTAATTGTAGCATATTTATTTGTCTAATGAGCTCATCAAGGTGTAGATGGATGTAATATATTTCTGATATTTAACTCTGTTCCAATGAAGTTAATTTAAAAAAAAAAAAAAACCATCCAATATCGTTGCGGAAATAAATAGTTCAGTTTAGAAATACCACAAGAAGTCTGGTTTGAGTACGGTAATACAATCGACAATTCACACAGCGCGTCCTAACACTAAATGCCAGATACACGTTTATTAAACAGATCTTCTTGATGAAAACTGTACCCAAAGCTTCTAAATCAATAATCTTTTTTCAACCTTTTGTTTTATCTCTTGTTATTTGAGGCTGATCCTAACTTTAGCTATCTGTCTATTTATTAACGTCAGCAATGTAACCCTGTCTCTTTATAATGTCCCCCTAAAAATATCCTTAAAAGCTCTCTTGAGGTGCGGCTCGAAAAATCAACTCTGTCCTACACAGACTAAAAATTATTTGATTAAGCCTTTATATGTGTCACTTGCTGGGTTTTGTCAACGTGGGCACAGGATGTGGCTAGGTGCCCACTAACATACATTACATATAAGGGGTGTCTGGAACTCAATTTTTACTGAATGATCTTCAGTTGACCGACTGGATATTAGAATTTTAAAAAACGGGGTTATTTTGTGCTAAAGAATGAATAGCTTAATTCAAATTAACCTCTCCTCCTCCCCCCGCCCTCCACCAACGTCATGCTACATCCAAGTAATGCAAAATCAAACTTCTATTATAAAGAGAAGATAGAGTTTCACATGAAAAGATTCCCTCCTTCGTTTTCCCCCCACATGCTTATTACTTCTACATACCGTCCATACTTTAGCATAGGCCTTCGTCATCGTTAAGCAAATACGCTCTCACATTAGTCACAAGAGTGGGCACAGTGTGTGCATTTAAGGTGTACATCAACATGACGGTGCAATCATTTTAAAGTGAGGTTTTATCCATCGTATATCCGTATTTACTAGAAAGGTAACCAGTTTTGTGGGGTGGCAAGAAAGAATGTCTTGACAAAAAAATACCTCCTATTTACCCGACGCGAATTCTGTCACTTTTTGACCTGATGGCAAATGAAAGCTACAAGTGAGATCCAAAATACTTATTTATAATTGTTATACTTTTGGACAGAATTGTCACAAGTTAGAGTATTCTTCAGGTGTGTGTACGTGTGTTTGTCCTGGGGTTGAAATCTAACTGGGCAAAAAAGGGAGGAGGGGCGCAGTGACATGATGAGACAGGATTGCTGAAGGCAATGATAGTTATATTTTCATCAGAACCATTTCTCGCAGTCCAGCCATACTAAAGTCCTCTTCCGTTACATCTTTGGTTCAGCCTCCAAGCTTTACTTACAATCAGTCATCACCCCTATATAGAGTTATGACCCTTTAAGCAATGAGGAAATAATCATCGAATATATTAGGTTTTTCCAAGTCTTCTTCGTCATGTTAATTTATATCTCCAGTCTGCTTCTCCGTGTGTATTTACATATCCCTCTGTCTCTCTTACCCTGGGGATTCCAGAGCAGGGACTGCCTTGCAGTCATATTACAGTCTTGGCTGTACATAACACACTGAAAAACTCTCTTTCTTACTTCAACGGACAAAGAATTGGTGCGTAAAATGCTTTTCATTTTATGGAACATTTATTTATTCTACTTTTTAATTCTTCCATTCTTTGTTATTACCATATCTAAGCATTTGAATCTATTGATTTGTTTTAAATATCTTCCATTTACTTTGCTAGTGAATTGAGGAGAAGTAATTTTTTTGTTCGAGATAATGACATCTAAGACTAAGGCCTTTATTTTAATATTCTTCCGCAATTGTATCGATCGGTATCCATAGGTCTGTTTTGTTAGTTTTTACTATTAAGACTGTATCACCAGCAGATCTCACGTTGTTTATATATATATATATATATATATATATATATATATATATATATATATATATATATATATATATATATATATATATATATATATATATATATATATATATATATATATATATATATATATATATATATATAGCGCAGTCTGGATAAATAGAAGTCGCTGGGATCATCTAAAATACTTTTATATATCCGAAATTCAGCTTATCACAGTTCTTCTCAAAGATGGACTAATCACGTCTGAATAAGAGGTAAAGCATGAAGCAATTGTTTTAACAATTCAGAAACAAGTATTTTAATTTTAAATTCACATTTCTGCGTCTCTTAAATAGACAGCACCACGAACAGACAAACAACGAAGAGGAATTCAGACAGTCAGCTAGTGGTCCTTTTTAGGACTAGTCCTTTTCATGACTAACAACCGGCTAGCATAGAAGAACCTAACGTACAATATACCCCAATTATAACCGCTTTGGTTGAACAGGGTATAACAGCAATATAATCGACGAACGAGCGAACGAACACTAGGGAATGGGGGAACAAAATTGTCAGTTTTAACCACGGAAAAATGTCACTTGAGGATACCTATAGTAGGAGTTCCCAAAATTGTCAGTTTTAACCACGGAAAAATGTCACTTGAGAATACCTATAGTAGGAGTTCCCAAAAGTGTCAGTTTTAACCACGGAAAAATGTCACTTGAGGATACCTATAGTAGGAGTTCCAAAAATTGTCAGTTTTAACCACGGAAAAATGTCACTTGAGGATACCTATAGTAGGAGTTCCCAAAATTGTCAGTTTTAACCACGGAAAAATGTCACTTGAGGATACCTATAGTAGGAGTTCCCAAAATTGTCTGTCGCGGTACCTGTAGCTTTTAGTAAACTTTCCCATACCCCCAATTCAAGATGAGAGAACAAAAATTTTTTTCTAAAAGAAGATTTTGTTTTTTGTTATGTAACTTGACTGTTACATAACACAAGTTTTTATTTTCTGTATCTTAAAGTTGTTAAATGTTTATCAGAACACAGTCAAATAAATTAGTGAGACCATTAATTGAGTTTCTTGTCAACTGAATGCTGCATTGTTCGTTCGGTTTTTTTTTAAAGAGATACCCATATATCTTTATCATCTTCGAGTTTGTTTTTTGCTTTGGATTTGACTGAGAAAGGGACGCGCCGTTCTCTCTCTAATTTAAATTTGTTTCTTTTGAACTACCGCTATTTCGTTTGGAGTATTTCAGTATGATAATAATGTTCAATCAATAAACATCATTTATGTGAAGGAGCATTGACCTTCAACAAACACATCTCAAGTCCTCCTGTCACGTGCCATCAGCACAAGTTATTTCCATGTTTTCCTCATTACAGTATTTTCACTTCTGTCTCCAATTCCCTTCTCCGTGTGTTATTGTTATACAGAATTGACATCATCGCACTCCGGGCAAATCCATAGGTCCTCAGTCTCCATCAGTAAATGTCGAAGAGTGTGAATGCTAACTGTTCCTGTAGCTCGCTGGTTGTAAACACGACGGATGCATCCTCTCATACGTCCATCTCTACTAGCCTTACGTTTGATGCCAAATTCCAACAGACTTAACCTTGATGATTCATCTATTGCAGTGTTATTCTCTAACAGGCGATCATTAATTGTTCTCAGAATATCTCCCTTTTCCATATCTAGTGTCTCCACTATGGGTGCTCTTGATGCTAGTCTGTCAGCTCTTTCATTACCACCTACCCAAGCATGACCAGGACAGTATATCCACACCAGCTCTTGTAGACTGGAAGCTTCTATGAATGTTTTCCATTCATGCCGCAACTAACCACTTTGAACCTTCCCGAAGCGTGGACTGAGAATCTGACACAATGATAGCCTTTGTTAATGAAGTTTCAGATATCCACCTTAAGGCTGCAGTAACAACCTCGACCTCCATTCTCATGCTGGAAGTTGTTATCTTGTAAGCCCCACTATGTTCGGCGACCATTCTGCCCTGCACCCGAGCAGAGAAGCCCCAACCGGATTTCTCACCACGGATCACAGACCCATCTGTATACACAATTGCATCATCATCGCCGGAATGATCAAGCATCAGTTGATTAATTTCCAATTCTGCTTTTCCATTCCCCCAATTTCTACACTCTCTGCCAAGGCTGATGATGACATGCTGGTAGTTAATCCAGTTCTCATCTGGCATACTCCACTCTTCCCCCTTGAATATATTGTCGATTGTGTTTCTTGGTTTATCTCTGCCTCTCTTACCCTGTCGGGTTCCAGAACAAAGACTGATTTATAATGCTATCAACAGGTTTCCTCAATGTATGTCCTATCCATCGCCATCGTCTTTTTCTCATCTCTTGCTACATTGGCGCGTGTTTGGTTCTTGCCATCAGTTTCATATTGGTGACCTTGTCATACCATTTAAATCCTATTCTACGCAAGCACCCATGTATGAAAGTTAATGTTGTTATTTATCAAACATTCCCCGTACCCCCGAGACAAGCTTGTCATACCCCGTGAGGGCCCCTGATCGAGTATACTGCATGAAGATTTCTGGAGGAGGAATATTACTGTTATCATCATCGTCTGGTACCATCCCCGCAACGAAGGTCGGCTGCAATAAAACACCTACGTTTTCTGTCTCTTGTCTTGTTGGTGAACTCTGATAGATTTTCTCCTGTCCATCTCTCGATGTTACCTTCCTATATCGCTGTCTTCCTCTTGCACGTTTGCCTTCAACTCAGCCTTCTATTATGGTCTTCAGTGTCCGGTGTTATATCTTTTCACATGGTCAAAATATTTTAGTTAATTTTGATCTCCTTCATTAATTCTCTTTTCATTCCTAGGTTTTCCATGACCTCTTTATTTGTCTTCTTCTCTTTTCATGAGACGTGCCCCATTCTTCTATATATCCACATCTCAAGGGCCTCAATTCTTTCTTCTAATTGCTTGTTCATTGTCCATGTTTCTACACCATACAGTAATGAAAAATATACATAGCATTTGATTATTCTCAGTTTGCGAGTTAGTTGTTAAAATGTTAGTATCTGTCTCATGTTGAATGTAACTTTTTTATATGAACATTTAAACATACGACCAAGTTATGAGACACTCTTGACTTGATTCATGATTTTCCCATTTATTCTTATCTTTAATGTTGGCTTATTGTCTGTTTTGTTAATTATCGTAGTTTTCGTTTTCTCAATGTTAATGTCCAATTCATATTCGATACGTATGCTATTTACTTGCTTGACTATATTATTGTTAGCGCTTGCGCTTGTTAAAAGAAAGAAAAAAATGATGCACACCAAATGTGCGCGCCATTTACTTAATTTGTATCGGTCATTTATAACCTCATATTTTGTGCATCACAATTGAACAAAGAACACAGGAACTTCAGAAGCACGACTAAAGTCTGGGTATGAAAGAAGATGATATATGTAGCAACCCAGTCTTGTTAAATTACACGCGTGCGTTAGATTTTGTCACATGCACAAAATCGCATCTTGCCAGGAGTCGCAGAAAGGGAGCTGAATCCAGACTTCTAGCATTGATCTTGCTGGGTCCTGGCTTAACTTCATCGCTAAGGTATACCCTTTCATTGCGTTATACCAGATGATAGCATGGTTATTGTTATTGTAGTTCAGAATCAACATAACTGCACTCTGGACAAACCCACATATGAACAGTCTCCCTCAGCAAATGTCTAATGTATGAATGCTGATCGTTCCTATAGCACGATGGTTGTATTACACATTATCTTCTACACGTCCATCTCTGCTAGTTTTTACGTTTGACGCCAAATTAAAATTAAAATTAAAAAAGACTTAATCGTGCGGATTCATCGATTGCAGTTTAGTTCTCTAACCAGCAGTCGTTAATTGTCCTTATTATCTCTCGTTTATCTACATCCTATGTCCCCACTACGAGTGCTGTCAACGTCAGTCTGACAGCTCATTTATTGCCCAGATAATATACTACTCGTCAAAAGTCAAGGGCTACTTAGAAAAACCATAAAACAAATCTGATATAAACGTAATTGGTATCAGTCAAAACGGGCATTTATTGAATACCAAATTGACATGTCACGTAAAGAAATGGAAACACACATTCAAACGCAATGAAGCTGTGAAGTGTGTCACCCACCTTTTCAAAAGTCACACAATAGATATTGGACAAATAGACATTACAAAATCGGGTATGACCACCGTTTGCAGCAAGGCATTCAAGACAGCGTAGACGCATCGAGTCCACAAGGGTCCGAAGAGTATCCTGAGGAACAGCTTGCCATTCCTGAAGCAGAAATGCAGTCAGATGTGCAACATCCATTGACAGGGGGTGATTTGTTGACAATCTTTGACCAAGGACATCCCTGAGGTGCTCAATCGGAGAAAGGTCAGGTGAATGAGCTGGCCACGCCATCCTGATGATCCCATGTTGCTGAATAAACTCATTCACCACACGAGCTCGATGGGGTCGAGCGTTGTCATCTTGGAGGATGGCATTACCACCTATGGCCTCCACAGCAGGCTGAACAATTGGTCTCAAGATTTCGTTCTGGTATCTTGGGCCGGTCAAGATGCCTTGGATGATGTAGAGTGTGCTCGCGACACCAAGCAACACGGGCTCTGCGATGAGCAGGAGTAAGAGGGATTCTGACTCCAGGACGTCGAGCAGCCAGTCCAAATTCATGTAAACGTCTGCGAATGGTGCTTTGACTGACACTAACGTTTACAGTTTGTCTCAGCTGACATCTTAAAGTGGAACAAGTCACTGTTCGATGGCGCAGGGCTGACAACAAGAGGTACCGGTCATCATGTCTATTGGTGCATCTAGGGCGACCTGGCCGGTGGCGATCCTCCACACTTCCTGTGGCCTGAAATCTCTCCGAAATTCTTTGGATAGTAGAGTGTGACACTGCAAGCCGTCTAGCAACTTCACGGACAGATAAACCACTTTCAACCCACGCTATAGCCCTCATTCTTTGTAAGGTGCCAAGACTTCTTCTCGGTGGCATGGTTTTCGCAAGTGATGAAACTACCCTAAGTCTGCTGATTGTAAAACAAATTAAGAGTGAACTCTGTTCACGAAAAGTCGCCATTGCACATGGAATGTCAATCAGCACGATTACTTCACCTGTTTGGTTGTAGGAAGTTTGAAAAAACAGATTAAAAATGTGAATTTATTGTAGCGAAAGGTTTTCCTAGTATGATAGTAGTGGTAGAGCAGAAGTAGAATCTCTCTCCAGAAAGTATGAAGTTCCAGTGCCCGAGAAGTACACTGGTATCACAAGTGAGTTACAGCTGTGAATACTCTGAGCTGGACAATAGATTTAGGCTTCAGAAGTATAAGATGCTACTTCGCTATCGTAACCCTATGTGATATTATAATTAAATTAGAAAAAGTAACTCAAAATTTAACAGTTAAAAATTTAACAAGTCAAATGAGTACAATTATCCAATTTATTATGTACATCTATATATTCTTGTAATGATAAATGGGTGTTGGAAGATGGTAAAATGTATGATTATTTACAGTTACAAATTAAAATAACTAATAGAAAAAGTCTTGGATTTATCTTCCACTGAATTTATAAAACAAGTTTGTCACATTATCTCTTGCCATCTAGTTTTCATCATTAGAAAGTCGTTTTAGAACTGCTCACAGGATTTGTTGGATGGAAATATATAAACTCAACTTTATCCACGTCTGCTCGAGGTTCCTCCGACACACTGGAGTACGGAAGACTTTCCTTCAGCCCGCCCTATAACTACGGGGGACTAAGGTGTTGAAGTTTGGTTGACCTCTAGGCTTCAGTGAGCTGGATCAACTTCTTCAAGTCTTTAGTTTCTCGATCAGGAATGATCATAAACATTGATCATAAAAACCTGGAACAAGAAGTAATAGGTGGCCATTGTTCTAACAATCTCACCACCCTCTGCTGTTCATGATGCGACCATGTCTTCAGTGTTTGTATGTAAATGAATGAATCATGGTAGTATATTACAGAGATAGCATGATAAGATAATGTATAAGGTGCAGAATTAACAATATACATGAATAAATCACATGTTATGATACATGGGTACGATATAACCTTTGCCTTCCACTTATGGATGTCAAGTCACTTATGTACTTGCTGGTATGTCGTAAGCTTCCAGGCAAGAATTAGCCATAATATATTTGGCTAACCAATTAATGGTTATGCTTCCTGACAATGCCGGTGAAGGTTATCTCTGGTTAGCGTCATTCCCTTTTTTATTATATCTGCTACAATCAATCAGAAATAAAATCTGAAATAAAATGATATTAGTAATACATATATTTTTAATAAACTTACATACCCTCTTAGGATTAATAAGCTCACGGTGAGACTGTATTGGCTTAACTTAATCTGCCCTGCATGCAGCGTGAAAATAGAACTTTTCTTGCAGGGCTGTCCTCCAGTTTCTCACTCTGGCTTCTGGATTTGGTGTGTGATTTACAATGCGCCGCTCTGTCCTTATATTTCAGTCTCTCGCGCGTACGAGAAAGCAGCTCCCAAATTCCCCAAAAGATTTTAGTTTCATCTCCTGTTTTGAAGCTATTTGAAACAATCTGTGCTTTTCCTGTACTCGTTTTTCTCTTCTGTCACTCACACACTTATCTCCTTCCTTCCTTCCTATATATCATTTCCTTTTCCCCATATGGGGCTTTCATTACATATAAGTTTTATACAATTCCGTTGAGGCTTGTTAGTGTAATAAATTTTTAAAGATTATTAGCTAACTTTTAGCCGATGTGATGAAGGTGAAAAATATTAATTATCTTTAAAACTATTTATATTTGAATAATATCCTTTTGGATATAATTCCTAGCCTATCTCCTTTGTTGAGTTATATTTATTTAATATTATTCCAACCATGCGTTCTCCTGTAGTGAATAATTTAATGTCCAGTAAATGCAAACTTTTAAAGTCGGCCATACATTCCTATATAGCTATTTCCTCATTCTTCAGTAATACTGTATGGCTTTTAACCGTAAGTCACATTTCCGCTGTCTACCAACTTCAAAGAAAGACCGCAGCGCTGACCTTGCGCTGGTGTGTGTGGGTGTCGCGTGGGCGTGTCGCGCTACAACCAAGCAAGTGTTTACCAAATCTCGCTACAGAGCCCTCTTCTTTAAAACAGTGCCTGCACGGTTAACTTTTTGGTAACACATGCTGCAGTTCCTCCTCCTTAATTTTCTGTTTCTCTATATCTCCTTTGATAGGATGCCTACTTAAAAAATCGGGTCCAAGATTGTCCCGTCCTGGTATGTATCTCACATTGAACGAATATGGAGATAACAGTAAACTCCACCTTAAAAGTCGTGAATTTAATTTTTTAGACACTGCTAAAAACATCAAAGGCTGGTGATCACTTTCCACAATGAAGTGTTTCCCGTAAAGAAAAGGGGCGAATTTGTTGATCGACCAGACCAAAGCGAGGCATTCACGTTCAACGGTAGAATAATTTCTCTCAGCTGTATTTAACTTTCTACTGGCAAAAGCTACTGGTAATAGCATATGTGGCGGTGTGTCTGCCCGCTGTAGTAATGTTGCTCCGATGCCTACATTGCTAGCATCCGTTCTTAGTACGAATTCTTGTGTGAGATCGGGAAGGGCAAGGATAGGTTTATTTGTCAGCTTATTTTTCAACTCTGTATAAGCCTGTTCACACTCCACAGTCCATTGTATTTTATCCGGCTGACCTTTTTTGGTTAAGTCGGTTAATGGCGCGCACAATGAGTTAAAATGGGGTATATATTTCTGATAAAACCCGCACAGTGACACAAAGGATCTTACATCCTTCTTAGTTTGTGGTCTTGGTGCTTTTCTCTTTTTCTCTACATTCTTTGGGTCCGGAGACATTTGCCCTGTAGAGATAGTGTGACCTAAAAATTCCAATGTCTCACATCCAATATGACACTTAGTTGGGCGTGCTGTCAATCCCGTTTCTCTTAATCTACCTAACAACATGGAGAGTGCTACTACGTGTTCCTCGAATGTAGTGGTAGCAATCAGAATATCATCCATGAAGTTGGTGATATGAGGATTTTGTAATGGTTCCAACAATTTCCTCATCATTCTGGTGAAGATACTTGGAGCATTCTTTAAACCAAATGGGAGTACATTGAACTCGTAATGTCCATCCGGTGTACTAAAGGCTAACAGTTTCCTAACTTCTGGTTTCACTGGTATTTGGTAGTATCCCTTGCTTAGATCTACTTTTGAAAAATACCGAGCCTTACTCAATGTAGCAAACAACTGATTGGTGTCAGGTAATGGGTCTACCTGAGATTCAGTGATAGCATTTAGTTTCCTATAATCAATGCATAACCTGTGTTCACCACTAGGCTTCCTTAATAGCACCACACTTGAGCTGTAGGGAGATTCAGACTTTGAAATAATTTTCTCTTTTAAGAGATAATCAATCTCATCCTTGAGTGCCTGTCCTTTAGCATAAGGTATAGGGTATGTCCGCATACAAACTGGTGTAGGGTCAGTAATCGTCATGTCATACTCTAACAGATTAGTACACCCCGGCTTATCTGTGAGTACATCAGCATGGATTTCTAACACCTCCTGAACCTTTTTTCCTCTGCTCAAGAGTTAAATGTTCACTCACATTAACCTGAGCATAGCTTTCCGTAGTTGATAGGGGGTATTCCATGGAGGAAATTGGTTCATCCTGCATTTCTGTTGCAATGGCCAGGGTCATGATATGGGCAACTTCTGATGCTTCCCTGTCATAATACTTTTTAAGAAGGTTGACATGATACACCTTCTCCTTTCCTTTCTTGTCAATCTTATAGTTGGTCCGGGAAAGTTTTTCCAATATGACGTAGGGTCCCTGCCATCCAATTTGCAATTTATTATTGCTGCTGGGCAACAGTAACAGAACCTTTTCTCCCACCTCAAGTTCCCTATCTTTTGCTGTTTTATTGTAGTAAGCAGCCTGCTTCCTCCTGGCCTGTCTCAAGTTATCATTTGCCAGTTTCCAACTTGTTTTCAATCGAGATGTCAACTCGTTGACGTATTGGTATGAAGAAGTCACGGTTTCTTCTGCTTTTTCATCAGTCCATGTCCGCAACAATGCTTCCAGTGGACCTTTGATTGGTCGTCCAAACAACAATGTAGCTGGAGCCAATCCTGTGGAGTTATGTGGGACTTCCCTATAGGCAAATAGTGCTGAGGGTAAGTATGTGTCCCAAGTTTCAGGTTTCTCACTAGCCAACTTTCTAAGGATTGAAATGAGCGTGCCATTGAACCGCTCTACTTGACCATTCCCTTGGGCGTGGTACGGGCTACAGTGATAATGTCTAGCTTGAAATAACCTGAATACTTCTTGTGTTAGCTTTCCCCTAAACTGAGAACCATTGTCAGTCAATATTTGATGTGGGAAACCTAATCGGGTGAATATTGTTAACAGTGCCTCTGCCACATGTTTCGAATCTATCGATGACATTGCTACTGCCTCTCCCCACATAGAGCAAGTATCGACCAAGGTTAAGATATATGCATTTCTCTTCTTGGTCCTACTGAGGGGTCCAACAATATCCACGGCAACACGTTCGAAGGGCGTTCCCATGATGGGCATTTCTCCCAGTGTTGCTGGTGCAGTCCTATGTTTAGGAGCTACTCTTTGGCATTCTGGACAGGATCTCACATACCTCTTTATGTCCTCTGTGATCCCTGGCCAAAAGTAGTGACAGGCTATCCGTTGTCCAGTGGCCCCTATTCCCATATGTCCACTGAAGGGTATAGCATGTCCTAGCTTCATAACCTGCTCCCTGTATGATTTTGGCACTACAAGCTGTCCATGTCCTTTTGGTCCTGTTCCAGCTTTTCTATATAGTAGGCCTTTTTTTCATATATAAGTCTCCTTTCTCTGGAGGGTTATGGCTTTTAGGTAATTTGCCAAAGCAAGGCTTCAATGTACTGTCAGCAGTTTGAGCCTTTCTCATCTCTTCTGGATGAGTATTGATGATAGTGTCCTCCTCTTTCTTAGAGCTTGCCCTGGTCTGGACTGTTGCCATCACTATGGGTCTTATAGGTTCTCCTAGAAAGACATATCTACATCCCAGTATTAATGGGTAGATAGGGTTGTCCATCACTGCTGCTTTGATCTCTCCTTCCACATAGCGAGATCTTATGTTGATTCGGGCTATGGGCAGTGTCATGGTTCCTGCTCCCTTGACTGGTCCTCTGATTTCCACTGTTTCTGTGGTTTATCTGTTCCGGACTCACCAGAGAAGAGCACACTACTGAGTCAAAGTCCAAGCCTGTATCATATAAGCACAGTACTTGGGTGCCATTCAAGGTCACTTCCTCACAGACAGGGGGATGATGGAGGTCATTCTGACTATCTGCCAGGTCCTTCCTTCCCTTGTTCTCTGTTGTAAGGCATGCAGCGTGATGAGGAGGGTTTTTCCGTCTGCATTCCGCAGTATTGTGGTTACTCATTTGGCAAGATTTACACCACTTTCCTTCCTTTCTTGGAGGTTTCTTTTCTGATCCTAGAGGGTTTTTGTCTTTATAATCAGTTCTGTGTTTGTTCTTGTTGGAATTGTCCCTGTGTTCATAGTTGGTAAAGTTTTGTGAAGGTTTGAAGTTCTCACCCTGCTTCTTCTTATTTCCTGATACTTCTGACTGAGCTGCTTGATATCTTTCAGCCATGGTTAAAATATCTTCCAATCTCTCAGCTCCTTGTTCCATAAGAAATTTTCTCATTTCTTGAGGCATGGATTCTCTCAGTTGCTCCATCATGACCATTTCTTTTATATCTTGACACTTTCCTAAGCTAATCCATTTTGTCAGATAAGTTTCCAATCTGGCAGAAAACTGGTGATAGTTTTCTCCTGGAAGTAGCTTAGCAGTTCGGAATCTCTTTCTATAAGATTCAGAATTCTTTTCGTACCTGACCAGTAAAGCTTGTTTTAAGATTTCATAATCTTCCTGGTCTTCTTTTGAGAGTTTTAAATAAACATCGTATGAAACTCCCCTCAACCCCTGAGATAGCTTAAGGCTCCATTTTTCCTTTTCCAATCCATAGGTAGAGGCCAGTCTCTCATATCTATCCAGGTACGACTCAATGGCGTCCTCTTTTTCAATAAATGGATCCAGGTGGAAACTCATGGCTCCATTTGCCGCGCTATGGTTGGAGCTACTCTCAGAGTGAGGTGAGCTAGCACCATGATTGCTAGCTGCTCCCTGGAGTTCAAGTTCCTTTAAACTTAACTCATGCGCTCTTTGTAACCTTCTTTCTTCAGCTTCCAAAATTAGTCTCTTTTCTTCTCTTTCCAGTCTTTTGGCTTCTCTCTCTGCTTCTAATTTCTTAGCTTCAGTCTCAACTTCCATTCTTTTAGTCTCTCTTTCTGCCTCTAATTTCTTAGCTTCAGCCTCAACTTCCATTCTTTTGGTCTCTCTTTCTGCCTCTAATTTCTTAGCTTCAGCCTCAACTTCCATTCTTTTGGTCTCTCTATCTAAATATTTATCCACTTCAGTTGTGATATATCGAATTAGAGCATCTCCTGTCATACCCAAGTCTTTTCCTTCCTGCATAATCGCAGCTCTAAACTTCACCAATTCAGCCATGATGCTTACTTACCAGAGGGTATATAATTTTATCTTCACTAACAAACTAACTTAATTAAAATCAATTAATTACTTTGAACAAGACAAATCCTTAAAACCTTGTGAGCGTTTCCTATTTACTTCGTACTCAATGGTACTACTATTACAAACAAATTTCTAAGTTTTTAGAATTTTTTCCAAAAAAAAAAAAATTTATTTTTACAAACTATTTGTGGCTCAAGATAGAAGAATACATAGATAGTGGCCCAGGATACAAAATAATATCCCGCGAAAGAGCCCCCAATGTAGCGAAAGGTTTTCCTAGTATGATAGTAGTGGTAGAGCAGAAGTAGAATCTCTCTCCAGAAAGTATGAAGTTCCAGTGCCCGAGAAGTACACTGGTATCACAAGTGAGTTACAGCTGTGAATACTCTGAGCTGGACAATAGATTTAGGCTTCAGAAGTATAAGATGCTACTTCGCTATCGTAACCCTATGTGATATTATAATTAAATTAGAAAAAGTAACTCAAAATTTAACAGTTAAAAATTTAACAAGTCAAATGAGTACAATTATCCAATTTATTATGTACATCTATATATTCTTGTAATGATAAATGGGTGTTGGAAGATGGTAAAATGTATGATTATTTACAGTTACAAATTAAAATAACTAATAGAAAAAGTCTTGGATTTATCTTCCACTGAATTTATAAAACAAGTTTGTCACATTATCTCTTGCCATCTAGTTTTCATCATTAGAAAGTCGTTTTAGAACTGCTCACAGGATTTGTTGGATGGAAATATATAAACTCAACTTTATCCACGTCTGCTCGAGGTTCCTCCGACACACTGGAGTACGGAAGACTTTCCTTCAGCCCGCCCTATAACTACGGGGGACTAAGGTGTTGAAGTTTGGTTGACCTCTAGGCTTCAGTGAGCTGGATCAACTTCTTCAAGTCTTTAGTTTCTCGATCAGGAATGATCATAAACATTGATCATAAAAACCTGGAACAAGAAGTAATAGGTGGCCATTGTTCTAACAATCTCACCACCCTCTGCTGTTCATGATGCGACCATGTCTTCAGTGTTTGTATGTAAATGAATGAATCATGGTAGTATATTACAGAGATAGCATGATAAGATAATGTATAAGGTGCAGAATTAACAATATACATGAATAAATCACATGTTATGATACATGGGTACGATATAACCTTTGCCTTCCACTTATGGATGTCAAGTCACTTATGTACTTGCTGGTATGTCGTAAGCTTCCAGGCAAGAATTAGCCATAATATATTTGGCTAACCAATTAATGGTTATGCTTCCTGACAATGCCGGTGAAGGTTATCTCTGGTTAGCGTCATTCCCTTTTTTATTATATCTGCTACAATCAATCAGAAATAAAATCTGAAATAAAATGATATTAGTAATACATATATTTTTAATAAACTTACATACCCTCTTAGGATTAATAAGCTCACGGTGAGACTGTATTGGCTTAACTTAATCTGCCCTGCATGCAGCGTGAAAATAGAACTTTTCTTGCAGAGGCTGTCCTCCAGTTTCTCACTCTGGCTTCTGGATTTGGTGTGTGATTTACAATGCGCCGCTCTGTCCTTATATTTCAGTCTCTCGCGCGTACGAGAAAGCAGCTCCCAAATTCCCCAAAAGATTTTAGTTTCATCTCCTGTTTTGAAGCTATTTGAAACAATCTGTGCTTTTCCTGTACTCGTTTTTCTCTTCTGTCACTCACACACTTATCTCCTTCCTTCCTTCCTATATATCATTTCCTTTTCCCCATATGGGGCTTTCATTACATATAAGTTTTATACAATTCCGTTGAGGCTTGTTAGTGTAATAAATTTTTAAAGATTATTAGCTAACTTTTAGCCGATGTGATGAAGGTGAAAAATATTAATTATCTTTAAAACTATTTATATTTGAATAATATCCTTTTGGATATAATTCCTAGCCTATCTCCTTTGTTGAGTTATATTTATTTAATATTATTCCAACCATGCGTTCTCCTGTAGTGAATAATTTAATGTCCAGTAAATGCAAACTTTTAAAGTCGGCCATACATTCCTATATAGCTATTTCCTCATTCTTCAGTAATACTGTATGGCTTTTAACCGTAAGTCACATTTCCGCTGTCTACCAACTTCAAAGAAAGACCGCAGCGCTGACCTTGCGCTGGTGTGTGTGGGTGTCGCGTGGGCGTGTCGCGCTACAACCAAGCAAGTGTTTACCAAATCTCGCTACATTTATGGTCAGCAAACCAAATTGCACGTGATCACCATGGTTGTCGGTGAGTTGTTTTTATGCTTAACGTGCATAGAGGACTGTCAGAGGAAGATATTGCACCCATTTTTACTAAAAACTTCCTTCATTTAATCATTCTATGCGTTTATATAAAAGTGTATTGAAAATAATAGGGTGGCCCTTGACTTTTGACGAGTAGTATATTAATCATACTAAACATTTTCTAAGGCCAGTGTAGTTCTCAAGGGGAGAGAAATGGAATAGGACTATTACTATGTCAGGCAGTATCGTAAGAAGTTACTAGAATGAGGTTGCAAAAGGGGCTGAGGAACTTCATCAAGCAAAACAGATTGCTACATAAACCTACTCTGCAAGAACACTTGCTTACTTTGGTGTTTTCTTCCTGTAGGAGGAGCCAACCGCTGACTGGGTTAAAGTTTTATAAGGAGTTAAAGGGGATGGTGAAGAAGTTTATAGAACATTCACCAGTTTTCATTAAGGACAGAGGTGCCAGAGACAAAAACTCTACCAAACCTGATCTTGAACTCTGTTTCATGTTAGTCTTTTTTTAGTTTAGGTTTTGTGTATCACTCCTTCGTCTCTAAGTACCTCTGCGTCTACTTTTCTCTTTGTATTCATGTGTCTGTCTTTCTCTGCATGTCTCTGTGTCTATTTTTCTCTCCTTGCTCTCCCACCATGTTTACCTTTCTCTCTACATCCCCCCTGCCTACGTTTCACCCTATGTCCCTGTGTATACTTTTTTCTTGGTACCCCTCTGTCTACATTTCTTCAAATACTCATGTGTCTACGCTACGGCGTCTACTTTTCTCGACATACTGTATTTCTCTCTTTACCCATGTGCCTTTCTCCTTTCTTCAGTACCTTTTGTTCTCACTCTGCCCAGATATCTACCTTTCTTTCTTTATTTATTGTGTCACCTTTTCTCTTCATACTCCTGTTTCTACCTTCTCTCTATGCATGGAGGCATATCTAGAGTCATCTTTATATAACCACCAGCTATGCACAATGCTACAATATACAAACGTCGAAGTGAACCTCTGTCTGTGAGGCTAATTACACCCTCATTGGCTCTTAAATCATTCACACACTTCCAGGGATTCCCCCTGTGGTGAAACATGTTGAGAGCCCAGCATTGCACACTAAGCTTGGAGAAGACACTTGGGCCCCAGACGCGATTCTTTGGCTTTGACCTAGCTGACTGCTTGCTCTGTGGCTCTGTGCAGGACGTGACAATTCCTTGGGAGAGCACATAATCAGAGCTCAGTATTTTAGCTCTGCAAAGTTGGAGAACCCCCTTATATATAATAACACATAACTAATTCTCCAGACCTTAAGGTCTTTTATATTTGGACATGCGCCCTAATATAACCGGCTAGGTTGAACGGGATGCGCCTCGCCAAAACGAGGAAAAATTTTATTTAAAAAAAAAAAAATAGAACCCCCTTGGATGGCGGGGAATCCACAGTATGCCACATGCTTCTTACTCCTAGCTTGGGATCAGATGTGACGGTCCTTTAAAATGCAAGCCAAGGTGGAGAAACTGGAGCTCAAGACTTTAACTCAGCATGTTTCGGAATGGCAGAAAAACTACATTAAATACTTAGATTTGCAGCGTAGATAATACCAAGGAGTCTTGAACTTGGTATTGGCTGCAAAAGAGCGAGAAGCTCATCAGCCCTAGTTACACAACAACAACAACAACAACAACAACCACCTTCTCTCTACATTTCTACCATTCTTTATCTCCTTGCCCCTGTGTTTATTATATGATATTTGAAATTTCTTTTAAAACTTCTGCATCTCGTTTGTTCTTCGTGAACGAACTGAAGCTCCCATTATCCCTGAAGAGCTTAACTTACACATTTTATGTCCCTTAAGTATTATTTATCATAAAAACTCTTCATTCACATACTTTATCTTCTTCTTCTTTGATCCTAAACCGCGACTGTCAAAGCAGTCAGTAGCCATCACACCTCGTGGCATCTTGTAGGGCAGGAACAAACTACTTCCACTTTGTTCGGAAATACTTTACTGCCATAGACTTTCTTAATGTATACAGTTCGTGGCGCCATATTTTTCACTTATATACTCCATGTTAGTCATATTATTTACTTCAGTTAATCGATTCCCTTTAGCTCCACAGGGAGTATGGGCCATCAACTAACACATGCTAAATCCTCCTGTCCCGTGTCGTCAGATCAAAGTCTTTCCGTGACTTCATCATTTTCTCAGTGTGTTCATCGAGTTGCATCTTCCTGTTTTACCTTGCGGAATTCCAGAACAAAGGTCTGCCTGATAAGGCTGTCAACAGGATTCCCAATGTGTGCCTGATAAGGCTGTCAACAGGATTTCCCACTGTGTGTATAATCCATTGTCAGCGTCGACGTCTCATCTCTTGCTCCATTGATACATGTCACTTTCTTGTCATCAGTTCGACGTTGGTGACTTTATCGTACCATTTCAATCTGTCTATTCTACGTAAGCACCCATTTATAAAAGTCTGTAAAAAATATTTTTATTCGCGTTTCAGAGCCATACAATAGGACTGGCTTGACATTTAATATTTTACACTTAAGGCTAATAATAATAATAATTATTATTATTATTACGACACACGCAAAACACATGACGTTCCGTTATTTACCCTTTGTCAGCCAGTCACACACAGAAGGACAAAGCTTATGATTGTTGCTGGCGAAGGGTAAACTCCGAAAAGTCCGCTATTTTCACTGTATCGTTCAAATGTGAAACTGATTCACTACCAGTTTTAATTGTTCTTGCTGTATCTTACAGTTTCCTAGCGAGCCCCCGTTATTATTTACAAATATTCTACCTTTGCATGTTTCAGTATGCGAACTTCCAGAAGTTGCTCACCCAGGCCTAAGGCAGCTTGTTTACGCACGTGTAGTCCAGACTGCTGCAAGCCATGCTGTTTACCTCGACGGCGATGTCATTCACTTAGCCCAAGGCGACCTGGAAGACTATTCTATGAACTTCAGAACAGCAGCCGCTGCGATCCATGCGAGTCGTGTTCATTCGACGACCTTTGCAGACCGTATAATTCGTGCTGCCTGCCTCGAAGCAGGAAATACAGGCCCAGAATATGCAGCCCTTGTAGCCCTCGCAGATGCTATTACAGAGACAGGTATCCTTCGTGCTACAAATCCTGCGTGACTCGAAGATGTGATTCGCCTTTGCGCTGTAAATATCTCCCATGCGACCCATGTGACCCATGCGCACGTGAATCCTGTTTACCGCGCACGTGCGAGCCATGTGTTCCAAGAAGGGATCCGTGTTTTCCTAGAAAATATGACCCATGTGACCCGTGTTATTCTCCCAGCCGCAGGCCGTCCTATCGGCGGAAGTGGGAATCATCATGCTACCCACTGAAATGCGACCCTTGCTATCCGGTGACCTGTGATCCGTGCTACACTTATAGGCCGTCGACGAAAGTCAAGTATTGCCTACCGCGTAAATTGTGTGAGCCATGTAGTCCTTGCTATTCACCGCTGCGTGACTTCTGCACTTACAGAAGTCCAGGAAAATATCGTCCGAGGTATTGCTTGCCATGTGACGACACGTCAGGTGAGCTGACATTAAGGGAGATAACAATAATAAAGAACCCTTGTTTAATGGTGATTTAAAAACACACAAAAATAACCTTAAACTCTTTCAGTCCCAAGCAGAAAAGTGGGTTTGGCCCAAACAAACGTTTTTGTTGTTGTTTGGAAATAATTTTTTAAAATGTTCATATGCATAAACACATTTGTTGTTTTATCGAAGGTAAAATGGATAGGAGCAAAAGATACGGAAGCCACTTAAATGGCTCCCGGGTCAAATGTGTCTAAACCCTGAGCCTTTATAAAGTCGATTGGGACTTAAAGAGTGGAACAGTTAAACTAAATATTTTACCGAAAGTTAACTTTACTTCAAACAAAAGATGGCTTCCTATCTCGTACAGTTCACGAATAGAGTGAATTTTAGTAAACTAGCTTAAGGGTTTTCACTGGGAATGTTGTAAATGTACCTTTAAACATGAGGATACCGTACTTTTTAAGTGCTAGAAGGAAAGGCTCTAGTACGCGTTTATCTAGATGTAATTTTTTTTTTCCACTCCGCCAGTTAGAGATCTACTAAAGGATCTCTTGGGATCTACCAATAGATCAAGAGCGACCGGTTGCCGACGCTTGCCTTAAAGAACCCTAAAGACAAATGATGGCACTGATGGTGACTAGCAACAAGGAATAGGAGCGAAAATAATTGTAAAAAACTATTCTGCAACAATCGTATAAATACGCTAAATGAAGCTGTTTGGTTATGTGACATGTACAGTTTCCAAAACTAACTTTCAAGTGATGGTTCCCATAAACAGAAAAAGGGATTTATTAACAATATTCTGAGTAGGCAATATTCAAAGAAGGCGACGGATTAATTTATGTCTAAAGCAGACTTGAGTGGAAGTTAGTAAATAAATACAGTTTTTACTATTACCAAAACAAATATTAACATATAACAACCAGACCAAGAGAGAATGATTAAAGATGAGTGTAGTGAATTTCTAAATACAATATCTAAATTAACATTTAACAATATAGGGCATAAAGGCAAAATAAGAAAGTATAAAAGAATTTTCTGCTAGAACTGTTGGTATCGCCTACGCCTTCAGATTATTATTTGCTAACGAATAGCCGAACAAAACGGTACCCAATTTTTCAAATTCGTCCTTGACATAATCACTTTTCCTAATTCTAAGAAAATATGTGCTTAAAATGCATTGTGGAACGAGGAGGGGAAAGGATAGATGAAATGCTAATTCGTTTCGCATTGATTTTAAACTAAAAGCCAATACCAATACAGGGGCAAGCCTTGCCTTAGGGGTTTCCCCCAAAATACGAAGAAAAAGTTAGAACATGTAGACAACTCGTGTCACAAAAACAACCTTAGCTCTTATTTCAAAGGACGTAATTATCACGTAAATAGAGAAGACAGCACATGGAAAAGAATTGAACGTGTAGTAGACTAAAAATAAAAAACACTAACTTAGAAAAAAAATTGTGTACTTCTGAACCAAGCCAACTAGTCCCATATAAATTGTATATTCGTGTACCTTAGACTTGTTGACAAAGAATATGGTAATAGTTATGCAAATAGTCCATTAATTAACTAATTATAGCCATAATACTATAGTGGACCCGACCAGACAGTCAAGTAAAGATCATGCCTGCTTATAATTTTTTATGGCATGTTTTGAAAAAACGACTTTGGGTAAATGAGGTTAAAAGGTACGGGATATTTGATTGGGTGGATTTTGAAGGAAGGCGAAGTATGATTGGTTGACCTAAAACTAAAAATATATTTGCCTTGGAAACATATTGGGAGTTGTTATTTGAAACGATAGATTCAAAAATAAATGTAAACATGGTCCCATTGGACAAAGCAGTAGATACTGGTACGAAACGGGGACTGTTCACTGCCATTTCAAGTAAATTTTGTGTAAAGCAAGATCGATGAGAGCAGGCGAAGAATTTTCTAACATAGGAAAAGCCTGGACATAGGGCAGATCGAAAATGTGCCATATTCTATTGCCTAGTCATCGTTTACTTGTGTTATTTCCTTGCATCTGTGGTAAGATTGATTTTCTTAACATTTTATTTAAAATAAAATTTGAATGTGAAATACTAACATACGACTGTAAGTAAGTGAGTCTATGGCAGACTCAAAACAGAGTCTAGAGATTGATCCAGCATATGAAAGACTGTCAGAGAGGTGTAGACCAACTAAATTATATAGGATTATCATCAGGAGCATAATACCTATCCTATTGTATGGACAACAGATTATTGCTGGAATTGCAGAGGCGTTGTAACTATTAGGGGAGAGGAATACTAGTGTACCTGGTCACATCAAAAGAAACTGGTGAAAGGGATTGTCGTAAAGAGCTGATCTTGCATGTTTGTTTGTAATGTGCCTGTACTGGTTGTTGAATAGTATTGTAGGCTGTTGATTACGAAGGAGGCATATCCTTCTGATTTCAGAGGGTTGTGGTTGCTGTCAATAACTGGTGCCAGATTACAGTGGGCCGATATATTCATGCCACAGTCTTGCCTTTTTCGGAGACAACTGTAAACCACCATCATTCTTGAAGAAGTGGGAGCTGAAGGTTGTCGTTCAGCGAAGTGCAGGAAGATTCCTACATCATATTACAAACATAGGTGCATGTTTCGGCACCTGATCGCTCAACTAACATTATATTAAAATATAAGAAACTGGGAATAGTGATATAAACATTCCATCAGTGTCCATAAAAACTTACAAACAACATGCAGAGATGATGATAATAAACAATCAACTAGTGTATACTAGAAGTCACCTCAGTTAGACAATACAACTACACTCTTATATAATAATATGTGTATTATGGTCAGAAGACCCATTGTGTAAATTGATTAATGTAATTAATTTCTATGATTTCACTTTGATTGTCAGTCCTGATTCCAAATAAATCAGATTCAGGACAATAAATTGAAAAACCTTAACTTTCAACCACTGACTTACTAAAGATAGTCTTTTAAAGTGTAGTTTGTATGTGATTGTCGTGGTACTGTTGGGTTGTATTAGATAATAAAATAATTTGTGTAATTGTTTATATGTTTAGTTGGTTAATGCAACCTTACACTAACATTTCATAACCCTAGACACCAAACGTAGTCATCTTACATTCTATCTAGAATAAGTCTGAATGAGATCATAGTGGTGGTAGTAGAAAGGGGCCCTGGAAATTTACTCTAATATTTATTATATTCAGGGACCTTCACAGCTGACCTCATTCAGTACACTAAGATTTCTTAACAACAAACTGTATTAACATCAAACCCACCACATATATTGGGGTCTCGCTCCTGGGGATTGAACTTTTCATAACACCAGCTATATTGGGTAGTTTGCTTCTGGGATTTTAAATTCTTAAAATATTATCAATTATATTAGGAATCTCAGATAGTATAAAACTAAAAGCATTCCTTTTTGGAAAAATTAAATAGTGGTTGAGCTATCAGTGGCTGTGGTTGTTCTTAGTTATAATTAGAAATTGTTAGTTATAATTAGAATCTTGTCTAGTTAGAAATTTTAAAGGTTTGCCTAGTACAAAATGGCTGACCTGGCAAAGTTTCGATCTGCTGCTGTGCAGGCTGCTAAAGAGCTGGGAATGGAGGGGCAAATTATGATTGCTTATGTCACAACTGAATGTGACAAATTTATTGAACGTGAAGAAAGAAAATTTGAAGCAGAAAGAAAGCTAGAGGCTGAAAAAGAAATTAAGAGGCTGCAGATTGAGGCTGAAGCAAAAAAGTTAGAGGCAGATAAAGAACTTAAGAGGCTGCAGATTGAGGCTGACAAGGAGGCTAGGGCATTGGAGGCAGAAGAAAAGAGATTAGCTACAGAAAGAGAAGAAAAGAGATTAGCTACAGAAAGAGAAGAAAAGAGATTAGCTACAGAAAGAGAAGAAAAGAGACTAGCTGCAGAAAGAGAAGCAGAAGAAAGGAGACAGGCTGCAGAAAGGGAAGCAGAAAAGGAGGAGAAGAGATTACAAAGGGAACATGAGTTACGACTAAGGGAGTTAGAATTTCAAGGCCATGCTCCTGAAAATGGTGCCAGCCCCTTTACCTCAGATGCTACTGTTAGTCAGGGAGCCTCAACCTCAGCTATGAGTTTTCATTTAGACCATTTTGTTGAGAAAGACGATGACATAGAAAGTTACCTAAATAGATATGAACTGTTGGCTACCACATATGGTTTAGAGATAGAAAGGTGGAGCCTAAAGTTATCACAAGGGCTTCGTGGTACAGCTTATGAAGTTTTTGCCAAGATGAGCAGAGATGACCAAGACAATTATGACATGCTAAAGCAGGGTCTTTTGTTAAGATATGAAAAGAATGGGGAATTTTATAGAAAAAAATTTAGGAATGCCAAACTACTGTCGGGTGAGACTTATCACCAGTTCTCTGCACGGTTAGAGACCTACTTGGAGAAATGGACTGCTCTGGGGAAAACCCAAGATCTTAAGGAAATGATCCTTATTGAGCAACTAAGAGAGTCCATGGCTCCAGACCTGAGAAAGTTTCTCATGGAACAAGGTGCAGAGAGGCTGGGGGAGTTACTCAATTTCGCTGAGAGGTATCAGGCAGCCCAAGCAGAGGTAGTTGGAAATAAAAAGAAACAGGTAGACAATTTTAAGGCACCTCAAAACTTTAATAAGTTTGACCATAGAGACCAGAACAAAGGTAAGCACCAGTTTGATAGGCCACGCAATGACTATAATAATAAAACCTCACAATTCAATGAAAGGAAATATAATGACAGAAAACGCTTTAACCAAGGAAAGAAATATTGTAGTTGGTGTCTATGGACAACCATAACACAGAAGTGTGTAAAAAGAGACCTGTGTACATGGCCACGCTTCAGACCAGATCACCGTCTAAACAGGAGGAGGATAATCTGATAAATACCCCTCCAGATGAGATGAGAATGGCGCAGGCTGGGGATAAGACCCTCAAGCCTTGTTTTAATAAATTGCCAAAATGTCATACACCTCCAGGCAAGGGAGATTTCTATATGAAAAACAAATTGATTTACAGGAAGGCCGGAACTGAATCCACTGGTCACGGACAGTTGGTTCTTTCAAAGGCATATAGGGCAGATGTGATAAGGAGCTTACATGTTGGAAAAGATGGGGACCATGAGAAAATAGGTACCATCATCTAAAAGGTGGCTCAAAATTATTATTGGCCAGATGAAATGTTTGACATTGAGAATTTTGTAGAAAGATGTGGCATACTACATGAGGGAACACCCACAAATGGGAAAATTGATCAGGACCTAGACACGCCACGGGGCAAACTTAGGCCTGACAATGGAAAGAAAAATAAAACTAATAAAGTGGACAAAGTGGAATGGGAGCCCCCTTTTCACAGACAGTCTTCACTTGGATGTTTTACAATGGCCACTATGCAGCGAGTACAAAGAGATGTCTTACCCCAGAATAAGCCGAAAATCCCCCAGTCGGACTTATGTAAACTGGAGGAAGATAAAAGAGAGAGAAGATCTCTCACAAGGAATTTAAAGTGAGAAGAAAACCCCAAGAAAAAAATTGGTAGTGGAAGATTCTTATATGATGACAAGAGGAAGAAATGTCCTCAAAACAAGGCTTTCAATATTATGAAAACTATGTCAGAAAAATTAAAAGTCCACATGTAACCTTGTTAAGGACATGGACCGATGAAAAGGCAGAAGAAAATATTACTTCATCATATCAATATGTGAACGAGCTGACCACTCGTCTTAAAACTGGCTGGAAACTTGCCAATGAAAATTTGAGACAAGCCAGGAAAAAGCATGCTGCCTATTACAATAAGAAAGCGAAGGATCGAGAATTATCTGTGGGAGAGAAGGTGCTCCTTCTACTGCCCGGCAGCCAGAATAAATTGCAAATTGGATGGCAAGGTCCATATACAGTTCTAGAGAAGGTGTCTAGAACAAATTATAAGATAGATAAGAAAGGGAAAGAGAAAATCTATCATGTGAATCTCCTGAAGAAATATCTGGACAGAGAAAACCAGGAAGAGACACACCTACTGACCTTGTCTGTTGCAATGGAGATGAAAAAGGAACCACTCACTTCTCATGAATATCCTTTACATCCCTGTGAAACCGCCGCACAGGTAAAAATCAGCACACACTTGACGGAAATTCAGAGGGAGAGGGTTCAACAGGTTCTGAATAATCATACAGATGTGTTAACGGACCGTCCGGGGCATACAAATTTATTGGAGTATGATATGAAACTCATAGACCCAACACCAATCTGTATGAAAGCCTATTCGATTCCGTTCGCTAAGGAAAAAGCTTTAAGGGAGGAGATAGATTATCTGTTGAGAGAAGGGATTATCTCGCACAGTGAATCTCCCTACAGTTCCAGTGTGGTTCTGTTAAGAAAACCCTCTGGAGAATACAGGCTGTGTATAGATTACAGGAAACTGAATGCTGTCATAGACGGTCAGGTGGATCCATTACCTGATACAAATCAGCTGTTTGCCAGGCTGAATAGAGCTAAATATTTCTCTAAAGTGGATCTGAGCAAAGGCTACTATCAGATTCCAGTAAAGCCGGAGGTAAAACCTTATTTAGCCTTTAGCACCTCGGAAGGACATTATGAATTTAATATGTTGCCATTTGGGCTGAAAAATGCACCGACTGTGTTTTCGAGGATGATGAGAAAGTTACTGGATCCCCTGAAGAATCCATGCATCACCAACTTCATGGATGATATTCTCATAGCAACATAAAAGAGACCAATTTGACAGCTAGACCGATGAAATGCTGTGTTGGATGTAAAGAGCTGGAATTCTTGGGCCACACAGTACATCAGGGAAACATGACCCCTGACCCCAAGAACCTGGAGAAATTTAAAAAAGCACCAAGACCACAAACAAAAAAAGATGTGCGATCTTTTGTCTCATTATGTGGTATTTACCAAATGTATATAACAAACTTTAACTCCATATGTGCTCCATTGACTGATTTAACGCGCAAAGGAAATCCTGATAGAATTATTTGGACGGCGCAATGTGAATTAGCATACCAAGAATTGAAAGAAAAGCTCACAAGCAGGCCTGTTTTGAAATTACCTGACTTAAGTCAAGAATTCATTCTGAGAACGGATGCGAGTAATATCGGTTTGGGTGCAGCTCTATTACAACGGTCAAATTCACGTGATGGGGAATTAACCCCAGTAGCTTATGCTAGCCGTAAGTTGAACACAGCAGAACAAAAATATTCAACAAGTGAAAAAGAATGTCTGGCAGTTATCTGGGGTATAAAAAAGTTCCAGATTTATCTCTATGGACAATCATTTAAGATCCAGATAGATCATAAACCACTCGTGTGTCTGTCACAAGCAAGGCATGAAAATGCTAGATTATTACGCTGGTCTTTGCTCTTAGAGCCATTCCAGTTTACCATAGAGTACATTCCCGGAAAAACTAATGTGGGAGCTGAGTTTTTAAGCAGACATCCGTACGACGAACATCAGAGTAGTCATCAGGCATAGATAGTAAATTCACCTATGTGTATTTAGAAATAGGAACTGACATATGATCGTCTGTTCTAAAGGGGGGGGGGGGGGGAACATGTGTAGTGAATTTCTAAATACAATATCTAAATTAATATATAACAATATACGGCATAAAGGCAAAATAAGAAAGTATAAAAGAATTTTCTGCTAGAACTGTTGGTATCGCCTACGCCTTCAGATTATTATTTGCTAACGAATAGCCGAACAAAACGGTATCCAATTTTTCAAATTCGTCCTTGACATAATCACTTTTCCTAGTTCTAAGAAAATATGTGCTTAAAATGCATTGTGGAACGAGGAGGGGAAAGGATAGATGAAATGCTAATTCGTTTCGCATTGATTTTAAACTAAAAGCCAATACCAATACAGGGGCAAGCCTTGCCTTAGGGGTTTCCCCCAAAATACGAGGAAACAGTTAGAACATGTAGACAACTCGTGTCACAAAAACAACCTTAGCTCTTATTTCAAAGGATGGGTTTTGAAAAACAATCGAAAAAAGGTGATTCGTCTTACGAGGACAAGAGATAAAGAAAATAGTCTACGTTACGGCCACAAGGCCTTCGTCAGGAAAAGAAAGACAGTGAAGGCTAGATAGGAGACATAAGAACTTAAATGAATATAAGAATAAATATAAAAAAATAAATAAATAAAACCTAGGTACTTCCCTGAAGGCGAAGTATTGGAGTCGTATCACGCTTGGTTGAAAAGGAAGTGACTCTTGACCCCGGAGGTGCACAATACATACTAAGAAACTAAAAACGAAAAAACGAAAAAATACCCGGACGTAATACAAGTGGGGACTGGAAATAGAAGAGGAAATATTATGGAGGATGGCATAAAAATAGAAGAATAGGATAAGAGTGGAAAGAGTCAAAAGAGAGGAAAGGGTGACCTCAGACAAAGCTGTGGAAAGTGTTGAGACCGGCTGGTTTTAGACACCCCATGCGGTGGATAAGACGGTTCTCAAGCTGTTCTCGGCTGGCAGTGTCAGAGGAGCAGGATCGGATCGCTGAGACCTGGATGTCGATGGGACCATGGTGGTCAGGACCATTGAAGTGTATGGCAACTGGTGTGGACTTTTGCTGAGCGATGTCATTTAAGTGCTGGCTGAATCTGTCCCCAAGTCGTTTGCCTGTTTGGCCAATATAGGTTTTGCAGCAACGTTTACATATGATCGTATAAATGACATTGCGCGATTCACACGTGAAGCTACTAGTGATGGTGTACGTAGCCTTAGGAAAGGACACCTTCTGGGTTGAGATGACATACTTGCACGTGTTGCATCGTGTCCGACCACAGGGTAGTGTGCCAAAGTGAGTGGCATTCTCCTTTGGGAGACGGCTGTGAACAAGAAGATCCTTCAAGTTCTTGTCACGTCTATATGCCACCAAAGGTGCTTCACTGAATACTTCTTGGGTCACAGGCTCTGCTTGGAGGATAGGGAGGTGGCGGAAAAGGATCTGTTTGACAGTAGTACTGTTAGGGTGATGGGTCAAGATTAATTTGACTCTATCCGAAGTGGATTTATGGTGAGGTTTGAGGGCCTCCTGACAAGAGATGGGGAGCACACGTTGCAGAGCAGAGGTGAGAACATGTTCTGGATAAAGTCTGTTACGGAAGAAATCTAACATCTCATTTGCTCGTAAGTGGAAGTCATCGTCGTCTTGGCATAAACGGCGGAGGCGGAGAAGTTGTGAAAAAGGAAGGGAGTCACGACAGGCCCGAGGATGAGAAGAGGTATACAGGAGGTAGCTGTGGGCATCTGTCGGCTTGTAGTATACTGAGGTATTAAGGCCGGAGGGAGGCCCTCAAACCTCACCATAAATCCACTTCGGATAGAGTCAAATTAATCTTGACCCATCACCCTAACAGTACTACTGTCAAACAGATCCTTTTCCGCCACCTCCCTATCCTCCAAGCAGAGCCTGTGACCCAAGAAGTATTCAGTGAAGCACCTTTGGTGGCATATAGACGTGACAAGAACTTGAAGGATCTTCTTGTTCACAGCCGTCTCGCAAAGGAGAATGCCACTCACTTTGGCACACTACCCTGTGGTCGGACACGATGCAACACGTGCAAGTATGTCATCTCAACCCAGAAGGTGTCCTTTCCTAAGGCTACGTACACCATCACTAGTAGCTTCACGTGTGAATCGCGCAATGTCATTTATACGATCATATGTAAACGTTGCTGCAAAACCTATATTGGCCAAACAGGCAAATGACTTGGGGACAGATTCAGCCAGCACTTAAATGACATCGCTCAGCACAAGTCCACACCAGTTGCCATACACTTCAATGGTCCTGACCACCATGGTCCCATCGACATCCAGGTCACAGCGATCCGATCCTGCTCCTCTGACACTGCCAGCCGAGAACAGCTTGAGAACCGTCTTATCCACCGCATGGGGTGTCTAAAACCAGCCGGTCTCAACACTTTCCACAGCTTTGTCTGAGGTCACCCTTTCCTCTCTTTTGACTCTTTCCACTCTTATCCTATTCTTCTATTTTTATGCCATCCTCCATAATATTTCCTCTTCTATTTCCAGTCCCCACTTGTATTACGTCCGGGTATTTTTTCGTTTTTTCGTTTTTAGTTTCTTAGTATGTATTGTGCACATCCGGGGTCAAGAGTCACTTCCTTTTCAGCCAAGCGTGATACGACTCCAATACTTCGCCTTCAGGGAAGTACCTAGGTTTTATTTATTTATTTTTTTATATTTATTCTTATATTCATTTAAGTTCTTATGTCTCCTATCTAGCCTTCACTGTCTTTCTTTTCCTGACGAAGGCCTTGTGGCCGTAACGTAGACTATTTTCTTTGTCTCTTGTCCTCGTAAGACGAATCACCTTTTCTCGATTTTTTTTCAAAACCCATCCATTGTACTCCACGTCTTACCGCAGTTCCCCTCAACTTCCTCTTATTTCAAAGGACGTAATTATCACGTAAATTGAGAAGACAGCACATGGAAAAGAATTGAACGTGTAGTAGACTAAAAATAAAAAACACTAACTTAGAAAAAAAAAACTGTGTACTTCTGAACCAAGCCAATTAGTCCCATATAAATTGTATATTCGTGTACCTTAGGACTTGTTGACAAAGAATATGGTAATAGTTATGCAAATAGTTCATTAATTAACTAATTATAGCCATAATACTATAGTGGACCCGACCAGACTGTCAAGTAAAGATCATGCCTGCTTATAACTTTTTATGGCATGTTTTGAAAAAAACGACTTTGGGTAAATGAGGTTAAAAGGTACGGGATATTTGATTGGGTGGATTTTGAAGGAAGGCGAAGTATGATTGGTTGACCTAAAACTAAAAATATATTTGCCTTGGAAACATATTGGGAGTTGTTATTTGAAACGATAGATTCAAAAATAAATGTAAACATGGTCCCATTGGACAAAGCAGTAGATATTGGTACGAAACGCGGACTGTTCACTGCCATTTCAAGTAAATTTTGTGTAAAGCAAGATCGATGAGAGCAGGCGGAGAATTTTCTAACATAGGAAAAGCCTGGACATAGGGCAGATCGAAAATGTGCCATATTCTATTGCCTAGTCATCGTTTACTTGTGTTATTTCCTTGCATCTGTGGTAAGATTGATTTTCTTAACATTTTATTTAAAATAAAATTTGAATGTGAAATACTAACATACGACTGTAAGTAAGTGAGTCTATGGCAGACTCAAAACAGAGTCTAGAGATTGATCCAGCATATGAAAGACTATCAGAGAGGTGTAGACCAACTAAATTATATAGGATTATCATCAGAAGCATAATGCCTATCCTATTGTATGGACAACAGATTATTGCTGGAATTGCAGAGGCGTTGTAACTATTAGGGGAGAGGAATACTAGTGTACCTGGTCACATCAAAAGAAACTGGTGAAAGGGATTGTCGTAAAGAGCTGATCTTGCATGTTTGTTTGTAATGTGCCTGTACTGGTTGTTGAATAGTATTGTAGGCTGTTGATTACGAAGGAGGCATATCCTTCTGATTTCAGAGGGTTGTGGTTGCTGTCAATAACTGGTGCCAAACTACAGTGGGCCGATATATTCATGCCACAGTCTTGCCTTTTTCGGAGACAACTGTAAACCACCATCATTCTTGAAGAAGTGGGAGCTGAAGGTTGTCGTTCAGCGAAGTGCAGGAAGATTCCTACATCATATTACAAAGATAGGTGCATGTTTCGGCACCTGATCGCTCAACTAACATTATATTAAAATATAAGAAACTGGGAATAGTGATATAAACATTCCATCAGTGTCCATAAAAACTTACAAACAACATGCAGAGATGATGATAGTAAACAATCAACCAGTGTATACTAGAAGTCACCTCAGTTAGACAATACAACTACACCCTTATATAATAATATGTGTATTATGGTCAGAAGACCCATTGTGTAAATTGATTGATGTAATTAATTTCTATGATTTCACGTTGATTGTCAGTCCTGATTCCAAATAAATCAGATTCAGGACAATAAATTAAAAAACATTAACTTTACCAAACTTTCAGCCACTGACTTACTAAAGATAGTCTTTTAAAGTGTAGTTCGTATGTGATTGTCGTGGTACTGTTGTGTTGTATTAGATAATAAAATAATTTGTGTAATTGTTTATATGTTCAGTTGGTTAATGCAACCTTACACTAACATTTCATAACCCTAGACACCAAACGTAGTAATCTTACAGTCTATCTAGAATAAGTCTGAATGATATCATAGTGGTGGTAGTAGAAAGGTGCCCTGGAAATTTACTTACTTACTTAGTCGTTCCCCTTCTACCGTGAGGTGTAGAGGTTTGGAAGAGAGAGCGCCAGACTATTCTATCAGCTGTCTTCTTCCTGGCCTGGTTCCATTCTAGTCCTCGGTCCTTCAAAGATTGTCTAATGTTGTCCTCCCAGCGGACTCTGGGTCGTCCTGGAGGTCTGGATCCCTGGCTCTTTGTTTCCCATGCTTGTCGTGGTAGCCGATCTTCTCCCATTCTGCAGACATGGCCAAACCATCTTAGTTGGGACTGTTCTATTTGGGTCTGCAGCGGGTGGGATTTTAGGCCTTGACGTATCGTCTGGTTGCGTACCATGTCTCTTCTTGTTACTTCAACCACCTTCCTCAGATACCTCATTTCTGAGGTTTGGATCTGGATTTTATGGGTTGTAGTCATTGCCCATGACTCGCATCCATATGTCAAGACTGGGACATAGGTGGAGCGGTATACCGCCATCTTCGTTTTCTTACCAACCTCTTTCTTGCTGAGGAATCCTCAATTTATGGCCTGATAAAGTCTCCCAGCCGCTGCTTTTCGAGTGGCCAACTCTTCTTTGATGCCCCCCTTTCGGTCTATAATAGCTCCGAGATATTTAAAGTGGTCGACCTGCTCCAGGACCTGTTCTCCCAACTTAATCTTATATTTATTATATTCAGGGACCTTCACAGCTGCCCCCATTCAGTACACTAAGATTTCTTAACAACAAACTGTATTAACATCAAACCCACCACAATTAACATAAATACATAACAAGAAATTCTTCACAAATGTTCAGTACAAAAGTAAGTCAAATTATCAAACACTATGAAGCAGTGCATACCCAATATAAATGGGTCAGTTAGTCTCAAGGGCAGTAAATAAGAAGGTAACATACCATAAATCAAAGTACAAACATCTCAGAACTCAACAGGGTGACTGGAGATATATGTGGTGGATTTGATGTTATGAATTTGTTGTTAGGTATTAATATGTTAATAAATGAGATTAGCTATGAAGGTCCCTGAATTTACCCAATAGTATTGTGAACTTTTCAGGGTACCTTTCCGCTACCACCTCTTTTATCTCATTCAAAATGTATTTATATTATTATATTAAATGACTTCGTGTAGTGTCTAGGGTTATGAATGTAGAGTGTAATGTACAATAATCAACAAACATACAAACAAATAGTTTATTATTCACAACAGCACACAGTACTACCACAATAACATACAAAAGACACTCTAAAAGGCTATCTTAATTAAGACTGTGGTTGAATTTTGTGTAAATATGATTGTTACAATTTTATTATCCTGATTCTAATTTATTTGGAATCAGGATTGACAATTTAAAAGTGAAATCACAATAATCATTTACATCAGTCAAATAGCACAATAGATCCTCTGTCCATACATAAAATATTTTTCTAATATACGTCTGTAGTGTTCTCCTACTTTAAGGTAATACTGGTAGTACCACTAGGTTGTTGTCTGAAATCATACCCTTTTAGTAATGTTTGTTTCTATTTGTCACTTGTGGAACTATTAAATATTTGTCCCAGTTTTATTCACTGTCACTTTTTATATTTCTTCTTTTAAAGTTCTGTAATTGAGCTCTCAGGTGCCGAACGAGAACTTATCTTGGCAGTAGAATATAGGTTGAACCTTTCCTCTGCTCGCTTGACAATCTGTTCCCTGTTTGATAGGCAATGGCCACTAGCATGGGCTCGCAGTAAACAGGCAGAGTCCTGAATCAATCAGTTTTCAAGCGTTTGGTACCACATTAACATCAGTACCCAGGACCTCTGAAATGTGAAGGTATGCATCCTTCTTAATATCTAGCATACACTAATAGTCCACATTTAAGGACATGTATCATACATATTCTTGTAGTTTTACACCTCTCTGACAGTCTATCACATGGTGGATCAATCTTTAGGCTTTGCCTCATGTTCGCTATAGACCCACTCATGTCCAGACATATATTATTATTTCACATTCAATTTTTATATAAAATACAGATTAATAAATGTCAATCCCCTAATTTGTTCAATGAAATTGACTGACACAGTATCGATTCAGTTGGCCAATCACTCTTAATTTTACAAGGGTAAACAGTCTTTCAAAAAAAATATCATTCAAAAAAATATCTTTCTACCTTTCCTACGTTACTAGGCTATTTATGTTTATTCAAAGGTCAGCCAATAATATTTCGTCTCCCTTCAAATGCCACCCAATCGGATTCACTGTACTATCTGAGCCTATCTGTAACCTACTTTTTTCCCCAAAAATATGCGATCCAATCTAAGCAGATATGACTTGACCTGACAGTATCTCTGATCTCTATGTATGGTTTTATCAATAGTTGATTAGTTAAGGGACTATTTATATAACTAACACCATATTCTTGGTCAGCAAATCTTCAGGTACACGAATCTACGATTTTTAAGGGGCTATGCGGTTTGGTTCAAAATTCTATCTTTTTTTCTATGTTAGTTGTTTATTTTTAAACTACCTCTCGTTCACTCTTTTTCCATGTACTTTCAAGCGAAATACGAGAGCTTAGGTCATTCATAATAAGAGCTTAACAAGTTTACATGACCGTAGTGTATACATTTCTAACTTTTTCATCGTATTGGGGAAACCCCTAAGGCAAGGCTTGCCACTGTGCTACAGCTGGCTTTTAGTTTAAAATCAATGCGAAACGAATTAGCATTTCATCTATTCTTGCCCCTCCTCGTTCCACAATGCATTTTAGGCAAATATTTTCTTAGAACTAGGAAAAGTGGTGGTTTATGTCAAAGACGAATTTGAAAAATTGGGTACCGTTTTGTTCGGCTATTCGTTAGCAAATAAGTCAAGAGGGTTCTGGAACCCCCAGAATGAATGAATGAATGAAGCAGTGCATACCCAATATAAATGGGTCAGTTAGTCTCAAGGGCAGCAAATAAGAAGGTAACATACAATAAATCAAAGTACAAACATCTCAAAACTCAACAGGGTGACTGGAGATATACTCAACAACAAGGAAGAGAAACACCGCCAACAGATCTCAGAAAACGTCACACCAAACGCCAGAGAACTTGCAGTCTGGGGAAGAAAAAAAACAAATGTAATGTACTATATAGAAAAAGGAACACAATGTATCCACATTATAACCCATATGGGGTTGAACCTGGTATCCCATGCACAAAACACAATCCAATATTTTGTGCAAGGTCCTAAAATCAATCAAACATGGTCAACAACGGTGACCCATACGACCACATGGGTTACCATAATAAGGTAAGCGTTTGATTATTCTTATCTACTGATATATCATAGAATCGACATTTAACGGGCAACAGCTTGAACTCTTTACCTAAGCGCCCAACCTCTCGTCGGCCGAGGCATTGTCTTCGGGGCGCGTTCCTATGGCCAGTAATGAATGAAAGGGATACTCAACGTTTGACTCACACACTCTCGCATGCTTGTCCATGCCCGGATGCAGAAGCCATCTTGCATATACATGTACACATCAGTGAAACCAGCCACTTTAATATTCGGGTTGCATCATTTTTTATTTCTTTTTCAAGTCTTTCACTTAATTCTCGCTTCACTGTTGTTATGGAGAACACATACCCACTTGGTATTTTATTTTACTACGTTATAATGAGAATTTTCTAATCGAAGTTTTAGATAATCCGGAAGCATACTTTAAGCTGTTAACCCTTTGACATAAACAATTCACTTCAACTAATCAATCAATACCCTTTAGCTCCCCAAGGAGCATAGGTCGTCAAGAAGCACATACCAAGTCTTTCTGTCTCGTGCCATCAGCTCAAGCTCTTTCCACGTATTCCTCATCATTCCTCCCATTCTCTTATTGCGTTATTTGATCTACCTTGGCCTCTCTTACCCTGGAGGTACCAGAATAAGGACTGCTATGTAATGCCATCCATAGGTGTCCTCAATGTCTGTCCTATCCATCGCCAACGTCTTCTTCTCATCTCTTGACACGTGTCTGCTTTTTGTCATCAGTTCCACATTAGTGATCTTGTCATCAGTTCCACATTAGTGATCTTGTCATCAGTTCCACATTAGTGATCTTGTCATCAGTTCCACATTAGTGATCTTGTCATCAGTTCCACATTAGTGATCTTGTCATCAGTTCCACATTAGTGATCTTGTCATACCATTTTCATTCTTCTATTCTACGCAAGCGCCCATTCATTAAAGTCTGTAGCTTTTTGGTTGTAGTTTTTGCTGTTTTCCATGTTTCAGAACCATACAAGACCTTGACATTGAGTTGAAGATTCGTGGTTGGACTTGAAACATCCAAATTAGATATTCTAGATTGGCTTTATAAACGAACATGAATCCAAAGTTCAGATAACGGTCATCATTTTTTCTGTGCTTAAGTTTAGGCTTCTCTTTGCTCTCATGTTCTTCCGCGTCTTTATTATTGTTAAGGTACTTATCCACCATGGACCTCACAAGCTAACACTATTAACTAACATTAAATATACAGCGCTAAAAAACTGATGAAACCCTCATATACAGAAGTCAACTTCAGAAATAAACAACAGAAATCGACACATGATTTCTCTCAATGTTAGACAGTTGTGGCTTCCCTGCTGTCTGGTGGGAAGATCCGGAAAGAAGCCCATTGATCGATAAATCTTGTAAGATTTTGCGTGTCGTAAACCTAGGGCGTGGAAGGTTCACTGTTCTCAAAAATAAATAAATGTTGAATTGTTAGTTCTTTTCATTTTTTATTTAAACTGATTGTTCGACTCCTTTCGTGATTTAGTCCCGGTGCTTCCCCTGACGAAGTTTCGTATCACCGCAGGAAGAGGAGACGCAAACTACCAGGTAGCCCTTGTAACGGTGCATGGAAGCAGAACATCCAGGCAAATACGAAAAAAAGATCCTTTTCATGAGCTCAACAGAAAAAAGTAGCAATCTTTAGGCTAATCATTGGCTACAAGAAGATGAGATAACATCTGCTCAATAAGCTAAAGATAGCAACTACCCATAAGTATATCTACATTGTGGAACTGATGACAAGAACCAGAAAAAGTGTCAGTGGACCAAGTGATGAGAGGAAGAAGATGGCGATGAATAGGAGACACATTGAGAAAACCTGTTGATTGCATGACAAGGCAGTGCTTGATCTGGAATGCCCATGATAAGAGAGGTAGAGGGGAAAAACACATGAATAGCAACCTGGAGGCAGAGACAAAAGGGTTAAGGACGACAGGGAGAGACTTTGAGCTGATGGCACGGGACAGGAGGACTTGGCATGAGTTTGTTGAAGGTATAAGCTACTTCGGGAGAGGAAGGGTTAAAAAAAAGATAGTCCTATAACAGATACTGCTGTAGGGGAGTGAGGTGTTACAGACTTCACCTTACTAGGTCCATCATCGAGAGATGGGGTGACAAGTTCCCTTCTTCGTTATCTTTTCCTTCCTTAACTCAAAGAGCAGAGTCAAGTACCCATTTACAGCTTGGTAGACTGCAGCGAGTCGGTACCGTGATTCGAACCCTGCACCTCAGTCACGAGTGACCAGCACTTTAACCACTCAGTCAACCGGACGCCCACGAAGGGTAATGAGTGAATAAATAACTGTACATGTGGCACAGATGCAATGACAGGTCAACAGCTGCTGTAGGATTGCTCCCCGGGAAGAACTGAGAAAGCTCATATGGGACTCACTGGTACCAGCCCACAAGAATGTCATTGATCTAGGACTGATCACAGAGTTCTTCGAGTCCATTCATGTTGACGTCTGGGATCGGGGTTCTCGAAGACGGAGAAGAAGGATACGCGTACGTTGTTTGGTGTGTTAGACATGAACTACTTGAAAATATTAATGTTATTTTTTTCGTCTTTATGCTACAGCTGTTTCTTTAGTATACTCCCTCAAGCATGTCGTACAAGGCGACTAATATGAGGTTGTGCATGGCCATGGGGCTGGCAACCTCATCATGTTAAAAAATTGCTACATGAACCACCGCTGTGAGACCAAGAGAATGCTTGGTGCAAACTTCATGCAAGGTGACTAGCTGCAGAGGTAGTTTCGTGCTTCATAAGGAACCCAAAGAAAAATGATGGTGATGATGATACTGATGATGATGTTTCTTTAGTATGATTTTCGTGTTGGTATGTGGAGGTATGGTGGTGATGGTTAAAACGAATATGTGTGGTGGTAGTGATGACGTGCTCTTAGCCGTTGAGGGTGGAGTATATCAGTAACTAACTTGTCTTTTATTCTTCTTTCAAATGTGCGGTGAGGCGTTATGGTGAAATTCATTGGTGATCTTTTAATTAGTTATTAACTGAGTATAAGAAGTAGGATTTTGAAGCCACTTCTCTTTCTCATAATAATCAATCTATCGATCAACTAAATGATCCATGGTCTTTATTATGCTCTTTAAAATTTCCAAAATCATGTTTATCAAACCTGATGTTTGTGGACCACTAAAAGTGCAGGTAATATGTGTAAATAAATGAATACAGGTAAATAGCAGACACTTGTAAGGCAGAAGGAAGGAGGTCACCAGACAACAACAACAAAATAAATACGAGTGATAGGCTCAACAGGGAAGGCTCAACGGGGAATCGAACCCGAGTTCATTTAAACATCGCCATTGCCTCGCTACTAGATTAAATAGTGAAAGTACGCACAGCCACTTTAGCATTGCAAAAAAGTACCTGATTGGCCTGGGCATTTTTTACGACAGTATACGCCGTTGTGGAATTATAGGACAAAAGAACGACCCAGACACTTCATAGACTCAGTCACTTATAGAATTGTGTACCAATGAGATCCATAGCAAGGGCATCACTAAACTCTGACATGATATGACTATGTGGGCAGTAACTTCTCCATTTTGATATAATATGACTGATGTGACTATTTAGTATCTCACTTCACCATGTGTTTATTATAGAGTTTTTTTGTTTTTTTTTGCTGATATAATTTTGAGGAGTGTGTCTGGGAATTCGCGATATGGTCTCAAGGGATCTTCTACACTAATAAATAATAATATCAGGAAAACCAAGTAGACAAAAATAAAACATAAACGGCACCAAGTACAACACAATATTGATAGACACTAAGGTGGATCCTTCCGTCCCAAAGGCGAAGAGGAAGGGCACTCACAAGACAGGGGCAAACGCTGGACACCGAACTCAGATACAATATAATCAATTGAGGAAAGCAAAACACCGGGCTGAGCGTGAACTAGCTGAATAACGGCAATAAAATGTATCCATTAGGGAAGTACCTAGGTTTTATTTAGGCAATAAAATCTACAAGCTCCACAGCGAATGTAGAGGTAAGTACTGTAATACGTCTCACAGGTCGGCACTTCCTAGGGGGACTTAACAACTAAACTGTTTCATGTTCTGGCGTGGCCGCAACGGTTTTCGATTTCGGTCAGTAAGAAAAATACTTAGAACAGCTTCAAATCCAACAATAGGCTTGACACTGGTAAATTTACGACAGGAAAAACTCCTTGAAAGCATTAATGAGGTATACTTTCAAGTTCAATCCGTCTGATAATGTACTGTGATGTCGACTATAACAGAATATTCATAACACAAGACGAAGCGTTAACGTTTCACACGTTCAGTCATGGAGCTGCCAAAACTGACCAACGTTCAGCATAGCCTCACCTAACTGACCAACGTTCAGCATAGCCTCCCCTAACTGACCAACGTTCAGCATAGCCTCCCCTAACTGACAAACGTTCAGCATAGCCTACCCTAACTGACTAACGTTCAGCATAGCCTCCCCTAACTGACCAACGTTCAGCATAGCCTCCCCTAACTGACCAACGTTCAGCATAGCCTCCCCTAGTGTTGGTTGTTTTAAAAAAGTGGAAACCAAAATTGGTTGTGCATCCTTTCAGGATTTACTTTTACAGCAAGGCGATGGCGCCGTTTGGATGGTTCTCGGTTCGATTCCTGGTAAGCCTTTCACTTATATTTCTTTCCTGTCGTCTGGTGTCATCCTTTATGTCCAACGAGCGCCTGTTAATTACCTTTATTTATTTATTTACTATTCACAAAATTTAAGTTCAAGTTCTCTTCACGTGTTTACTCTCCTTTTTTGTTTCCAGTTATATCCTTCTTGCGTTTTCGGGTCTCCCACTATTCCTGTTACCCTGGGAATGCTAAAGCAAGGGTTACCTTGTAATGCTATAAGCGTTGTGCATGAACTGTGCAATAAAACTAATACTACATGATAGAAATACGTACACTCATAGGATACTTCTGACGAGCGGGTTTTAACCCATTTTCCGTCAATATGTAGACTATATAGGATTAAACCACATTTCACACTTCTTCGTACAGTCATTGTTTAGTAAGGATGTTTATCTGACTGTTTCAATGTGTTTCATTGAGAGTAACAGATTGTTTATTGTGCGGTAAGCTTTCTTACAAGTTATTCGTCCTTTAACCGTGTCAAGGGGCTGCAAGTGTGACATTTGCAACTGCAACTGCGTGTCCTCGAAGGAACCAGCATGTGAAGTGGCCAAAGTTGATGCTATTAGAAGTCCCATAGATGAAGGTATGAATTATTTGAATCTAAAACTGACACAAGAATTATGCTACAATATATCATTTCCATCTAGGATCTGTATGATTTAATGTTAGATTTTTAACGCTTGCCTACAATTCGTTTTATTTTCTCTTTCCCAAGGCAGGCCTAAATATCCTACGCATTGACTGTTTCTCCCCACACGATTTGAAAGAAAAAGTGTACTTCAATAAATAATATTTTTTATTACACTGTTCGGGTTATTGTATTGTTCATTAAGAAACGTCAAGACAAGTTTGTTTTTAGGGGAAGGATGGGGGGGGGGGGGGGGGGGGGGGTTTTGGGGGGGGGGGGTTGTGGGGGGGGGGGGGGGGGGGGGGGGGGGGGGGGGGGGTTAAGTGTTTGATGTTTTCAACTAAATCAAAGACTTTGTGGGTGTGGCTGAGGTTAACGCGGTCGTGATATACGCGGTCTTAGTTATGACATATGGATGCGAGTCATGGGCAATGACTACAACCCATAAAAGCCAGATCCAAACCTCAGAAATGAGGTATCTGAGGAAGGTGGTTGAAGTAACAAGAAGAGACATGGTACGCAACCAGACGATACGTCAAGGCCTTAAATCCTACCCCCGGCAGACCCAAGTAGAACAGTCCCAATTAAGATGGTTTGGCCATGTCTGCAGAATGGGAGAAGATCGGATACCACGACAAGCATGGGAAACAAAGAGCCAAGGATCCAGACCCCGAGGACGACCCAGAGTCCGCTGGGAGGACAACATTAGACAATCTTTGAAGGACCGAGGACTAGAATGGAACCAGGCCAGGAGGAAGAGAGCCGATAGGATAGTCTGGCGCTCTCTCGTCCAAACCTCTACACCTCACGGTAGAAGGGGAACGACTAAGTAAGTAAGTAAGTTTGCGTGCTTTTGAAATAACGCGCTGCTATATTAATATCTTCTTATTTGATCTTTTCGCACTCTTTGAAGCATGGAGCCAGCACTGTAGCTGGCATACTTGGTGGACACTTGTATAAAATAATTCATGTACTCTTGCATTGTATGAACTTGTTTTGTATAATGAGGTTGCCAGCTACAGGCATCAGAATGGTCCAAATCGGACCGCACAATTACTAAGGCAGACCCTGAATATAGACTAGATATCTTATGTTTATCAGTAGCTATAATCCTATCTGTATTTTGCAGTCTCATTTCTTCACAGCTCATTGTATATGTACATACTCATCTGACATTTTCCTTGTCGAATACCAAAACTATGTTGTTTTGTCCAGGTCCATCTTTGAATTTCTTGCAAAAATCCAGACGCCTGGGAAACTGTAAAGGCCGTAAGTATACACTCATCCAAGAAGTAATTATCTCTACTAATAACCATTATACGGTGACGCACAATCTCTAATAGCCATTATACCGTGATGTACCATCTTTAATAACCATCACACCGTGATGTACCATCTCTAATAGCCATTATACCGAGATGTACCATCTCTAATAGCCATTACACTGTGATGTACCATATCTAATAGCCATTACACCGTGATGTACCGTCTCTAATAGCCATTATACTGAGATGTACCATCTAATAGCCATTGTACCGTGATGTACCATCTCTAATAGCCATTACACCGTGATGTACCATCTCTAATAGCCATTCTTCTTCTTCTTTGATCCATAACCACCAACCGTCAAAGCAGTAAGCGGCCATCACGCCTAGTGGCGTCTTGTAGGGCAGCAACAAATTGATTCCACTTTGCTCGGTCGGCAGCCATCCTTCGTACAGTGCCCCAACTCTGATTCATTCTTTGCATCTCAGCTTCCACAGTTCTCCGCCAAGTTGTTTTTGGTCGGCCTCTCTTTCGCTTTCCCTCGGGGGTCAATAGCATAGCTGTTCTTGTGATGGTATCAGGTTCCCTTCTGAGGACGTGGCCAACCCAACTCCAGCGTCTGCCAGCTATGATGGTGTGCATGTTTTCCTGGTTACTCCGAATAAGTAATTCTTGGTTACTGATGGTGTTTGGCCAAAAGATTCGGAAAATTTTCCTTAGGCAGATTGTGTGGAAGGAGGACAGTTTCGACATTTCCTTCTCTGTTACTCTCCAACATTCCGCACCATAGAGAAGCACCGAAAGTACACAGCTCTCATACAGTCTTAATTTGGTGTTTGTGCTGTACTGGGAAAACTTCCAAATGTTGTTGAGAACAGCAAAAGCTGTTCTCGCTTTATTCATTCTGTTGTTAATGTCCTTGCTTGTTCCGCCGTCAGGTGTTACTATGCTTCCTAGGTAAGTAAATGTATCTGTCTGTTCTAACTTCTGGTTCCTTACTGTTATTGGCTCAGGATTGCCCACATTTAGTGTCATGACCTCTGTCTTCTTCAAATTGATGTTCAGGCCAACCTGCTGGCCATACTTATTCAGTCTATCGGTTTTGTCTTGAATGTGTTGATGTGAATGCGCGAGTAGTGCAATGTCATCTGCATATTCCAAATCTTCCAGTGTAGAAAACGTTGTCCATCTAATTCCTCTTGGACTGCCCTCTGTTGTCTGGCGCATCACCCAATCTATGACTGTCAAAAATAATGTTGTTGATAAGGGGCATCCCTGTCGTACTCCTGTTTTCACTTCGAAAGTTACATTACTCGATCCAACACTGCACGTGAAGTTAGAATAGAGGCTTTTTTTATAATGGAAACAATGCGGCTGGGAATTCCATAAGCCCTCAGAATTTTCCATAGGCTGTCCCTGTGTATGCTGTCGAAAGCCTTTTCAAAATCAACAAAGTTAATGTACAGCTGTCTCTGCCATTCTGAGTACTGCTCTATAATGTTCCTGAGGGCAAATATATGATCTGCACATCTTCTGTTCTTTCTGAAGCCCGCTTGTTCTTTCCTCAGTTTATGGTCAACTGCTTTTGAAATTCTCTGGATGATTATCCTGCCTAGTATTTTGCTGGGAACTGAGAGGAGGGTAATTCCTCTCCATTATACCGTGATATATCATCTCTAATAGTGTCACATATATGTATACTGTTCAAAAAAAGAAACGCATAGCTATCCGAGGGCGCGTTTTTATGAGTTTGTAAGTAAAATTTGATGCTAGGGTATATAAAAACCAGCCTCAAATGTTCTTTACAGTGTCACATGCACGTGTTGACCTGAATTGCGTTCGTTTTTGTAATCGTTACAACGCAGTGGTCAATAGTGTATATGACGCAATTTTTGACCACAGCTCATGTTGCGCGCACGTGAAAGCAACAACATTTGGAGTGAACACTATTCACTGACTACGCAACTGAAACCCTATAAAAGGATAACGCTACACACAAAAAATTCAGTTAATTTTCAAGCAGACATTTATGCCGTCTCTATCGATAAATTTAAGGAACACTGCTATTGGCCGTTTGCACGCAGGCGAAAGTCAAAGTCAGGTTGCCAGGCATCTAAACGTGCATCAGAGTACCATCAGTCGACTTTGGCACCGGTTTTATGCATCCATGCCCAGAAGATGCCAGTCGCTGATCGATGCAAGAGGAGGCCACACACCATACTAACGGGAAAGCCCATACGCCAAAAACTCTCGTGACCCAGATGCAAAACAACTGTCAATTGATTGGTTGAACCCTAAGGTATTCTTTTGTGCATTTTGAACAATTAACTCATTAAATTAAAAAAAAGTTATTGAATGTCAAAATTATGGCTATGTGTGTGCCTTCAGTAGCTATGCGTTTCTCTTTTTTTTGGACAGTATAGAAAGATTAACTGAAGTTTAAAACAAATGTTGGGAAAGGTTACGACTAAGTATCCACAAGATTGGGATAGAATATTACCAGCTATTCTCTTCGCCTATAGAGAAATTCCCAACGAAAATACGGAGTTTGCGCCATTTGAATTATACTGTTCACAAAAAAAGAAACGCCATAGCTACTGAAGGCACACACATAGCCACAATTTTGACATTCAATAACTTTTTTAATTTAATGAGTTAATTGTTCAAATTGCACAAAAGAATACCTTAGGGTTCAACCAATCAATTGACAGTTGTTTTGCATCTGGGTCACGAGAGTTTTTGGCGTACGGGCTTTCCCGTTAGTATGGTGTGTGGCCTCCACTTGCATCGATCAGCGACTGGCATCTTCTGGGCATGGATGCGTGGAACCGGTGCCAAAGTCGACTGATGGTACTCTGATGCACGTTTAGATGCCTGGCAACCTGACTTTGACTTTCGCCTGCGTGCAAACGGCCAATAGCAATGTTTCTTAAATTTATCGATAGAGACGGCATAAATGTCTGCTTGAAAATTAACTGAATTTTTTGTGTGTAGCGTTATCCTTTTATAGGGTTTCAGTTGCGTAGTCAGTGAATAGTGTTCACACCAAATGTTGTTGCTTTCACGTGCGCGCAGCATGAGCTGTGGTCAAAAATTGCGTCATATACACTATTGACCACTGCGTTGTAACGATTACAAAAACGAACGCAATTCAGGTCAACACGTGCATGTGACACTGTAAAGAACATTTGAGGCTGGTTTTTATATACCCTAGCACCAAATTTTTTTTACAAACTCATAAAAACGCGCCCTCGGATAGCTATGCGTTTCTTTTTTTGAACAGTATAAATATAGCCACAGTGATCCATCCACCTTTGCTCCCTTTCTAATGTTTATAATTTTTGCTACGCAAAACCAGGCAATTCGCTGCCTGTAGACAATCTTTTGAAGCCACGCCTATTCTTTCTGTTTCATGCGCTAATGACCGTTTACAAATTTCGCACCCGACCGTCTTAACAAGAGGGGGGAGGACCGGGGTGGTTACCTGAGTTCTCGAGCGAGCTGAGACGTCACTCATCGATAGTGACAGATCAGAGAGAAGAGCGCGTAGAGATAATTAAGATTCTTTGAAGAGGGAAAGACGGGCAGAAACTTAGCAGCGTATCTGTTTGATGTCCGTGATCCAAGGGGACGTAATTCATTGATCTACAACAGAGGGACGAAATCAAAGAAAGGCCTGCTAACATGGCCAGGTCTTTTTGATGTCGTTTCGGCGATTGCGAGGGAGCGAACCGTAGAATCTTTTACTTCGGGAATCGAACGGTAGACATTCCCTGATACGGCCGAAGACGCGACTCATCGCGACCGTTAGTGAAATAACACCATTTAAGTACAAATACTCCGTCCTCTTAAAGTCAGTTTATCAGTCGCTCAGAAACATTTGGATAATCTAGCTCGTTGTACTAGAGCCCTTGTAAAAGTGTGTCATAGCATTCCGTGGAGATTGTTCCATTTCTGATTGCGGTAATATATATATATATATATATATATATATATATATATATATATATATATATATATATATATATATATATATATATATATATATATATATATATATATATATATATATATATATATATATATATACAGTATTAGCATTTAGGTGATTTAATGTTAACATATTAAATAACTTATAGCTAATTTTTCCAGGTGTAATGTAGATTTAATCACCCGCTATCATTCAGAAAGAGATGTTTTAAGTGGCTAAATAATAAGTGGCTAAATAATACACTAGGCGATTGATACTGGACGGGAGTCAGTTCACTTCTATCCATTATGTGTAATCATATAAGTGTTTAGCGTAATATCATGTGGCGAAACAAATAGCTAGTAATGACAAGCGATATTTGTAAAGTAGTCATAATTAAATTAACACTGATATTGTGCGCTGAGTGTTCTACCTGGCGGGAGGGGAAAGGCGGATGCCTAAAACCCAACTCGTACCAGTGGAGCGAAGCGTGATAAGATAGACTAAGTCACGTTTGTCTTTTAATTTAATTAAATGACAGAGAAGATAAGAGATCTTACCTTTTCGCGTGATAGGATAGTACATTGGTATTGTGGTAAAATGTCTGTTTTCTTCCTATTTTAGTACGGGTCACAAACCAGCTGCCAGCGGTCTAAATAGCACCAGTGACAATTCTTATTTATTATCGGGTCTTCGATGTTGACCTGTTCGGTCCTCTTGCTTCATTCAGAGAGAGACTAAAATATAAACAATAAGAGTAAAGTTACTGGGCACACAAAATACCCAGATTTTTTTGCATTCAATTTATCAGCCCGCTGTGGCCAAATATATACACATATTTTTCCGACTAATGACAATTGTGTTCCCAAGCGGATTTACCCCTGGAGAATACATTGTTTCAGAATCGGCACTCAACCCCAGAGAGAAAAACCGATAGGATATACCTTCATCATCATCATTATCTCTAATACCAGTTACCAACCCGATGTTCCTTCAGCTATTGGGAGTACTGTATACTGTGTACTGTGAACACTAGATCGCGGTTTATATTTTGCTACCTGAACTATCTGATGTGACATTTTCATTTCCAATAATTCACTACCAAAGTAGACGTTCCCCATTAGGAAAATGAATTATTCGTGGAGGAACTGGGGCTTACTTCGGAAAAGTACAACACTGGATTCTGATACATGTTCACTGATGTATTCGTTCAAGAGGTTGTTAACCACCTAGTAGGTAAGCGAGATTGTATGTGGCCACAGACTGACAGAGTGAGAAAAAGAGGAGTGAATATTTTCTTTTCTGTGTATCATCATTGTACCCACTTCTTTTTTGTTTGTTCGCTAACTTGATTATTTTACTGGGATAGCTTTAGTAAAAACTTTTTTGTTTGTTCGCTAACTTGATTATTTTACTGGGATAGCCTTAGTAAAAACTTTGTTCTTTGCTTTATTGTCTATCCTACACCCTAGTGTTAATCTTTGACTTTTTTAGGTTATTTACCTCTTGCGGGATCTTTTCTCAACAGAGGGGAAGACACTCATGTTATTAACACCCTGTGAGAGTGTTAATCTTTTAATTACTTGTTGGTCACTTTTTTAGGTTATTTACTCTCTTGCGGTCTGTGTGTGTGTGTAGATAACTTATAATTAACATTATAGGGAAGTGTGATAGATCGTCTTCTTCTAAAGATAGTCGTATAGATAGGCTGGACTAGAGAATTCACTCATTCCAGAGATAGATCTTCACTTTAATCTATTCATCCGTGGAATCTATTCTAACAGTTTCTTTCTCAGATAAACCCACTATTTCTGTTCTATTCAGACGGGACCAAATAAATCTCTATACCTATCTAAATTTACGACAAATAGTCATTATACCGTGATGTACCATCTCTACTAGCCATTATACCCTGATGTACTGATTTTAAGTTGTGATCAGACAGTACCCATTGCGTAGAATTCGCTTAACCTGGCACCTTTTGGTGTATCCCTGTGATGTTTCAAAATCTAGATGTTGTGAACAACTCATTTCACCATAATCATCATAATTTTCCTTTGTGCTCCCTATGTAGCATGGGGGCACCGCTACAGCTGGTCTCCTACAGGAAGCCCGCACTAAACATTCAGACGCTTCTGCAACGGTGGTTTATATTGCAATTTGTTTTAAATGACGAGGTTGTCAGCATTCTGCTCAACCTTATATTTGTTACGATATGCCTGAGCGAGCAATAGTACTGACCACACGGGACAAATCATCATACGTCATACCTACTGACCACACGTGACAAATCATCATACGTCATACCTACTGACCACACGTGACAAATCATCATACGTCATACCTACTGACCACACGGGACAAATCATCATACGTCATACCTACTGACATGGCGACATTTTTGCTTAACAACTTTCTGTGATTTCATCACGTTAAATACTCGCTGGTTATGTAGCCATCTTTCAAACACTCCCACATCATTAGTCACTTTTTATTTTCTTCCGTGTTTCTGCCCTAAGTCTTTACTGTCGTCACAAAATTTTCTTTTTCTACATAGCTGGCCAGTGAATGTAATAATACCTTTAAATATTAGTAACTGCTAAAACGTATTGCATTTGTTGATACATAGAAAGTCACAAAGTACGGACTGTGTCAGTAGTTTTTTTATAACTTGTGTCAGATTTTAATCAGTGAATACCTGCTTGCAGGCTACGACCCGCACCTCTGTCCATGGGAAGCTGATGTTTCCATAAGTGGTACTGTCAGAGGACATTGTACATCCACCGCTGGTAAGCTGTTGTTGTTGTTGCTTTGTTTTTTATGTAAACGAAGGAAATTTTTTTTTTACAAATGAAAAGCGCACTAGAAATACTGGACGTTTTGGGGTCTCCCTTCAGCAGCTACAGTCCCAAACAGGCATTGAGAATAGGATTACATAATAATAAATTCATTATTTGTTACATAATGTGTCGGCGTATACATTGTTTATGTAAAATGGAATGTTTCTACTGGTATGTTTATCACAATATACAGAGGATGCCTACTGGTCAATTGATCATATAAGACATAGTTTGCTTATGTTAAAGGTATCCTATAATATAGAGTGTGTTTACTGATAAAATCATCGTATTTTGTTAAATAACATACAGTTGAGAGTGTCCACTGTTAAGTTTATCATGATATCTTTGATCGAAATCCTGCGTTTTCATATCTCATATGTTTACCTATTAAATAGAACCGCAGCTTCCATGGAAAAAAAAAAAAAAAAAAAGAATAAAATTTAATAATGTTTTTAAGCTTTGCTTCAGCTCTCTGAGAAATCACATCAGAAGTTCCTATATCATAATACATCGAACAATTAACTTTTCCGTTCTCAGTATAGGAAAATGGTGTTAGAAGTATTAATCGTGAATTCTATAACACCATCAACTCCTCTTTCACCGTCTCCGCCATCACTGACACCAAAAACATAAGCCACCATCGTCTTATCACATTTGTTAATCTAATGAAGTGTGTTGATTAAACTTTACGACAAAAGTAATTTTAAATAAGGAAAAAAAATTAAATAAAGGAATAAAAAAACAGAACTCAACATAGTAATGAGCTAATAGGGTGGTCCACATATGACGTCACGCAAAGGGGAAAAGGGGGGTGGGGGGGCTAAAAATTTGTGACTTTGAGTGACGATCGTGGGAGGGGTTGGGAAAATGTGACGTCACAAAATAAGAGTCTGTCACAAAGAGTTTATGATCAATAAATTTTCTATATTCTCTTCTTTTTTCTACCCGTGTCCTCTATTTTATTATCACTCTTTACCCTTTTCCTGTATTTTTCGCATTCGTTCGTTTGCGAAAAATATTTTCTTTCCCATTCTCACTTTACCGTTTTTCTTTCTCATACGGATACGCATTCTATTACGTAGATGTCAGTCAGACGAGAAACTGAATATTCATCTGGTCAGAAACAGAAAGCAGACAGGTGTCTATACTTCTCTCATGACACAGCGCGCTTGGGCTAGATTCTCGACATAAACGTGTGAGAATTCACTCTGTCAGACATGATGAGGAGACATATTGTCTGGTATTTCCATCTGAAGGGTAGTTTTACGGCTAAGTTGCTCGGTGAAGTGTGGAAACTGCCACCTAATGAGACTTACCGTCTACATTTTCACTGGACATAGGGGTTTTCGGCTGAGTTCTTGAGATGTGAACGGCGCGCTCATGCATTGCTCAGGAATGAGAATAGTCGTGGAGGTGTCTAAGACGCGTTTGGCATGTTATGTCCAGCGTCTAAGGTACGTAGGTGTTAAGGAAAGAGGAGGCTATTGCATGGTTTTGGAAATAGCACACATCTTTGTCCGTTTCATAGATATAACTAGAGTTGGAAACCTGACTTCACGCACTCAGTAACTTCGCAGTTAGACTAGAACAACCTACGTTCGAGCCCTAAGAATTTCTGTTATAGAAGCAATTAGTTGGTCGAATGGAATGTTCGATTTCTAAGTATCTCTGTTGATGATAGAGGGCATTAGTTGGTCGAAGTGGTTTTAGTTCTTAGTAGTTCTGTGTTGAGGTAAATATATTGTATCTAGTATTTTATTAAGTGTTTAAAGTGTTAAATCGCCTATTTCATTTTCACTAGTTCTTTTGTGCAGAGAGAATTAAAATATAGTCTGTATTATTTTCTAGTACGTGTTTCAGTGGAAAGCAGAATAAATTATATTTCTAGCTTAAAATCACGCAGCTATAAATGAATTTGATTTTACTGCTAAATAATTAGACGGGAATATATTTTAAAATTAACTTATAACTGAAATGCTACATCTGTGAGTATTGACGGGATACGTATGTATTCCTAATTCATGATGATTTATTTATGAATATAACTTATTTCACGGGAAGTTTTAAATGATAAGTCAAGCTGTACGTTTGCAGTTTAAAATGTAAGTTATAACAAGTACATAGTATATATATTATTTTATATGTGGTTTTTCTTCCATATGCAGTGAAAACTGGGGTTAACCCAAACTTTGCCAGCGTTAATTACTGATGAGTAATATCTGAGAAGAACTAAAAAAACATTTTCCTTAAAAGACTTGGTGTAAAATTTTTACAAGAACTTTAAAGGTGAAATGGCATAACGGGCCTATTGCGTCAGATTTTATTTTTCCTGAGAAAACATAAGTACAGTTCAGCCCTTGTGGCAAGTAAACTATTACAAACAGTAACGTTCCACAAATTATGTCAACTTGTGGAGTGACCAAGAATTTTACCTTTTGATCGAAGTTACAAACCTGACATTGTTCCTAAGTAGTGGAAACCTCGTGATTCTGATCCTGTGAGCCCGCATGAAAACTAATTCTTACCTGAACTGATGAAGTGACACTTACTTAAAATCTGAACAAAATCATCGCCTGAAGAGGATGCTACCCGGACAAATTGGATGAAACCAAGATCTGCAGAGCTGGTTATCCGCTTCACCAAACGATAAAACAGATTGTGTCATAACGTGCGCCAGACGGCGAACAACAGCAAGCTATAGGGTAAGAAAGTGAGAAATGCACGACAGCGCCCTGATGAATGAACCGAGAGAAAGCAGGAACGAGTGACTCATTTTTATGGTATACCAAATTTCACCCACTTTGTAATTTCTTTATGCAAGTTTTGTTGCAAACAAGATACTTTTCCTTAGGATAGATCATACTAATATCTAAGTCTGTTCATACCTTTAAAAGGGGAAAATCCTTAGATTACCGCTAATGTATCCTTGATTCCTTGGGGCTATCACTTTCTTCTAACAGGACTGTGGGCATACCTTGAGGGATAAGATCATACTGTGGGTCTATCATTCTGGTAGAAATTCATTGATTTTTTGACTATGTGTATATGTTTCTTGATGTAATTTTTGTGTGTTGAGATGAAATTTTAGATGATAATTAAAATTTCTCTTGAACTTAATCAGCGCGTTGGTCAGCTCGTTCCAAATCATCTGTATAATCACTGTTATAGTTTTTCCCACGTCTGTGCGTCTAACTGTTGTCACTTGTGTGCGTGCACGTGAGTGGTACGTTCATATATATTAATATATGTTGTCACTAGACTGTCTGACTCCTCTAAATCTGTTGTAGAAGATAGGCTGAGAAGGAGAGAAGATTCTCGAGTTCTCACTGACAGCCTCTATTGATTCTACCATCTCACTCGTGGAAATCTATTTCTGTTATTATCTCTCACTGTGGCTATCACTCATTCTAATCTATTCAGAAGGGACCAACGCAAGTCTTAATCCCCCTATCAAAAATCTACGACAGAGTCACACTCTCTTCTTTCATAAATTATGTTTCTACTTCTATCCACAATAGTTAACTTTTATCCACAATAGTTAACTTTTATCCACAATAGTTAACTTGTATCCGCAATAGTCAACTTTTATCCGCATTTGTTAACTTCTGTCTGCAATAGTAAACTATTATCTGCAATATATAACTTTTATCCGCAATAGATAAGAACTCCCTCGTGGACAACTTATAATTAATATAATAATCTCATGTGCAATATCGGATAGTTGTTATAACCTTTAACTGGTTTAAATTGTTATTAATTATATATTTCTATATTAAATAATGTAATACACACCGTGAAAAAAGCAATATGCAGACAACATAGATTGTACTGTTCAAAATTAGATTTAATAAAACAGTAGCAGGTTATCACCATCGCGACAACAGTCTGAAGAGATCAAAGAAATGTATGGAGATTAAAAAAAAGAAGTCCAATGCAAAAATCAAAATCAATTCACACATCAAGTCAGTCCTATTGGATGCCTCTGGGCATGGAAAAAAACAAAAACAACAACCATAAAGTTCAGACTTTCATAAATGGGTGAAAAAAAGGTAGTCACATAACAGATACTGCCGTAGAGGAATGAAGTGTTAAAGACCATAATACTAAATCAAGCTTCGAAAGGTTTCGAAAGTTCACCTTCTCGCTGCCTTTGCAGTCAGGCATCCATTTATAGCTGGTAGACTGTAGCGTGACACCACCGTGTTTCCAACTCGCTACCTTTGCCGCGAGAGGCAGGCGCTCTAAATACGGACGCTCTCATAAAAGGGTGCTTGTCTAAAATAGAAGGATTGTAGTGGTATGATAATATCACTAATATAGAATTGATGACACAAACCAGACATGTGCCAAAAGAACAAGATATGAGAAGAAGACGCTGAAGATGGATAGGACACACATTGAGCAAACCTGCTGATAGCTTTAACAGGCAGTCCTTGTTCTGGAATCCACAGGGTAAGAGAGGCAGAGAAAGACCATGGAATACATGGAGAAGAGAGCTAGAGACAGGCACAAAGGGGATGTAGAAGATATGGAGAGACCTTGAGCTGATGGTACAGGACTGGAAGACGTGCCACTTAAGCATATGCACCTTAATGAGTTAAAAGGTGATGATGATGACTAGGTAACTAATTTACATTTGATTACGTTGGTGCTTTTCAGTATTACAATAATAAAAAATAGTTACTAAAAAAAGGTGAGGTTACAGATTTGTGACGTCATGTAATGGGGGTGGTCTTGGTTTGTGTGACTAAATGTGACAAGGGGCTGGGGGTAAAAAATGGCAAAAATTGCGTGACGTCATATGAGGGCGACCCAATAGAAACTGTCGCGTGTTTATCTCCCCTGCTCTGCAGCGGTGGTCCAACAATGACCAATCTTAGAGTATAACAATCAGGGTCTTCAGAGGTATCAACCTTCGCTCACGATTACTTTTGGCAGAGATATAAATAAAAAAATGATGCTACTATTTTAGGGATCCTCACGGGAATTTTTAAAAAATCAAGCATTACAACTGAGATCATCTAAGCTGTTATGAACTTTTTATCTTTCCGACCCTTCTGTGAGGAAAAAGATACTTCATCGTATTTTTTTAGCCGCCAACAAATGATTCAGTAAAATATTACTTTAATAGCTCTGGAAGGTTATGTATTTAAATTAACGAGTCATACGGGTGCAGTTCACTCAATAATGATTAAATCAAATGTCAATTTGTATTTACAAATAATAAATTTAATAATCAATTGTAGTTAACAAAGTTTAAATATGATTTTTATTAAACAGGGTAGCACTGATGTTTTCATCGCTGGTAGTGATTTAAAGTGGCTATCGTTAAAAAAAAGTTCATTTGCTGGGCCTTACAGCTATACTTAAATAGCCAGGTGTTGATGATGATTTGTTGTTGGTCTAGGGTTACATCTCTGTTGGTTCCCAAGTGTGTTGTTGGCTTTTCCATCAATCGTCAAATTATGTGGTAGTAGCACGTCCCTAGCGGTAATGCTGGTGGTAACCACTCCAGTTGTCAAGACAAGCGTCTTCAAGACTGGTCTGACCTAGGCATCTAGCGTAGACTGCTGGCAACTTGAAACAAAGACTTGTACCACAAACGTGTACCACAAACTGAGAGAAAACAAATGCATCTTCTAAGTATGGGGTCTCATGACCTGAGAATCAAGCACCTTTTGGTTTCATTCCACCACTTCATCTTCCTCAGAAAATGTACATTCCCTAAGCATTAATGTTAAACCCAGAGATCGAATGAAAGAGCGTTTGAACAGTAGAAAATGGCAATTGCATTCTTTAAACATGTTTGAATACACACATTACCTTATTAAAATGTTAATTTAATAAATACGCACACCAAGGTGTCATCATCATCCACGCCTTGCTCCACATGGAGCCTAGGGCTACCTCTGCTTTTTGGTTTCTTGTGAAGAAACCTCACGAAGTAGTCCCCAGCTCTTGCAGTGGTGGTTCATGAATCCAATCATTTATATGCTGAGGTTGTCAGCCTCGTATAAACTTGTTCATCCCCAAGAAATTTACACGTCAAATGCAAAAATATAAAATGATAAAATTTACTTACCGTAATTACCAGGATTGAAGTTACTGGATTCTTATACAGAGAAACTTCCGAATAATGTCGGACCACTAGTTTTAAGAGGCCGCATGTCATGTGGTTGGGGTATTACTTTAATTATAACCCCACTGTTATTCTGTATGTAGGTGCGTAGGACTCGTAATTTTCCAGTACTATAGTCGAGTTTTCTTTGTGTCTGATATCATAAGATCATATAATACTTGGTCCTGTCCTTATGTTGGAATCAGAAGTGGTTTATTTTTGCATTTTCATGCCAAACCAACCACGAATTAATGTCTGATATCGGTAGGTGTCCCCCCCCCCCCCTACCCTCATCTGTAAAACATTCTGCATGACACCGATATTTTCTTTACTTGTCTTTTATCAAATTCCATCTGTCTGTCTTCCATGACCTATAAGTCTCGCTTCTTCTATTTCGTCTGTCATGTTTACGAACTCACTACTTCCCAGATCACATTATAATCTCCCAGATGTTATTTACTTGTAAAGTTTTATTACAACAAGGTCTGGGAGGAAGCTATTACGTATCTTTCCGTGCTATAAAATCACATATGTTATTTTACTGTCTGTGTCTTGATCTTTAATCAAATTCACATCTTCTGACACTTCATGTGCGAACTGACAACTTATCTCCTAGTACCGTTCTCTTATTCATTTTGGAACCTGTGAACAACTTGGTTTGTGTATCTTCCCAGACAGAAAGTCTGGGTTAACAATAGAAATGTCGCTCAGTGTTTACTCTTACTCCGTCTGGAGCAGCGATAAGCAAAAAAATCAATGTGGCAAGTTCGCTCTGCACATACAGAAGTTAATGTTCTTTCACACATATGTTAAGCAATCAGGTAAAATTAATGGAGTGACAAATTTGAACAAGATGTGATAAGAAAACCTTGAACTATAAAAGCGAAAACAGCGTAAAAAAACTGGTGAGGAAAAGGAAGTTCACAGAGAATAGATAAAGGATGGCACAGGAAAATGTAAAGATCAAAGATTGACTCGTCACAGAAACAAACCGTTGTTGCATGGTGAGGGAATCGAGCGAAATATATCGTCAATACAACTGATATGCAAACCCTGAACAGGGACTAAATACCCCTAGGCCAGTGAAGAAAAAAAATCTTACTGTTAAACTAACATTGGGGTTTTTTTTGTTTTTTTTTTTGGCGTTACAAAATAAACAGTCTTGAACAGAAGTGGCTATTAATAGACGCTTAGTCTTTTATGCTCAGTAGTTGTACAAGTCAAAAGAATTCTGATTCGTTTTTTAAATACAAGGCGACATTTTTCACTCCTCTCAAACACCGTATATGCAATAAATTCAGAATCGGACAGATTGAGATGTACTTAAGTCAGGAAGACAAATAAAGAGTGAAATATGTTGAATAGCGATGTGAGAAGCCTGAGACAGACCTCCTACTTTATGACCCAATTAGATGCAGTTATATGAAAGCGAAAGAAAGTGAAGATAAAAAAATACTCACCTTCCGCGATGAGAAGTAGTCATCGCAGTTTGTCTCAGAGCTTCAATTGCGTACTCTTTCGTTGCACTGTAACAGGTTCCTTCATAAGACTATTGATAGAGCGCGGAAGAGAACAAGTTGAAAGACAAAAGGTACAGTAATTTAACCGAAAAGAGGAAGAACAAGCACAAAAGTAGTAGGGAATGGCGGACTTGAGGCGTTTTCAGGAGGAGCGCAGGAGGAGCGGCAGGAGGAGCATGACTTTTTATATAAGGAAAATCAGGAGGATCGGCAGGAGGAGCAAGATGGCGGACTTGAGCTAACAAGGGGGGTTATTTTTAGACTTTTGGATAACAAGAAGAGGCGGGTCAAGATGGCGGACTTGAGCTAACAAGGGGAGGTTATTTTTAGATAACAAGAAGAGGAGGAGCAAGATGGCGTACTTGAGATAACAAGAAGACGATGTTTATATAGGGAAAATGTTGCAAGATGGTGTTTTTTTATATATTATTGTTATTAGTATAGCCAACTTAGGTAGTGGCTGTGTTAGACAAACAAGCAGTCGTTGAGACTTTTAGATAATAGGGAGACAATAGGAAGATATATATATATATTTACATAATAGGAAGACGATACTTATTGATATATACATACATATTTTACAGCAGTTATACAAACAGTTATTTTACAACAGTTATACAAACATTTAGACGAACATTTAGACAAACAGTTAAACGATATAGGTAACAAAAAGCGTTTTAGTTAATATAGTTTTTATTTTTTCAAATACTAAAGGGCAACTCTCAATCGCTTGGTAGGCTTCTTCTTCTTCTGTGGTGGATTAGGGACATCGGGTAGGTCTGTGGTAGGAAACCAACTCGGTTCTGGTGATATCGGGCATTTAGAGTTCATGATTTCGTCAAACAGGTTAGTGGAAGGCTTCTTCGGGGGTAGGACATCGGCCAGGTCTGTGGTAGGAAACAAACTCGATTCTATTGGTTGGTAACAACTGGAATTGATGTACTGATCAAACGTGGTAGTGTTAGTAGGATAGGTATCCGTGCTTGGTGGCTGTAATCGGTCAAATTCGGCGAGGATTTCGCTCTGTAACGTTAAGAAATGTTCAAACTCGGGTCGAGTTAACGTAATGCCGTGTTTGGTAGGAAATTTGAGGTAGGATTCACCAAAATATCTTCGCACGTGCAGTAAAGGTTGGCCTCGGTAAACACTTACAGACGCAGCCTTCAGACCACTAGCCAAAGGTTTAAGCATTTCATCACTTCTCTTGATGTAGACCCAGTTGTTGGGAGCAGTCATTTTCAACGAGATGTATCTAGTGTGTTAATAAAGTGTCTTCCAAGTGTTTATATCGTATAATCTGGGTTTTTTAGGCGTGCCCTAGCTAGGATTTGATTCGTCGAACATCGAGCGTGTGTTAGGCAGGACGTGATTCGACGATGTATTGCGTGGGAACAATGACACATGGCCGTATTGTCGTGAGGGAAAAAATACACCTGTCTATTGATTTCGTCTCTTGTTTATCAAAGTGGGGTTGAGTTTCACTAGCCAGGGTTTGACTAAGCGCGTAATTAATCGATCGTTGGCGTGTTGTCTAGCCGAAAATGGTAGTAGGACCCGCTGCATAGTACCACCTCGTGTTTTGATCAAGATGAAATAAATGGCGTAGAGTCCGCAAACATTGGTGACTACATCTTGTAAATGTCTGGCGTTGTAGTTAACTGGTCGAGTAGAGTTTCTGGCTATAAAATTAATCAGGTCCGAGTGTGTAGGTGGTAGGCCAAAAGAATCAAAATATTCAAAAGTACCAAGTCCGTTATAATATAGGGCGACCCAGCGGTCACCGGGGCGATAGCTAGGATCAGTGTTGATGACGAAAGCAGCCGTCTTGGTCGGTTCGATGCGTAGAGGTAATTGGTCACGAGCTAACACTTTAACGAGCCCAGTTCGTTTAACAAATATGTCTGACAGGAGGATGGTGCGTATCTCGTCTGTGTTCATTGTCTAAGTGGTGTAGTCTGTCAAAACTTGGCGCGATTTCGAGATCTCCAAGATCGAGTCTTGCTCAGCGTAGACGAGAACCTGTAACGGTTCGGGTGTGACCTCGGCGAATTTAAGTTCTACTGAGACTGGGCCCGATTTGGCCATCTCAAACTGGTCACCGTCTAGTAGACTGGGGGGTGAGGTCAAAGGCGTATAAGGCGTCTTCTTCTTCTTCAAAACGTGAGAATCAAACATTGTGGGAACAAAAAAAAATGTGACAATCACTGTTCAAGAATTTGAGAATCACTGTGAAAACATTGTGAGAATAATGTAAGAACTCACGTTTTGTTGAAGTCTCACAATGTGTAGGGTTTTTTATATAAAATAACTGGTTGTAAGTGAAAGTTATCATTATTAAATATGGACACGAGATTCGCACATCCTTTTACCTGTTTAATTAGTGGGCCTACTGGATCTGGGAAGACTGTTTTTTGTCCAGCGTTTCCTAACACATATCAAGGATATGGTCACAGTCGTACCCGATGAGATTATTTGGTGTTACTCCGAGTGGCAACCTTTATACAATTCCATGACTGGAGTTCAGTTTATTGAAGGACTGCCCGATATTGAACAGTGGACAGGTGATAAGAGACGGTTGGTAATTATCGATGATCTCATGAACGAAACAGACGAACGTGTAACTAGTTTATTTACAAAAAAGTCTCATCATAAAAATATAAGCGTATTTTATCTGGTGCAAAATTTATTTGGCAAGAACAAAGAACACAGAACCATTAGTTTGAATTCTCACTACATAGTACTTTTTAAAAATCCACGCGATGGATCGCAGATTGTTAATCTAGCCAAACAGATGTACCCAGGTCGGACTGCCTATGTTCAGGAGAGTTTTAAAGACGCAACATCGGTTGCACACGGCTATTTGCTAATCGATCTCCGTCAAGACACACCATATAATCTAAGGCTTCGTTCAAGCATCTTCCCAGAGGAGCAACATATTGTTTACGTACCCACATAACATGGGAGAAAAAGTAAAAAAACATGCTGATATGTTAAAATGTCTACGTACAGCCAAACCACCAGTCATCAAGGCTGTTATGAAAACAGCATCACCCGAGCTGGTAGGAACACTCTGTGAATGTTGTCACAACGTTTTAAAAGGTAACGTTACACTGACACCTCCTCAGAAGAGACGTATGCGTCGTTACAAAAACATCCTGCGAGCGCTTACCAAGAAGAAAGTCTCGCTCAAAAGACGAAAACAGTTTTTACAATCTGGAGGTTTCTTATCTGCGTTGTTAACCCCAATACTATCTGTACTAAAAGGACTCTTTTAGATGGCTAAAAAATGGTTTTGATGGATCCTCGTTTGTTAGAAAAACCTTATAGACCACCCGATGCGCTAAGAGATAACTTGGGAGAATTGGACAGTCAAATGCAACTAGTCTTGGATCGACAAGATCTGCCAATCGGTGACAAGGCTAAACTCTACCAACAAACATTACAGCGTTATTTGACTCGACTAGAACAGTACAGACATGTACCTCTAGGTCTCGTAGATATTAAACCACCAACACAAATCAACGAACAACCCACTGTACTTAAAGAGGAGGTCGTGGACAAAACGCCTCAGTCGCCACCCGTCACACCCACTAATCGAAAAAGGTGGCCAGTAAATTGCGAGAATCATCGTCGTATTCTCTCAGAAGAAGGAAAAAGGCGCCACAGTGGGAAGCATGGCCAAAGAAGTGATTTTAAAACAACATTACTACGACCCAAAACGACATGGATCTTATGGTGGAATCGCCCCCTTACAACGTAGCACCAAACTTAGTCGTAAAAAAATTGAAGAGTGGTTAGGCCATCAGGACACTTACACCCTACACAAGCCGGTGCGCAGAAAATTTAAACGACGCACTACCATTGCGGGTGGTATCGATCAACAGTTCCAGGCTGATTTAATTGACTTGCGTGGTTTAAAAAGATTCAACGATGGGTATTCGTATCTAGTAACGTGTATTGACGTATTTAGTAAATTCGCTTGGGCTGTTCCTCTGAAAAACAAGACTGGGACAGCTTTAGTAGCAGCGGTAAAGACAATTTTTAACAGTCGCAAACCGATAAATTTTCAAACAGACAAAGGCAGTGAGTTTGTCAACAAAACATTCTTAAAATTTCTTAAAAACGAAAAGGTCCATTTCTTCACTACGGAGAATGAAGACACCAAAGCAGCTACCGTCGAACGGTTTAATCGAACCCTCAAAGAAAAAACGTGGCGTTACTTTACCAAAACCAACAGTCTTCGCTACGTCGATGTGATACAACAACTGGTCCACAATTACAACTACTCGTATCATCGGAGTATTAAGATGGCACCGGTGGAAGTTACCCCGAACAATCAAGAAGAAGTATGGCGTACTTTGTATTCTACCCCTGACGTCGTCGGTAGAAAAGTCTATTTTAAACCTGGTGATCGCGTGCGGATCGCCCAAGCCAGACAAACTTTTAAAAAGGGTTATACGCCGGCGTGGACAGAAGAGTTGTTTACGATCAGCCGACAAAACCAAACAAGACCGGTTACGTACGTCCTTAAAGATGATTCGGGTGAGGAATTGAAAGGTTCTTTTTACCAAGAAAAGCTGCGACGAGTCGGCGATAAGATAGTTTATCGAATCGAGTCCATTTTGGAGGAACGCCGCGGTGGCAGGGGTGTAAAAGAATATTTAGTCAAATGGTTCGGTTATAACTCGTCATTCAACAGCTGGATTTCGTCCAAACAGCTAGCGAGATATCGAGACTGATGGATATTGAAGAAGACGTGAGCACCTCAGTTTTGAGGCCACCCCCTCCCAAGACCGCGAGAACCTCGTTCTGGCCTTTTTTTGGAAAACTAGTCCCGCGACTAGAGATCGTTTTCATCTGTCAGATGATCGTTATATATGTCGTCATCGGTGTCTCATTATTCAATCTGAGTCGGAGCAACGCAGAGGGACCAGACGGCAAGTTTTGGATCGCTTTAATGAGCAGTTGTCTGGGTTACATGTTACCTAACCCCAAGATAGGATGAGTTTTTACGTGACTTTACCCAGCAATGCCTCGATGAAAATATACCCAAACAATAACGCCGGTCACTTTTTCGTCAAATTGCCACATATTATAGACTTGACTTCACTTACGACGTTGGATTTGGTTTGGTTTGAGATTCAATTTCCCAAAAGTTATTTTAACGTGCTAGAAGATGATGTATGGATACATTACTTTCCCAACAAAGAAGATGAGTCTATACTACTCACGTTACCAGCTGGTCTATACACGTCACCCGACACGCTGATCGACGAGTTGAATCGTTTGCTTTTAGCCACGGATGTGGATGAAAAAGCCCGAGTTAGATTCCATTTTAACAATAATAAGGCCACCTTGAATCTGTATGATCCGGAGGTTGAAGTTAGAATTAGCGAGACGTTGAAACACATGTTAGGTTTTCCTGCGTCGCTCGCCACAGACATTGACCCAATACTACGAGGCGAGACTGAAGTACAAATGGATAGCGACATGAAAAATGTATACGTGTACTGCGATCTCGTAGCGGCGAGACCGGTTGGAGATGCCTCTGTCCCTTTGTTACGGATTGTGCCTATTTTGGATAGGACTAATGCTTCTGTTTTCAGGATTTACGACAAACCCCACTACGTACCCCTGAGCCGTTTTTCGTTTGACGCGGTGGAAATCCTTTTAACTAACGATCAGGGTAAGTCTATCCCATTCACTAGCGGAGCTTCGGTGTTGACACTACACTTCTGAACTCACAGACGGTTTGATTTTGACTAGAAAAAATGGTCAGACACGTACCCATCCGACGAAACCCCAAGATGTATGAGGAGTTTTACTGCAACCAAGCTGGCCATGGGATGCCAGTGTTTATCGGAGGCAGAAGTCAAAGAGGACATGGTTTGGGTAGTTTTTTTTCGGCGGGCTCGGTCGTATGGTTCTCCCGTGGTTAAAAACTGGAGGCAAAGCTTTACTCAGAGAAGGGCTTGGGACCGGTCTACAGGTCGCGAGCGATGCGTTAGCCGGCAGAAATGTTGGCGAGGCATTTCGTGAACGAGCCAAGGAGTCGGGTCAACGTTTATTACAGGGAGCGGTTGAACACCTCACCACTAACCAATCGGGTAGCGGGCTTAGAAGAAGAAAAAGAAAAACGAGAGCTGCCCCACCTGGCGAGCCGAAACGCATAAAACGCAGTAACCGAGCTCGGCCTTCTCATTCTCACCAGAAGAAGCGAAGGTACTCTGATATATTTGAATGATGGCGCTTATTCACCCCAACTCTTGCGAGTGTCTTCACAGTGGTCTAGATTTGTTTAGCGTACCACCAACGCAGACAGCCGTAGAAGAGGGACAATTTGTGGAGATACATCCGTTGGCCGCCTTAGCCCCCGGAGCCCCGGTGGAATTTGTAATTTCGGGAAACGGTGAGGAATATCTAGATTTGTTCAATACTTTTTCTACGCGGGCGCGCCAAAGTTACGTTAGCTAATGACGGCGCATTACCGGCTGATGCAGATGGGGCCCGGATTAACTATTACCTGCACGTATTTTTCTCCCAAGTCGACGTTTCACTGAACGATACGCTGATTACACCCAGCGAGAACACCTACCCTTATAGAGCTTACATCGAAGCCACGTTGAATTACGGGGAGGAACCCAAATGAGGTCATCTGACATCGGCTCTGTTTTACAAAGACACGCCAAATTTTATTACGGACACAATTGGTGACAATAACAATGGGTTAAGACTGCGTCGACATATAGCGGCTGGTTCTCAGGAGATTGATATGATGGGTCGTTTACATTCAGATATCTTTGCTCAAGATCGTTACCTGTTAAATGGTGTGACAGTTAAAGTAAAACTCACCCCGTCTAAAGATGCCTTCAACGTGCTGGGACACGACCCCACCGCTGGTTATAAATCTATTATAACTTATGCGGCCTTGGTTGTCCGGAAAGCTAAATTAAATCCTGCCGTCTCTCTAGCCCACGAGAAAGCCTTGGTGCGAGGTAATGCCAAGTACCCCTTGAAACGAGTTGTGCTAAAAACTTTCTCTATCCCTAGAGGTATGCTATCGCACATGCAGGATAATCTGTTTCTCAGTCAAACACCTACACGGATCGTGATTGGACTAGTCACTTCGTCAGCTTTTAACGGGTCGTACACGGCTAATCCGTTCAATTTCGCTACCTTTGGTCTGATATATTTGAACGTCAGCGCGGACGGCAGAACAGTCAGCGGCAAGCCTTTGTCCATGGATTATGAACACAACCAGTACGTGAGAGCCTTCTTCGCGACGAATCTAGCTATGGGACTGATTGGTAAAGACGCCGGCAACGACCTCGAGTATAGACATTTTAAGCACGGTTACGCCTTATACGCCTTTGACCTCACCCCCAGTCTACTAGACGGTGACCAGTTTGAGATGGCCAAATCGGGCCCAGTCTCAGTAGAACTTAAATTCGCCGAGGTCACACCCGAACCATTACAGGTTCTCGTCTACGCCGAGCAAGACTCGATCTTGGAGATCTCGAAATCGCGCCAAGTTTTGACAGACTACACCACTTAGACAATGAACACAGACGAGATACGCACCATCTTCCTGTCAGACATATTTGTTAAACGAACTGGGCTCGTTAAAGTGTTAGCTCGTGACCAATTACCTCTACGCATCGATCCGACCAAGACGGCTGCTTTCGTCATCAACACTGATCCTAGCTATCGCCCCGGTGACCGCTGGGTCGCCCTATATTATAACGGACTTGGTACTTTTGAATATTTTGATTCTTTTGGCCTACCACCTACACACTCGGACCTGATTAATTTTATAGCCAGAAACTCTACTCGACCTGTTAGCTACAACGCCAGACATTTACAAGATGTAGTCACCAATGTTTGCGGACTCTACGCCATTTATTTCATCTTGATCAAAACACGAGGTGGTACTATGCAGCGGGTCCTACTACCATTTTCGGCTAGACAACACGCCAACGATCGATTAATTACGCGCTTAGTCAAACCCTGGCTAGTGAAACTCAACCCCACTTTGATAAACAAGAGACGAAATCAATAGACAGGTGTATTTTTTCCCTCACGACAATACGGCCATGTGTCATTGTTCCCACGCAATACATCGACGAATCACGTCCTGCCTAACACACGCTCGATGTTCGACGAATCAAATCCTAGCTAGGGCACGCCTAAAAAACCCAGATTATACGATATAAACACTTGGAAGACACTTTATTAACACACTAGATACATCTCGTTGAAAATGACTGCTCCCAACAACTGGGTCTACATCAAGAGAAGTGATGAAATGCTTAAACCTTTGGCTAGTGGTCTGAAGGCTGCGTCTGTAAGTGTTTACCGAGGCCAACCTTTACTGCACGTGCGAAGATATTTTGGTGAATCCTACCTCAAATTTCCTACCAAACACGGCATTACGTTAACTCGACCCGAGTTTGAACATTTTTTAACGTTACAGAGCGAAATCCTCGCCGAATTTGACCGATTACAGCCACCAAGCACGGATACCTATCCTACTAACACTACCACGTTTGATCAGTACATCAATTCCAGTTGTTACCAACCAATAGAACCGAGTTTGTTTCCTACCACAGACCTGGCCGATGTCCTACCCCCGAAGAAGCCTTCCACTAACCTGTTTGACGAAATCATGAACTCTAAATGCCCGATATCACCAGAACCGAGTTGGTTTCCTACCACAGACCTACCCGATGTCCCTAATCCACCACAGAAGAAGAAGAAGCCTACCAAGCGATTGAGAGTTGCCCTTTAGTATTTGAAAAAATAAAAACTATATTAACTAAAACGCTTTTTGTTACCTATATCGTCTAACTGTTTGTCTAAATGTTCGTCTAAATGTTTGTATAACTGTTGTAAAATAACTGTTTGTATAACTGTTGTAAAATATGTATGTATATATCAATAAGTATCGTCTTCCTATTATGTAAATATATATATATATCTTCCTATTGTCTCCCTATTATCTAAAAGTCTCAACGACTGCTTGTTTGTCTAACACAGCCACTACCTAAGTTGGCTATACTAATAACAATAATATATATATAAAACACCATCTTGCAACATTTTCCCTATATAAACATCGTCTTCTTGTTATCTCAAGTACGCCATCTTGCTCCTCCTCTTCTTGTTATCTAAAAATAACCTCCCCTTGTTAGCTCAAGTCCGCCATCTTGACCCGCCTCTTCTTGTTATCCAAAAGTCTAAAAATAACCTCCCCTTGTTAGCTCAAGTCCGCCATCTTGCTCCTCCTGCCGATCCTCCTGATTTTCCTTATATAAAAAGTCATGCTCCTCCTGCCGCTCCTCCTGCGCTCCTCCTGAAAACGCCTCAAGTCCGCCATTCCCTACTACTCACAAAGTGCTAATATACCTTTATAAGAATGGGTGACTTTCCTAGCTTGATTGATGGATAAAAAAAAAGCCCCCCCCCCCCCCCCCCAAAATGTAAAGAAATGGAAGATAAAAAGAGCAAACATAAGAATAAAGAAGGACACAGAAAAGGAAAGGCATTAGTGCCATAATGGTTGACATGTCAAGCATCTTGCGGGACTCTAGGACCAACGTAAGTGTCTAGAATTAACATAACCATCTGTCGCCCCGGTAACACGCCCCATACAGGGTTCGGCTAAGTCCCAGCATCTGAACGTCCTCATATCCGAAACTTAGAATTCGAGTTGTCTCGAAAAGTCCTCACTTCCTTATGTCAGTAAATTAAATGGCTGCTGTAAAACAGGTAAGAAAAAAAATATATATATAATGAGAATAAATGCAGGAAATGATAACAGAAACACCAATACAAGATGTAGAATTGTACACATATCTTGGCAGCAATATAGACAAAGTTGGAGGGACAGACGGTGATATCAAAATAAGAATACAAAAAGCAAGAGGAGCTTTCATTCCACAACATGTACGGAGATCAAGAGAAATCGAGTACAACCCAAAAATAAGATATATTATATATATATATATAATAATAATATAAATATATATATATATATATAAATATATATATATATATATAATAAATAAATATATTATATATTGGGCGTCTGATTTGTTTCAAGATGAAGTGGCGCGCAGAATGTCTGGACAATTCAGAGCTGAAGGTGACAGATTTACTTCAGGTAGGTGAACACAGCTGTTTGTGTGCTATTTGCTTATCGGCATGCTTTGGCGCAATCGTAGTTTTTACACTTTTGTGTTACAATTTATTCCGTAGATGAGCTGTTCCGTTTAGTAGCTTATCATATTCCTTGCAACGTACCAAACTATTCTTCTTAGGTTCTCGACCAGTGGCTTCTTCAGATGTGCAGCGTGCACTTAACTTCCTTCATAAAAAATGTAAACACACTGGTGCAATAAGATTTATTAGCCCCATAATTACATATCCGCCATAGATTTCATAAGTCTGCATTCATCGAGTGGTTCCCCTTCAGCTGTGGGCCTCCAGGCACTACCCGATTGCCCGATCACTCAGTCCACCCATGTAAACACATTTACGTTTTTGTGTTGTTTTGTGTTTAATGTTTCTTCCGCATAATTATTACCGTCTTTGCGCTGATTCTGTTTTCTGTTGGTTTGAAGGACATGCAGAACTCTACAGATGTTTCGCGAGTCTAAGCATCAGATGCGAGAGATGATATTATACGAGGCAGCAAAACGCTTCACGGGGCAGTCCTGAGACTGTGGCAATTTCACTAGCACGTCGCGCTCCGTGATTCAGAAAACCCATTGTGCCTTGTATTACACTAATTATCGATGTGTCTGCAGTCGTTCTGCATTTGTTTTTCTGTTGATGGTGCTGCTGTTCTTCACAACGAGGGAAGAACACAGAAAATATATTGTCTTCTGTTATAAGCAGGGCCTGCCTTAGAGCATTCGGTCCCCGGGGCGAGTCGTTTGACTTGCACCATTTCTACACACTTAAGTCCGCGACAGTTAATTAAACTCTACTGGAATATTAAGTAAGATTCGTGAATAAAATTGCAGATCAGTTTTATTTGGTTATTGCTTATAAAACAAACAAACAAGCAAACAAACAAACAAACACAAAAAAAAACACACACACAACTAAAAACGGAAAGTTAAAAACGTGTTCGTTTTAGTGTTTTCTTATAAATGCATACTTTGGGACGAGCGAATTGTCACAGCTGAAGAGAGATGATCTCGAGAGATTAAAAGAGTCCACTGACAAGAAACTGAGAGATGAACAAGCAGGCTTTCGACCAGACAGATCCTCTACAGACCAGATAGCCACTTTGAGAATAATAGTTTAACAAAGTCTGGTATGGAATTCAACACTATACATTGGATTTGTGGACTACGAAAAGGCATTTGACAGTGTAGACAGAGAATCACGTTGGAAATTGAAGAGGCACTATGGCGTTCCCCTAAAGATCATTAATTTAATAAAGAAAGTTTATGAAGACATGACATGCAGAGTTCTTCCTGAAAGACAACTTACAGAACCGTTGTCACAAGATGGATTTTGTGGCGACCTGTTTCCGATCTCTCTTCCACTACGGCAGTAATCAGTTACATTTTTGTGCTGGTTTTATTGCGAATTTTTCCGAGTCACACCCTTTTCTTTCTCTGTCCACTGTAGCATATATTTTGTATTTTCCTTCTTACACACCTCTCACTGATAAGTCACCATGTCTGTTTGTTACCCGTCCCTTCCCTAAAGCGTTGCAAGGAGCGGCAGAGATAATTCTAAAGACAGGCATGTTGTAAATTCTCGTGTACCACACCGTTAACATGATAATCGTCAGCATATTTGCTAATTGCTGATAAGGCCAGGGTATGCGACAGATAAGAGATTACTTGTCTGGGTGACACATTTTAGACAGACAAGGATGACCTAATCGCTTTCTGTCCGGCTTGTTATGACAAGATTACTTTAGATAGTAATAATTTGTTACATTTTACACACGTTGTCGTATGAGTTTACCGATATGTTTGTTAGTTGGTACACAAGGGATCGGATATTGTCATGCCATATATGGGAGAGGAAACCTCTACATTACGTTCGAAATTTTTCGATGTCAGGAATATTTTGAAATCGTCCCCCTCCCCCCAAACCAGCATGTTTGAAATGATTGGAGCTTTTTCTTAGCTTCATAACAAACAGATGAGGGGGGGGGGGAAGTGAATATAACCTGACACGTTTCAGTGTTAAAACACTATGAAGATCGCTTGCCAAGACGACACAACCAGACCTTGCCAGAGTGAAGCCTATAATTCAGAATTCCATTTTATCAGACCGGACCTTTTATTGGAGTATTTATCAGGACTTACAAAACAGCCCAGGAAATCTCTGTCATTTTAAGTAAGGAAAACCGTAATATCTGAGGAAACTGAACACACGGAGTTAGAGAGGGAATTACAGTTAAAATTTAACGACCCCAAGTACACGTGTAAAAAGGCATCGGCTAGTGCCTTAACTTCTTCATCTGAGCAAAATGTCTGTGAGCTAGGATTGGGGTAAGTTGTCATTTTACATTCTATATTTTCATTTCTAACATGTGAACTAATATGTATATATTACCATGTGAATATTAATATGTGAAAATCGCTAGTGGATGTCCCAGTCATTTGAGGCTGGCAACCTCAGCGCTTAGAATGATGATTTCATGAACCACCACTGCACGGGCTAGCGACTGCATTATTGCTAGTTTCTTAAGGAGAAGTAAACGCGTCAGTAGTCCCAAGTTCCATATGGAGCAAAGAGGGAAAGATGAAATATATTATGTACATTTTAATTATAATACTTACAGTTTCAAACCAGTGTAAATGTCGATGTTAACATAGTCACTGTAAAATGAATAGAAGTCCAAACTTTTCAAATCAGTGTAAACATAAATGAAAACATATTCAATTTATATTGTGAACACTTTTCAATCAGTGGTAATGTAAATGTAAACAAATTCTATCTGTACTATTAACCTTTTCATTTAAATGTAAAGTAAATATAAAAGCTATTCAATTTAAATGTAAAGAAAGTTTTCTTTCGAGGGATTAAAGTTAATTCTCATCGACGGTAAATTCTGAGTTTATTGGGAATAAGAAAGGGACACATAAGTATGTGTCGGAAAACGCAATACTCAGTTTAGCGTTTCGTTTCTATTCTTTTACCACAGTTGTTGGTGGTGGTACCAGATGAAAGGTACTATGTCTGGAACAATAAGGGAACAGTGGCCTGAGCTTTAAGACAGACGAGGGACCAAACTTGTAGACTCTTCCTGACACTTCTGGGAACGAGCTGCACCCTACATCCTTGACCAGCGACGAGCGTTATCAGTGATCAGTCCACCAAGAACCAACCCAGCGGGAGCAGAAACAACCACTGGCAGCTAAGTGCAATATATAAGCTGACAAAGTGAACTTTTTTTAATAGAACCTACTATCAATCAATGATAAACCTTTTCTTTTAAACTATTCAATTATTTATTAAAACTTAAGTAATTATTAAATTTTGTTATTTGTAATTTTACAAATTTAACTTCTATTTAATCATTTTAAATGTAATGCATGTTTGTCTCAGTCAATTTACTACACGCACTCTAAACTGAGCTATACCAGAATAATAAGAATTCCGCAGAGTAAATCAGAAGTGGAGGTTTGAACGAGCTAAGATTAATCATTGCTTAATTCTTCACAAACGTTGTCGGCAGATTCTAGAAATAACTTGCTCAGCCAATGCAGCATTGCTTTCGCTTATCTGAATATCTTGTGAACACTCCATTGTGATAGAAGTGTCATCACCCTTCTATCTACATCTCTGCCAAGAGTAATCTTTTGCGAAGGTAGACACCTTTGAAGCCCATATTAGATACTCTTGAGTTTTGGCCACTTTTGAACCACTACTGCAATGCAGGGGAGGCAATACCATCACAACCGTTTGGGATAAGAACGGGAGTGTGACATGGATGCCTCTTGTCTCCATTTCATTTCTTACTAGCAATAGACTGGGTTATGAAAACATCGACGACACACAACAGAAATGGAATCCAGTGGAATCTGACTAAATAGTTAGATGAACTGGATTTTGCTGATGACTTGGCTCTTCTGTCTCCATAACCGTGATCAGATGCAGAACAAAATTAAAACACTCGATGAGAGGTCACTGCAATTGGGCCTAAAAATACACAGGGAAAAGACAAAAATAATGAGAATAAATGCAGGAAATGATAACGGGGTTGAACTCGAAGAAACACCACTACAAGATGTAGAATCGTACACATATCTTGTCAGCAATATAGACAATTGTGGAAGGACAGACAGTGATATCAAAATAAGAATACAAAAAGCAAGAGGAGCTTTCATTCCACTGGGACATATATGGAGATTGTGATGTATGTAAATATAGCCTCAGTAATCCTACAGAAATCCGACCACCTTCGCTTCCTCAGTTAGTTTTTACGTTTTGCAAAGGCAAAACCACGCAATTCGCTGTCTGTTGACTCACTTTTGAAGCCACGCCTATTTTTCCTGTCTTTCTTGCGCTAACGAGTTGTTTACCTATTTTCGCAACATGCCAGATAACAGGGGAGCGAACCTGTCTATTTACCTGAGTTCTCACGCGAGCTGATCTGTCAATCATCGGATAGTGACAGAAAGCACGTAGGGAAAAAGATCAAACTCGGTAGCAAATTCAAGGGCGATAAATATACTTCCCGACCACCTTTGATGTCCGACAATTTCAGGGGACTTAAGTATTTGATCTACGGCAGGGGGAGGAAATCTAAGAAGACCCGTTCGCACGGCATGTCTTCTGGTGTCGTTCGGCATCGCGAGTGAGCGAACCGTAGAATCCTTTATCTCGGAAGCCAAGCTCGTTGATTTTCCCTGATACGACGAAGGTGTGAATTGTCACATCTTTTAGAGATATTGCACACAATCTGTATATATACTGCGTTCTCTCCAAGTCAAAGTCTCTCAAATAATTTTGGATAATCTAAACGCGTACGCTAGAACATATGTGAAATAGTGCGTTAATAGCCTTCGTGGGGATTATTCTGTTTTTCTGGTAATAATATAAGTTGTGCTTAAGTGTTAAATGTGTTAAAGTTTTATCATTTTTTCACTGTGAGTCCCTAGCGTTAAGACTAGCGAAATAGCAAAGGCGTAGATATTTTCTTACCAGTTGTCCAGCTTAATGTAAAAATCCATCAACCACTTTTTTACACCAGAAGATACGGTTTAGCTGACTAAGTAAAATGCTATGAGTGACGGATAAAGTGACAGAGTAGAATGCGTATTATATTTCATTGTGTGTAATTATATAGTGACTAGCATTTAATATCATGTGTAAAAACGATAGACGCCGACAATCAACTAGCTAGTAATGGCAAGCTATATTTGTTAAGGGAGCGTAGTCATAATTAAATTATAACTGACATTGTGCGCTGAGTGCTTTACCGGGTCGGAGGGGGGAAAGGCGGCAAGCTTTTACCAAACCCGTACTTGTTAAGCGACGCGCGATAGTACAGGCTTAAGATGCCGTGTGCCTTTTAATTTAATTAGGTGACGGAGAGGATAAGAGATCATACCTTACGCTTGATAGCATAGGATATTGTCATTTTGGTTAAATGTTTTGTTTTCTTCCTAATACAGTGCTTGATCAAAACCCAGCGGCCAGCGGTTTTCTATTGTGGTCCTTTCCTCAGTTACTGAAGGAATAATAGTTGTCGTTTTTCCTTGGCGTTCGTCCCCGTACCGGTGTGAACAGGAATTGCCAAGGCGACACACTAACATTTTTTAACTGTAAATTTGAGTAACGGGACTTACAAAATACCCAGATTTTTCCATTCAGTTGTATCAGATCGCTGTGGCAATATACATAACATTTTTCCCGACTTCTGACAGTCGTTTACCCAAGTGGATTTTATCCAGGAGAATACGCTGTTTCATAACCGGCACTCACCCCAGAGCAAGCCGATAGGGTATCATCATCATCATAATTAACAGTTTTTAGCAATCATATGTTTTCCTGCTGTTTACTGGGAAGGCCATATTTCAGAGAGTTCCGGCATTAACTATTCTAGGTGACAATTGTGTATCCAGAAATCTACCACCAAATTAGGCGTTCCCCGTGTAAAATTTAATTATTATTGGAGGGACTGGGGCCCGATTCGGATGATACCAACTACTGGACTTTATATGCACTTTAATGGATTATTCTTCCAAAAGATTGTTTCACCAGATTAGGTAAGGAGCGAATGAGTGGCCATGTATAACAGAGAAAGAGAGAGAGAGAAATATTTTCTTTTGTTACAGGAACCATTGTACCTGCAAACTTCTGTCTTTTAAACTATTGTTTATTTTTTTTACTGGATAGCATTTTAGTGGGAACTTGTTCTTTTCTTTACTGTCTATTCTATGCCCTAGTGATAATCTTTGACCTTTTGGGTTATTAATTTCCTTTGGGATCCTTTTTTTCTCTAACAAGGGGGGGGGGGGGGGCCTTATTTGATTATTTTCCTGTCTGTAAACATGATTATATTGATATATATGTTTGATGTTGTAAAGTTTAAGTGATAATAAACTAAACAAAACTTAACTTAGTGTGTTGGTCAGACCCATATCCATTTACCATAGTTTTCACGTTTGTGTGTCTTGTTGTCACATAATTGTGTGTGTGGGTGTTTAGTAAACTTATAATTATACTTATAGGGAGGTTTGACAGATCGTCTTCTTCTAAAGATAGTCGTATAGATAGGCTGGACTAGAGAAACCACTCATTCCAGAGACGGATCTTCACCTTAATCTATTCACTCGTGGAATCTATTCTAACACCTTTCTTTCTCATATACCCCCACCTTCTACTCTACTCAGACGGGACCAAATAAATCTCTATACCTATCTAAAAATGTACGACAGAGATCAAGAGAAATCGGGTACAACACAAAAATAAGAATCTTCAACTCAAAAGTCAAGTCAGTACTATTAAATGGCTTTGAAACATGGAGAACAACAAAGACAACAACCAAAAAGCTACAGACTTTCATAAATGGGTGCTTGAGTAGAATAGAAGGATTAAAATGGTATGACAAGGTTACCAACGTGGAACTGAGGACAAGAACTAGATAAGTGCCAGTGGAACAAGAGATGAGAAGAAGACGACGCCGATGGATAGGACACACGCTGAGGAAACCTGTTGATATCATTACAAGGCAGTCCTTGTTCTGGAACCTCCAGGGCAAGAGAGACAGAGGTAGACTAAGAAGCACATGGAGAAGAAAGCTGGAAACAGAGGTGCAAATGATGAGGAGAACGTGGAAAGAACTTGAGACAATGGCACGTGACAGGAGGACTTGGCAAGTGTTTGTTGAAGGCCTATGCTCCTTGGGGAGCGGAGGGTGGTGAATTAAGAGATATGTGAGCGAATTGTGTCACATCTGAAGAGAGAGATGTGAGGAAATTGTGTCACAACTGGAGAGATGTGAGCGAATTATGTCACGGCTTAAAAGAGATGTAAGCGAATTGTGTCACAGCTGAACAGAGGTCAAGCTTCTTGGCAAAATAGTACATTCTTTCTCACCCACTGAGGCGTCCCCTTGCTCGCAGCGCCCAGGGTGATCGCCGCTGGTCGCCATGCTAAACGTCCTTTGTTATAAGTTGATATATGAATAATGTTTGGTTGAACGGTTATTACCAGTGTAGTCTGCGCTCTCATTCATTTTTATATGTGCCTCATATTATCTTTCACATTGCTAGATATTTAACAGAAATACCACCATTAATCTTAAGGCCTAAGATGCAGTTGTGACAAAGTATGTCCGTTCATTTTTTTAATGTTTTTTTATTCAAATACGTTTCCAAGTGTTCACTGACTTTGACGTTGTTCTAATGCGTTAATTAGGTTGGCCTTATTTATTATTCCATGAGTTATTTAATGAAAACTAATTGTTCTTTTCTTTATTTCTTCCTTAGATTCCTGTGAAAATAAAAAGTCATGCACACGTGGTACGTTAAATGTTTCTTTTTTCTTCTCGAGTCAGTAAACATATTAGCTTACACTTCCCGCGTAGGTAAACGACACACACACACAGACATACACACGCAGACATACAGACAGACAGAAGGACGGACGGAGAGAGGGATGAAAGGACGGAAAAATGGATGGATGCATGGATGGAAAGATGGGCGTACGGAGGACAGACAGATAGGTAGTAGCTAGTTAGATTGACAGACGGACGGACGGATGGATAGATAGATAGATTGATAGATAGATTAATTTGACAGACAGACAGACAGACACATAGATAGATAGATAAATAGATAGATAGATAGATTAGATAGATAGATTCGATAGATTCGATAGATTAGATAGATAGATTAGATAGATTATATTAGATAGCTTAGATTAGCTACATAGATTAGATTAGATAGATTAGTTAGATAGATAGATTATATTAGATAGACAGACAGACAGACAGACAGCCAGACAGACAGATAGATAGATAGATAGATAGATAGATAGATAGATAGATAGATAGATAGATAGATAGATAGATAGATAGATAGATAGATAGATAGATAGGTTAGATTAGATTAGATTAGATTAGATTAGATAGATATATAGATATTATTTCCTACTATTCTTAATTGCCACAACTATTACCATTAAGATTCCACAGCGAACACTACCGTAACTTACATTCGGATACAACAAAATTCGGGCGTATCTGTAGGGTCCTTCTTTATTCTAAATTGTTTCCGATAATGTTTTTATTTTATAGTGTTCAACCCAAAATGGGAAAGCACTCATATCATGACTGGAGTCTAAGTTTTGTAAGTGGTTTTTAAATTATAAATTTGTATTGCACCTTGACATTTAAAAAAAACTGACATTACCTATTTTACATTCTAACTAACCCATACAGAATCCCAGCGAATGACCTTGGGCAAATTAGATGATGGAACGTCATTAAATTTCTCAAGAAACAACGACCCATCTGAAAAACTGTCTCAGAATAGGTCACTGAATTTTAACAAGCCAAAAGAAACTTCGCCGTCACCAACAGAATTTATCAAAAGCGGCTGCAGACGTAGAAGAAACCGACGCTGTGAAAATCAGCACGGAGATCATGATAGTTGTTTTCCTGCTTCGTGTAGGGAAAACTCGGATGGTCATTTCGAAAACATGAGACCGACAGGGTCGGCTTCTGGCGAGCGCAGGTCAGTTGAGGACATTCTTAAAGACCAAAAGCCATATTGCTCCAGACGATCAAGTCACCACAGTGTGAGATTCGGTTCCGACAATGACTCATCAGATTATCAAAGTGCATCGGAGAAGAGAGAGCTAACACATCCAATCCAGGACGGGAATTCATCATGCAGTGAGGTCCAACGCTTCTTAAAGTCACGCAAAGATCAGCGACGAAGAAACAGAGCTTCGAGCCCTGCCAGGAACATTTCGAAGAATAAATTGCAGAAGTCACCACCCCTCCAAAGACCTGATCATGAAAGATGTCTGGGTGTATCTCCAGCCTCTCACTTGCTCAGACGTCACAAGGCACACAATAGCTCGAGACCTGACTCTCCGTTGTTTACGTCTCCAACCCACTGTTCTCGAATTGGTAACAGAGATTTTTCTGCATTAAGATCCAGCGAAGATTTGGATAATATTAGCCTGCATTCCTTGCATAGAGATGATTCTCAACAGAGAATGTCGCGAGATCTCCTTGGAAAGCGACAGAGTAGCAGCAAATCGACGAAGGAGTTTTAGAAACGATCATGGCTTAGTTAGCGTACTTGAAGACACGAGACATAAAGATCGTTACTGATTTTAAAAAAAAATATATCATTTTTGAGTGAAGATAATATGATTTCTTGGTCAGATTGGTTTCAAAGAGGAAGAAGAACACTTAAAAATTACGTTCAGTTTAGTAAAAGTTAAGCATTCTGGAAAATAATTCATTTCTATCCCTGAAGTATCACGTTGTTTACAGTAAAATTGCAATAGTAATCAATATAGTGATCGTATGAACGGACCAGCGTATCAATGTAATGACGAATTAAACTGTTGTGAACGCTTCACGTATTGTTACAAAACGTATTAAATGTGTAAAACTAAAACATATATAGGCAGTCCTCTTTGTAATTACACCTACGCTGTAGTCAGTACATATACTCTATATCCGTTTGCATGAATAGGGGTGCACACATAAACATAAGTAAATGTTCACCTTCAGACATCACAGTGTCTTTTTTACGCAACAAACAGTTTTTAAAGGCACCTGAACATAGCCGTATCTACAGTCGTCCATGTTTTGATTGTATCATTAAAACAACTTTACAATGTCTTTAAGTGAATACTTTGTCAATATCTACAGTACATCTGTGTAAATTCAAAAGATCATCATTTATAACTGGAATTTACATTAATTTTATGGAAATAAAAATAAAACTGTCATACAATTGTTTTCATTTTAATTTGTTCTTCTGTTTGTTCCTTGCATAATTCTTAAGGATCCTTTTTTGAAACTGGTTCTTTTTAGAAGCTGCTCATTGGAAAGGAAGTGATATTTTTTCAGAAAGAACTGGATAATAAAACGAAACAAGAATAAATTTCATTGTTTTTATGACATAATACAAGTGCATTTGCTTTCCTGATCATTAGCAAATAAGATATATCATTTTCAATATCTGATTCTACAAATTATATTCAAACCATTGCAATATTTAACACATAACTGATGTTGGCACCAGTCGTTCAATCTTTATGTGGTGTAAAACATGTTCCTTAAATTGTACAATAATATTTAGAATTCATGTGACAAAAAATTACTTCTTAAACTAGCTCGCATACTGTGAAAAGACATTGAAGTTGAGTAGGACACACATTGAGAACATTGAGGACATCATATGATAACATTTCAGGACTTTTATGTCGTGGAACCTCAAGGTAAACGATAAAGAGAGGCATAAGAACACGTGCAGAAGGGAATCGGAAACACGCTTAGAAAATATAAAGATTACATAGAAAGATCTTGAATGGATGGTACAGTACAGGACACCTTGGTATGAATTAGTTGTAGGCATATGCTCCAATGAAAATTGAAAGTCAATGATGATGGTGATCTGGATCGACGTCAGAGCAGGGCAAACGGGGCGACCGCCCGGGTGCTAAGGGTTAGGGGGCACCGTCGGGGAGAAGAAAAGTTATGTTTTTCATCAAGAAGCTGCAACTCTTCTTCAGCTGTGACTTAATTAACCAAGGTCAAAGGACGCAGTGTAAATATTTTATACGAAATCACGACAACCGTAACAATATTTATAGCATGTGTGATTTCTACATAAACATATTGAGACTCTCGCTGGTGCTACAGAGTTCGTGCACTGTGCTGAGATCCTTCTTGTGTGATCTAAGGGAGGAGATCGGAGCACTGATAGAGTTTCTGTGTGCAATGAAGATAGTCCTCAAAAACCAAGCCAAATCAAACCACGACAACCAAATTGTGACATTTTTAATATTATATTTAATTGCAATCGTGTTTTTTAAAAATATACTCGTATCTTGTACGTAATACCTATCTAAAACTGATCTGTACTTTTAATCACAAATATTACTTAATTTTCAAGTAGAGTTTAATTAACTTTCTCTGCTATAAGTACAGTATGGGGCAGGGGCATTAATCAAAGAACTCGCTCTAGGCGCTGAATCAAGTAGCCGTTGTTGATGTTGGTGCTCTTCTTCAGAGAGAGACAATTTTGAGAAACGTGGACAGAGTATATTTCATCGCCTGACTCCCTATGGCTCTAAAACTGTACATAGAACAGCTTCCAGCATAGAACAGCTTCCTAAATCAACCAACTGTCTGTTAATCTTCCTGCAGTTTTATCTCATTCAATAAGTGCACAAATCATCATCGTCATCAGGTGCCATCTCCACATCGATGGTCGACTGCAATGGATCTCCAAAGTCTTCTGTCTTGATGGTGATCTCTGATCGACTCTTTCCTGTCCATTTCTTGATGTTATCTTCCCACTCATAGCACTGCCTTCCTATTGCACGTTTGCCTTCAACTCTACCTTCTATTATGGTCGTCATTCATAAGTGCACAAATACAATACGTAGATTAACAAACTGTGTAGTGTTTCAGTTTAATTTGTATTAATTTTTGTGTTTGTTTACCGAAACACCGGTGACAAGAAGCATGTTCTACGCGTTTTTTGTTTGTATTTTTTGTTGGTTCAACCAAGTTGTTCCCTGTAGTTTTCATGAGCCTATGAGGAGACAAAGGAATATTATAGTTACTGCTCCATCAGGTATGTTGTAAGATGTGACTAATGTAAGGTTATACATGGAGATGGCAACCTCGTTGTGCAAAACAAATAACAACAGAAACTACTTCAAGTACCATGCCTAGTGGCGTAGGAATTCATGTCTCTTCATAACTTCCTGTCTCCAGTACTATTTATCAATTCTGCTGTTGATTTCTTTCCATGCCACAATGTCAGACTGTCCAGTATCTGCTCGTTTTGTCTTCTTCTATCTCTTTTTCGTTCAATCTTACCTGTTGTTACGATGTATTCTAGCTTTCCTTCAATCTTACCTGTTGTTACGATTTATTCCAACTTTCCTTCAATCTTACCTGTTGTTATGATGTATTCGAACTTTCCTTCAATCTTACCTGTTGTTACGATGTATTCTAGCTTACCTGTTGTTACGATGTATTCTAGCTTACCTGTTGTTACGATATATTCCAGATTTCATCTTCTTATAACATGCTCAAAGAAAGTGGCTTGCTTATTTCTAACTTGTAAAATAGGTTTCCTTTGAGCATTGACCTCTTTCGGGACATCCTCATTAATCCTTTTAGCTGTTCATGATATTTTTAACATTCTTCTGTTAAACTACATCTCTGTGGCATATAATGATTTTCCTTACTTGTTTACTAATAGTCCATGACGTACTCCCATATGTCAGGATTGGTTCTATTTAACACTGAAGAACTCTCTTTCTTACTTCCAATGACAAAGAATTGTTGCATAAAATACTCTTCATTTTAAAGAATGCTGCTTTTGCCTGAGCTATTCTACTCTTCACTTCTGAGATGCATCTTCCATCCGTTGTTATTAGTGTGCCCAGGTATTTGAGTCTATTGACCTGTCTCAAAACTGTTCCATTTACTTTGAAAGTGCATTCTGGGAAAACCATTTTCTTTGAGACGACCATTACTTCTGTCTTTTTTGCTATTAAAGCTGAGGCCCATATTTTCACTTTTTGTTACTATTGTATCAACCATTTCCTGCAACTCCTTTTCACTTTTTGCTATTAAGACTATATCATCAGCGTATCTCAAGTTGTTTATAGTATGTCCACCAACGGATATTCCTGACATGCCCTTCAGTTATCTCATTATACTTCCACTGTACAGATTGAACAGATCCGGTGACAGCACACCATTTTTTACTTGCTGAAACGTTCCTATTTGTCTGCTAATTCTTATAGCTGCTTTTTGTTGCCAGTACATGTTCTTTATTATCCTCAAGTCTTTACCATCAGTGTTGATGCTTTCTAACATTTTGATAATTGCCTAATGTTTCACTTTGTCAAATGCCTTAGTGTAATCTATAAAGCACAAGTATAGATCTGTTTGTACTTCTATGGCTCTTTCTATTAACGTTCCTATAATATTTATGACATTGTTTGTGCCTTTACCTGCTACAAATCCACACTGCTCACAGAAAAGAACACCGGGGGGGGAGGGGGGGGGACAGCTAAGGACTATCAACTCAAGGGCGCATTTCCATTGTCAGTCATGACT